>JAQPPZ010007704.1:0-600000 GCA_028583015.1 Wollemia nobilis | reverse complement strand
CTAGCGAGGGGCGCGAAAGTGGAGATTTCCCGCAAACGGGTGGTTCCAAGGGTGAGATGCCGCAGGAGCAAAAGTCAAAATCCCTGCCAAAGAAAGTACAGCGTGGGCAAGCCCCACCAACGCCGGTTAATTACCTGTCGGGGTACAAAGACGGCTCGTTTTCCAAGAGCCTTACTAAGCTGCGGGTAATTGTGGAAAATTGGGCTGACAAAGTTTCGCCCTCTCACCATTTCGGGGCGACGTACAAGTCGAACCTTTTCCGGTTCTTGTGCCCTCCTGTCCATCAATTCCCGGAGCTGGTAGACCTAATTGTCAGACATTACAGACCAGCTACCCGGCAAATTTGCAGCTCCAACGGTAAACCCTTGTTCGTGCTACGCAGAGAGACTGTCCAGCCGGCTTTCGCCCCAGGGTTGGAGTATGACTCCAGCACGATTGTCAGAAAGATAAATTTGGGTGAGCAAGGGGGACGCTTCACACATACAAAAAGCATGAGGGATTTCCTCAATTAAGAGCTGAACACCCCGCTTGCAGCTGGACAATGGCCAACCGGCCCCATACCCTTGGAGAGGTTTCAAAGCAAATACATATACACCATTCTGGCGTGGGTCCCCGGTTGCGACTCTGACGAGCTGGTACAACCGTACCAGCTAGCACTGGCAGAATGGCTCCTGTGCGGAGAATCCTACGAACCAGCAGCGCAGAGAAGTGGAAGGCGCCCCATCTTTTTCGATCAGGCGGATCGGCTTGCATACGCCATTCACTCCCGACTCGGTGAAGCTCCGTAAAACGCAATCAACTCGAATTTCGGTTCAGTTCCTTTTTGGCTTGGCTTTGTTTGTATCATTTGCACTCCCGGATGCAGATCCCTAACCTAAAGAAGGTGAATGAGAGGGGAGAACCACAGCCCGTCTATGACTGGACGGATGACCTATTACGGAAAGGGTCTTACTACAAGTTCAACTTCAACTTTCTGGGATTGGTCATGTCAGTCTTCAGCGATGGGAGGGGAGAACCAGATTTGGTTCAAGGATGAGGACCAACATAAAACGGCGTTCACCACCAAATGGGGAACGTTCGCCCATCAGCGCATGCCTTTCGGCTTATCCAATGCTGGTGCCACATTACAAAGGGCCATGGACCTGGCCTTCCGAGAGCTACTCAATAAGATCATTGTTATCTAACTTGATGACATGACCGTTTTCTCTCACCAAAGAGGGGATCATGTATCCCACCTACGGCAAATATTTGAGAGGTGTCGAGAATTCGGCATTTCTATAAACCCGAAGAAGTCCGTCTTCGCGGTAAAAGAAGGTAAGCTGCTGGGACATGTCATCTCCGAGAAAGGTCTCGCCATTGACCCTGACAGAGCAGAAGCCCTCCTTCGCTTGCAAACCCCAATCAATAAAAAAGGGCTGCAGTCCTTCTTCGGCCAGATTAACTTCGTGCGGAAGTTCATCCCAGACTTGGCACAGATGATCAAGCCTATGGCCGAACTGCTGAAAAAAGATACAATTTACGAATGGACTGATGAGAGCGAGCAAGCCTTCAAGGAAATCAAGGCTCGAATCGCGCAGGCTCTGGTGTTGATAAACCCGGACTACTCCAAGGACTTCATCCTTTATGCGGTGGGAGAACCGGAAAGTTAAGCCGCAGTCCTGACTCAAAAGGGAGACGATGGCGAGGAGCACCCCATAGCGTTCCTGAGCCAAGTGATTCAGCCGCATGAGGAAAAGTAAAACTTTATAGAGCGGCAGGTTCAGGCTGTCATGAAATCCCTCCGAAAGTTCAGGCATTTTATCTCCCAGAGCAAAACGATCGTCTTTGTGATTCACCCGGACGTTCGGAGCTTCATCATACAAGGAGAGCCGGGTCACAAGAGAGCAGGATGGATTGCAAAAATCCAGGAGTTCGACATCGAAGTGCGGCCCACCAAGCTTATCAGGGGCCGAGCCTTGTGTCAGGAATTGGCCCGAAGCGCTGTAGCCGACATCTCCGCCTGTAAGTGGGAGGACACAGCGACAAGCATCTACCTAGCCAACTCCTTATCGGAGGAGAGTGATTGGACAGATGAACTGGTGAGATATTTCTGCACCGGAAGATGTCCCGATCACCTGAACGCCTCACAACGAAGGAGATTTCGGCTGGGTGCACTCAAGTACACTCTTCGCCCCGAGGGGCTTTACTTCAAAAACATTGACGGCATCCTGTTGCGGTGCGTCACGAAATCAGACCAGCCCAGGGTCCTCGGAGATTTTCATTCCGGGATGCCTGGAGGTCATCATTCTGCAAGCCCTACGGCCTTAAAAATAATTAGAGCCGGGTACTATTGGCCCACTCTATTTACAGACGCTTATGCGGTCTGTTCCAAGTGTTATCAATGCCAGAGGTTTGCTGGCAGAAACAGAAAAGCACCCCTGCCCCTTCAATCGATTCAGGCCGAGACTCCGTTCCAACAATGGGGTCTAGACTTCATTGGGGTGATTTCGCCTAGTTCCTCTGCCGAACATAAGTTCATTCTTACGACCACCGACTACTTCACACGGTGGGCGAGGCGATCCCAACCAAAAATGCAAACCAAGAAACGGTCATCGGGTTCCCCGGAGAGCCCGATTACCCGCTCGGGGTTCCGAGTCAATTGTGACGGACAATGGTCCGGGATTCGCAGGCGCCGTACTCACGGAGTACACTGGCAAACTGGGCATTTATCACAAAATGTCTTCTAATTACTACCCGCAGGGGAATGGCCTCGCCGAGTCTACTAACAAGAACCTCCTGAAGATCATCAGGAGGACCATTGACAGGAACAAGCGGACTTGGCATTTATTCCTGAACCGAGCGCTGTGGGCGGATAGACTTTCATTCAAGAAATCCATCAGAACGTCCCCCTATGCACTCGTCTATGGCAAAGAGGCTGTCATGCCATCTCACATTGAAATCCCTGCCCTATGGATGTTGGACGAAGACAGGAGCAGTGGAGACCCGGTGGATGACAGACTGTGCCAACTTCTGCAGTTAGAAGAAGACAGGGAAAAAGCATACCAGGCCTTCACCAATCATATTGCAGCCACTCAAGGCTGGTTTGCAAAAGGCACCACTGCCCGAGTTTTTAAAATCGGGGACTTGGTGCTGAAGTGGGACTCATATAAGGCGAAGCCGGGCAACCACGGGAAGTTCGATGCCCTCTGGGAGGGCCCTTATCAGATTGCCCGGGTAAACCAGTTTAATGCTTACGTACTTCGGGATATGGAGGGTCAGCTCCTACCTATCCCCGTTAACGGGTTCCACTTAAAAATCTACCGCTGCTGAAGGTGCCCGAGGGGCCCTTCTTTGTAAAAATTTCCCTTATGCTTTTTTATTTTTCAGCATGTACAGTTTTCCAGCTTTCAGTTTTCCATTTGTTTGAGCCAAAACAGGACAAAGGGAGAGAGCACAGACTTCGCAGCGAAGTCTGTTTTCGCCCCTCAGAAGGAGCGAAGTTTGTAAAGGGAGCTGCTTGTGAAAACAGCTAAAACAGCTAAGTGGCAGTGCGCAGCCCGACTTCGCAGTGAAAACAGCTAAAACAGCTAAGTGGCAGTGCGCTGCCCGACTTCGCAGCAAAGTCGGGCTGCGCCCCGGCCAAGAGGCGCAATTTGAAAGAAGAGGCTGCAAAGGAGTGAGTGTTCGAACTGCGCTCGTTTTTTGAGCGAAGTCCGTATACACTCGGCTTTCGCGCGAAGTTCGAACTGCGCTTAGCTTGTGCACGAAGTGCGAACCTCGCTCAAACTTCGCGCGAAGCGCGAACTTCGCCCGCACTTCAAGCGAAGTCCGAGCGCGCTCCATCACAAAAGGCAACAAACATTCGAAGCCTCATCCGAAAGTTGCAAGGTCGGACTGCGCCCGATCCTCGGCGCAGTTGGAAAAGAAAGGCAAGTCTTAACGCAAGCGAAGTTTGAACTACGCCCAGCTTGCGCGCAAAGTGCGAACTTCGCGCAAACTTTGTGCAAAGTGCGAACTTCGCCCGATTTTGGGACGAAGTCCGACTGCGCGGGCGAAGTCGGATCGTGCTCAACTTTGGTGCGAAGCCCGGTAGCGCCCTGTCTTCTGGGCCAACTCGGACGGTTAAAAAAAAAATGAATAAAAAATTCCAAGTATGGGCCCAGGGCGCATTGCGTTAGTAAGAGGTGGGTTTTCGCACCAAAGGGGTTTTTTCTTGAGCAGTGTGCCCGGATTGCGGCAGTGACGTCAGCCATGGTGCAGCGTTCAAAGGCAAATTTAATGATTGAGCAATCTTCAAGGAAAGCGCAATCAAAGAAGCATGGCACGGCAGCCGGGGTACATCTTTCAAGACATTCTCCTGTGCGGCCACCCAGAAATCATAACGCCTTCATTTGCCAGCCGACCTACCCCCTCCTACGCGACATTAATGACGCTGTCATTGTCTAGAAAAGGGGGTCTGATGCATCCAGACATGCCAAATTGTGCAGATTATTCCCGGATCGCAAATCTGGTGCAGACGTCCAGAATTCGTAATTATTGTTGTTTCGGAGGGATGGACAAGGGAAAGTTGCCAGTACAAGCTCAGTCTAGCGAGGGGCGCGAAAGTGGAGATTTCCCGCAAACGGGTGGTTCCAAGGGTGAGATGCCGCAGGAGCAAAAGTCAAAATCCCGGCCAAAGAAAGTACAGCGTGGGCAAGCCCCACCACCGCCGGTTAATTACCTGTCGGGGTACAAAGACGGCTCATTTTCCATGAGCCTTACTAAGCTGCGGGTAAATGTGGAAAATTGGGCTGACAAAGTTTCGCCCTCTCACCATTTTGGGGCGGCGTACAAGTCGAACCTTTTCCGGTTCTTGTGCCCTCCTGTCCATCAATGCCCGCAGCTGGTAGACCTAATTGTCAGACATTACAGACCAGCTACCCGGCAAATTTGCAGCTCCAGCGGTAAACCCTTGTTCGCGCTCCATAGAGAGACTGTCCAGCCGACTATCGCCCCAGGGTTGGAGTATGACTCCAGCACGATTGTCAGAAAGATAAATGTGGGTGAGCAAGCGGGACGCTTCACGCATAAAAAAAGGATGAGGGATTTCCTCAATTCAGAGCTAAACGCCTCACTCGCAGCTGGACAATGGCCAACCGGACCCATACCCTTGGAGAGGTTTCAGAGCAAATACATATAAACCATTCTGGGGTGGGTCCTCGGCTGCAACTCTGACGAGCTGGTACAGCCGTACCAGCTAGCACTGGCAAAATGTCTCCTGTGCGGAGAATCCTACGAACCAACAGCGCAGAGAAGTGGAAGGCGCCCCATCTTTTTCGACTGGGCGGACTGGCTTGCATACGCCATTCACTCCAGCCTGGTGAAGCTCCAAAAAAAGCAGTCAACTGAATTTCGGTTCAGTTCCTTTTTGGCTTGGCTTTGTTTGTATCATTTGCACTCCCGAATGCAGATCCCTAACCTAAAGAAGGTGAATGAGAGGGGAGAACCACGACCCGTCTATGACTGGACGGATGACCTATACCGGAAAGGGTCTTACTACAAGTTCAACTTCAACTTTCTGGGATTGGTCATGTCAGTCTTCAGCGATGGTGAGATCCCTCGCCCCCCGTAGGAAATGACGAACTATTTGCTGAATCAAAAGCTCGGGGACGTTTTTAGACTGACGCAGGGGATTGTGGTCAGAATCTACGGATTCAAGGGCAAACCTCATCTGCTGCCCTACTGGTGCACGGATCATCAATTTGGGATGGAGGTTGCGCGGCAGATGGATTACGTTGAGGAGGAGTTCGGCCAGGGAAAGAGAAAGGGCCAGATCTTTCAATATCCTCTTTCTTGGGCAAACGTTGAGATTTCTGAGATAGGACAGCATGTCTATCTCGAGCGGGAGCTTTTCGACATTGGTTTGATTCTGCTGACGCAACGCTGGAAATACGACCCATACGGGATAAGGGGAAATTTTGTACATATCTTCCCCCGGGCGTATTTAATCGAAGACAGATGCGATGTTGTCCATGTTGACCTCGACTGGGAGATTGACTCGATGGAAGCATGGCCTCCGTGGCAGGATTTTTACTGCGAGGAGGTAACATATGACCCCGAGCGAAACCCGGACCACAAGTTTTCTTCTCCAGGATTTAAAAAATTCATCTCCAAGCTAGCAGGCCTGAACTGGCCAAAAGAAAAAGTTATTGAATGCTGGAAGATGAGGTGCCGCACGCAGCACGATAAATCCATCAGGAAAAATCTGGCCGTTGATGATGACTTTTCAACTCTATATGACCAGCACATTGGCAGCTGGCGGCCTTTCGCATTTCGAGATTACATTCCCCGAGGTCCCTTTGAGGGTTATAAAGGAGGGTCTTCCTCCCAACAGTTGTACACTTTTACAACTGCCAGTGCGGGCCCAGCAGATATCCAAGTGGACCCAATGCAACCTGTTGCTTCCAAGGTGGTGCCCGAAAAGGCTCAGAAATCAGTCAAGTCAACGCCCGAGGTGACTCCTCAGGCACAAAAGACGCCGGCGCCACCAGCAAGCGGACCGGCAGCGGCGGACCTTCTGCAAGTCAAACCCCGGTACAAGTTTACCGTGGGAACATCAGCACCCGCTACACCTACTTCCTCTCCTCCCGAACCAGCCATCGTTCCGAAAGAGAAGAATAGGAAGAGGGTTGATAGGATCAGGCGACCTAGCCTAACGGTGCAGCAGTCAGTCGCAGAGCCGCAGCCGCGTTCAGCCGCTCCAGAGGTTGTTTCTCTGGATGATCCTGAGCCAGCCGTCGGAACCAAAACCGCAGACATCCATCCAGCATCGGCTCAGGCGGAGCCCGCAGGTACGTCCGCTGCCCCGCTCCCTGAAGTCCCATTTGGCCCTACTCCGACTCCATCTCCCGCTCAATCCGAGCAAGTAGTGGTCGTGTCTTCCTCCCCATCTCCATAGCCTTCTAGCGGCCATCATTCTTTCAACTAGTTTGCTCAGGACACCAACGCCTCTCTATCCCTGAGTCAAACCCCAAACCCTTCGCCCATGGTTAGTGCTGAAGCTACGTGTTCACCGTCGCATCCATCGCCTCAGCCGCTTGAAACCCTTCCAACATCGACCGCTCCGCTCTCCGCTCCCCGGTCGGCCTCAAAAGCGGTCGTTCCTTCCAAAGCCCTCCCGGTTTTTACTACTTCCCTGTTCTCAAGAGAAATGTCACAGCGAAACCCTAGGCTGGGGGAACCGGACTTCATGGACGATCTCCAGAACTAGGACGATTTGCCTCTGGCAGCTAGAGCCGTAGAATACCCTATCTCTTTCCTCCAAAACCTGAAGCGGAGGAGACCTGAAGAGATAGCCGCCCCGGTAAAGCGTACCAAGTTTGACTTCGAGAGGAGAGTGCTCACGACAGAAAAGATAACTCCAAAAGTGAAGAAGCCTCTCCGGGAAATGACCAGGGCGGATTACGAGCTCCAGAGAAAGGAGAAGAGCTTTGACGATATCAACAAGCAATACGAGATTCAGGGAATCATTCGTAAGGTGGATAATCTCCTTGTCAAAAATCTGGAGGAATAGGAAGAGCTTTTCCGGTTGCAGGACAAGACAAGACAGCTTGAAGAGGACCTGTCTATGTCCACTGAGCAGCTGGAAGCGGCGCAGCGAGAAATAGACGAATTAAAAGCCCAGCTGGCCGCTTCTCAACAAGAAGCCGCAACGGAAAAGCAAGCAGCTCTGGAGCAGATTTCTCAGCTCCAGGAGTCTTTGAAACAGGCGCAGTCGCAATCTGCAGAGAGAGCATCTCAGGCGACGGTCTTTTCAAAGAGCAAAGTTAAGGAGATGCGGGGTGATCTACTGCGGGGATGCAAGCCCCACACGTATAAGGCTATGTCGGTTCTGGATTTCGCATCCAGGATCCAAGAAGTTTCTGCCAAGGGAAAGCCTGTGGTAGAGGAGGCCGAACGCCAGGCGAAGCAATGGCTGGACCTGGCAATAAATCTTCAAGAGCGCGAGCGCGATGGCCTCCAATTCTCCCCCCATGTCCTCATTCGCTGCAGAATGGGCAGATGCAAGGGTAACCTTGCATAAATATTTTAAGAAAGTAGAAGAGGTGAGGGTTGCCAGACGAATGCTGGATGCATTTGAACATGAAAGAGACATTTGTATGGCTCCCTTTCACGCTCTCTGAACTAGGGTGCCCGGGCTTTGTTGAGAATGGTGAGTTTCTCACCCATGAGCAGGTGAAAAAGAATCGGCGGTCCTTTGAGGCAGATACAGCTGAAATCGATAGCTGGACCGAGCCAATTCAAGAAAGTCGAGGTCACCCAGATGGTGTCCAAGTGCTGCAAGATCAGCTCCTACTTCCAGGAGCTGGGAAAAAGATACCTCACCATCGACCTGCACGCGGTCGCTGCTTTCCACGCAGCATTTGAAATTGCTGACCGCCGACCATTCGAAGCAGAAGCCTGGGGCCAAGCCCAGGTCGCGTACAACAGCATCTGTGAGCCAGAAGCCAGAGCTGGAGAGCATTCGGAAGAGGATTCTGAGGAGGCGACTGCCGGAAGTGAATCTGAAGAACAGTTGCCGCGAGGAGAACGGCTAGAGCAGCAGAAAGCAGGGGAAGCAATTTCCTCTACACCCAATGGATGAAGGCATGGATTCTTTGCGCCGAGGCGAGCTCGACACCCCGCGAGCCGCCAGAAATGTTGCCACATTTTGCACGGGGTGCAATGTTTTCAGTTTTGTAGCAGTGCTGCTCTTCCTTTTTCCTCTTCCTCTCTTTCCCTTTCTTCTTCTCTCCCTTTCTCTCTCTTCCCTACATTCTCTTTCTTCCCCCCTTTCTTGGAGCCCCTCAGTCAGATCTCAAATTTGACAGCAGTTGCCCTGAAAAATGGCTAAGTGTCGGAGCGAAGTCCGACTTCTCCCAGTTTTGGTGCGAAGTCCGACTTCTCCCAGTTTTGGTGCGAAGTCCGACTTCTCCCAGTTTTGGTGCGAAGTCCGACTTCTCCCAGTTTTGGTGCGAAGTCCGACTTCTCCCAGTTTTGGTGCGAAGTCCGACTTCGCCCTTCTTTCTGGGCGCACCTTGTATCAGGCTGGCAGGCTGGCAGGAAAAATGACTAAGTGTTGGGGCGAAGTCCGACTTCGCAGCGAAGTCGGACTGCTCCCCCTTTCCAAGGCGAAGTCCGTTCGGCGGCAGAAATCAGCTTTCACCTGTGCGCAACCCGACTTCGCAGCGAAGTCGGAGTGCGCCCTTCGACAGGTGCGCAATAGGGAAACAAACTCAGAATTTGATCAAGGCATGAAGACCTTCCCAACTACGTTGTTTTCTGCCTGCGCAGCCCGATGGCGCTCATATCCTGGGAGAAGTTGGATAAACTGCCTTTCAAGGCAAGCACATGTCAAACAGCATCATCTGACAAGTGTCCGGCTTTGGGATCTGCGCCAAGACATGCCTAGCGAAAGGACGAGCATGGGCCGCACTACTTATGCCAGCTGCCTCATTTAAAGTTGATTGGAGGTTCTACCTGCTCCAGCTGCCCGCATTCCGGCCGATGAGAAGTTCTACCCAACGCGCTGCCACGTAGCTGTCCGGTCTTCAGGGAAACCATGCTGCGGGTACAGTCCTGTCCGACAAAGGTCAGCATTAGCAGCTCCGTCGCCGCTTTTGTCAGCTAGTGTTTGACTGGGACTTTGTGCCCATTAATGTAACGGGAGGGACTCGGGCTATAAATACCCACCACATTTTCATTGTAAGGTGGTGGAAGGGGAATGTCTGTTAGGGAACCATTGTAATTGTGCTTCTGCTTATAAATATAAAGTATATGCCTGGCTCTGTTCTACTGCTTCTATTTTTTATGCTGCCTCTCCTTTATATTTCTGCTTTACGTTTTCCTGTGTCACGGCTCGTTGATTCATTTCAGCATTTGGTGGTCAGGAATACCTGAGGCATTGCTTGTGTCATGGCTTGTTGATTCACTTCAGCATTTGGTGGCCAAGTACTCTTGAACTTAATTGATTAGAGGATACATAGAATAAATGTGGTAGCAGTTCCTTCAGTTTGTGTGTTATGTTTATGTTGCTGTACGTAGTGGTGATTGATGCATTGTCGTGCTGTTAGTTCTCCTTGTAGGGAGAATGTTTGCTAGGGGACCATTGTAGTTGTGCGTACAAATTCTCTGCATAACACACATACTCGGATCTGACATCTCTTGGTTGCTTTCTGTTGCTGTCCGTAGTGGTGATTGATGCGCTGCCGTGCTGTTAGTTCTCCTTGTAGGGAGAATGTTTGCTAGGGAGCCATTGTAGCTGTGCGTACCCTGCTTTATACAGAAAGTATACTTAGGCTTTGCAGTTCCTGGTTATGCTTTGTATTCATAATGCAGTAAGTAGCGGTGATTGATGTGTTGCTGTACTGTTTGTTCCCCCCCCTCAACTCCAATCACATTTGTAAATTCTTTCCGCATTTTTATCTCTTTCCTGCACCCTCATCTCAAACCATAAAAACCCACAGGAGCCGGCCTTCTCCGAAGATTGGCACGGAAGGCATTCCTTCCTTCCGGCCTTTCAAGCTGGTGGGCGAATCTGGGCGCATTAACACAAAATCCTTTCCTCATGGCAGATTCGTAACCAACAAGAACCCCTTCAAATCCTATCAATGAAAGCAATCACATATCTAAGGTAGAAAGTCAAGAACCTTTAATTAGGATATCAAAAGAAGGTCAAGAACAACATCCTTGCATTCTTGTATGAGCAATAGGACCTCCCATTGGCCTCATAACACACAAATCGTTTAAAATGTTCCTCATACTCCACCTCCTATATGGAGCATAGAAATATCTCACATAAACCATAAATAGCTATGCCTTATCCACTAGTTTCTTCACAGCTTCTAATTGACTTCAACAATGTTGATTCAATATGTTTTATCCCTTGTGCTATCTAGGCTTTCTTCCTTGAAATTGTACTTCAAGGATCATGAAAGGCAAGTGTGATCAAATTTTAAAACAAATGTAATGTTGTATGGGTTTCCTTTGTATTCTTTTTGCATGAAAACATCTTTCGAAAGGAAAACAATATCCATATTTTTGGGTGAACAAATGAGTTCTTTTGGAACCCCTGCAATTGGCATCTCTTTGAATATTGTTCCACTTTGAATCCAACAATTTGACTAAAGGCTTCTAAATCCTTAAAAGACAACCACCACATGGTTGTACAACAGTAGAAAAAGTAAACCCTAGCATCAATAAATGCTTCTTCATCTAGGCGTTAGCAAGACACGACTTTGTTTCCACATCTTTCCTCCCTAAAACACTCAACCAAGACTTATTTTTCTTTTTCAACCACCGCTTATATTTGTGTCTTATATCCCCAACAACACCTTCCTAAATTTGGATGGGTTCCAAATTCAAACCAGAAATCTTAGGCCTAGGGCATATCCAAACATTAATGGTATCTTCCTCACCAAGGGTTTTGTCCATGAGAATTTTTGTGAGTGGTTTGACTTTCTTCCTTCAATTGGTTTCTGCAAGATGTCATTCTTTCCTTTGAACTTGTTTGCAATGTAAATGGTAGGCACTTGTTGTCTTTGCTTCAAACCTCAAATGTTTTTGTGATTAAAATCTTCAGTTGTGTCTTTGTGGTATATCAATGCATGGCATATTTTACCTTAAAAATCTTATAGATATGTGAAGGATCTCATAGAATCATACACAGTAACAGGCAGGGATCCATATGGAAACCCAATAATGTAGTTACCCTTAAGAAATGGCTTCTTTTGGAATGAATTTCATCAATGTCTCCCAGCCTATTGTGGGAATGAAATTGTTCATTTAATGGGCTTTTCCTCTTACATAGACTTCTAGGGCATGCCACAGAGGGATTTGTGTGTCACCATGTGCATAAAAACCTTCAATCACGTCTCTACTTTCCTTTCTTCTTTTAATTATACAAATGGATAATGAACCATTGACAAACTACATTTGGCTTTACATATTGTCATTATCATTTGAGGTCATTTCTCCTACATTCTTGGTCAAAGATATCGTTCTTCAAGGGGTGGTCCTATAGAATCCGTCATGTCATGGATCATGTTTTTTTTTTTGGTTGTCAACAGACTCAACACAACCTCATGTTAGAATTATGTTGGACTTTTTCTGGTCATTTTCTTATTCACCATCTCCTTCTATGTTGAGGTATTAATCATATTATTCATGATCTTCTAAGGCTTCCCAACATGTTTTGTAGTGTGCCTACAACCACATGGACAGACAACGACACAAGGCAATAATTATAGGATGCATTGCTCATTCTATATACTAGAAAACAAGAATTCACAAGAGAGGGTAAAACCCTATATTTATAGCAACCATTGCTTGCTCCTTAAACTACCATATAAGGTCTAGATACATTTAAAATAACCACTTGCTCCTTGGGCTACCAAAGTAGGTTTAGATATATTCAACCTAACCACTTATGAAAAGTATAGGTTACAGACAAAAGAGTCCCACACACGAAATTAGAAGATGAAATACAAATTAGCCCCTTTACAAAACTATAGGCTTTAATACAAAATAGCCGATGAACATAAATTTTAACTTGTTGCATTATGGTATACAATATGCCTTCCTCCTTTAAAGTGCTTCATCCTCTACGCATCTAACAGAAATAATTAGGTATGACCTTCAAAATCCTTCAAAGAAGCAATGAGATACATCAAGATCAATCCATACTAGACATATCTTAATTGGCATGGAATCTCCTTTGATGTCAATCCTAGAACTTTGGCCCCATGATTTTTTTTGTACATGATCCATCTATGCTTTCAATTTTGGTGAACACTTGAAGCAAGGCTTTCCTGATAATATGCATGTCGATAGGGCTCCACCTTTGGAGGGTCTTCATCCTGCTTCAGCTTTTGGTGCCTTAGGTATAATGAGACCTTCTGTAAATTGGTATGTTTGAACTCCAACGGATATTTACCAAAGCTGATGATGATCTTGAGATTGAACCTCTTTATCCTTGAGGACATTTTGTTGAACCTTATTTGACTTCTTCGGTTTCTTGACTTTGGATAATCATGCTTGATTACTTCTTCATTCTTTTCCTTTAACTCATGCTCTAGTTGTTCAAGCTCCCACCATAAGAATTCTGCTTCTTCTCCTGTTTGGACCATCTAGCCAAGAATAATTCTTCTGCCTTGTCCTAGGAAAACCCAATAGTGTTTCCAAGGCTATTCCACCATTCCTCTACTTCACCCTCAAGGTAAAATAATATCCTAGAGTTCCAAATAATTGAATCACAAAACCTTTTCTAACTCTAAGCAATCATTTTCTCATATTTTCCTCTTTGAACAATCTTTTGCCATTTTGCTATGATCCTTTTTTATCACCCATCACTACTAATTTTTTCTGCATGAAGGTTTTGGAAATTGAAAATAACAGTAAACTTTTTTATACCAATACTTCATAAATTTGGTCATGCATAACCCATAGCTCATCCAAAAGAACCGTGCTGAAATCAGATGCCTGATTTGGGACTTATATAGCAATATGCAACTGAAATCAAGGTACTGGCATCAACTGTGTTTTTCGACTGGTCATGTGCAACAACTTCCTAAACCAATATTGTTCGAAAGGTCTTGAAGCCTTCTTTCCAAAGAAACAAGTTTTGCCTTGATCCGATGCTTTGATGCGAAGTCATGCCTTATGCACTAAGTAACCTTGTTTCTGCCCTTAAGATCTAGAACACAGCTCTGATACAACCTATAGTGTGCATACAACCACAAGGAGACACAACTACACAATGACTACAATTCCAAAACATGGAGGAAGAACTTCTTCCTATACTGTCAATTGAGAGAGAGAATCTTTCGATATATTAGAAAACAAGAGATGATTAAGAGAGGGGATAAAACCCGTTATTTATGGCAAGGGCTGCTTGTTGTTTAATCTACCATAGGATGTCTAGATACATTGAATCTAACCACTTCCTCCTTAAGCTACCAAACTTAGTCTAGATATAATCAACCTAACCTCTTATGAAAATACATGGGCTTACAAACAAAACAGCCCCACATACAAAATTACAGGCTTGCATTTCACAGTTGTGCTGAATGATGATGACCTTGATACCACTTTGAAAGACAACAACAAAAGAGCAAAAGAAATAAATTCTGCTATATTGCAATGAATTGCATAATACGAATCTCCTTAGGACATCCTCCCTAATGTAAGACAAGTACAAGATAATTGAAACACCTTTAATTATGAGCAAGTATTGACTGCCGACAACTTATGATAATACAAAATAAATGTACAAAGTAGTAATATCCCCTGAGAACATAATTATAAGCAGCTCTAACACTGACAATGATAGTCCTAAAGCAATCCAAATACTTATCTTTCATTAGAAAGCAATGAGCATTATATTCTGGGTTTTAGCTTTGTTGCCAAAAGCTTATGCAATTGTACATAGCAACAAAACATTATATTTCATTTACACATAAATGGGTACATCCCAAAACTGAGGAATTGCACACAATCTACATCGTCTTATGATTTAAAAACGTGGGATATCATAACATTTCCTTAATGTGGAAATTTAGAAGAATGCAGCATTATATGCACATTGACAAAATCAAGGTATTTAATCAAGAAAGATAAGTTTAATATGCAAAAACACTGATTTCCTTTTAAAAAGAGTCCTAAGGAAGAAAGGAACCAAACAGTGAGTAACCTAATTTTTAGCAAAATATTCCTAGATCCTATTACATGTTAACCACTATTTCAGTGCAAAAATATTTGTCCTGTTGAAAAAGCATGAAATGTCAAATTAAATTTAGTATATTGTAGAAACTATCATTGTGAATTCTTTGGGTGTATGCTCTTGGTTTTTAAACAAAATAAAAGCTATATATAAATCTTAAATCTAGTGGTAAATTTCACTTTTTGTAAGCTGTACTCCACGTCTCTTCGCCTGTTTTAGTCATTCATGAGCATCGAATGTAATTTGTCTTTCTTAATCTCTTTGCATATATTTATGGAAGAATGCATATTTTCTTCTGCATCCACCGACCAGTATGCACAATGAGTTGCTTGATTTTATACTCACTAAAATTCTCTATGACATTATGTCATGCTTGTGATTCATATATAACACTGCTAGTGTGTTGAGCAAGCTAGTAAATAAAGGACTGCAGGGTGGAATTTTTCGCATAAGCATGTAAATAATTGCAATGATTGGAAGCTGTACTCCAGGTCCCATTGACCTATTTCAGACATTCATGGGTATTTTCATTCTTTCATAATCTTTTTCCCACTGTTTGTGGAAGTATATGCATTTTCTTGTATATCCGCCTATTGACATGCACAACAAGTTGCTTGCTTGATTTCATACTCACTTTCCAACACTTCATAACATTATTTTATACATGCAATTCATATAAACCGTTGTTAGTGTGTTGCCCAAGCTAGTACATGAAGGGCTGTCGAGCGAAAAAAAATTTCACATGAGCATATGCATGCATACGTACATTGAATTGAACCACTTTCAATGAAATCCTTGGTGAAACACATACCAGAAATGTATAAAAACACGTCCAAGGTTGAAGGATCTTGATATGTATTCAAAGGGATGTGAAAAAAGAAATGGCAACCCCAACAGCAACTGCATCATATACATTCACTCTAAACCATTCAAAGATAAGTTCAAATCTCACTTAAATAGTCAAAAACATGCTGACTACTTCCAAAACACAGCACTCAGTTCAAGCATAAAATGTCAAACACGACACAATAAAGTTGGTTGCTATACCTGGAATAATGCTGCTGAAAACAAGGCAAAAAGCACTCCTTTAATACTCATACCCTACAAAAGGAATTCATTTAGGAACAAGAAGATCCTTCTACCATGATAAAAGAAATATTTGTATAAAAAACTACAGAAATCAAGAAGGTAATTTAGCTATAAGATCCCTGTATGTAATCTTCTAAAGACAGCCCATATAACTCGCATGAGTTTTGATAGTTGTGCTATTTACAAATGCATAAGCATGGAGAGCTGATAAGCTTTTGTTTGTAGTTGTGCTATCATTGTTCAAGGACTACTAATTTTAATTAACCATACAAGATCTCGGCTCTCAAAGAATATTTCATCTAATTTCAGATATTTCAGGGTATAGATGAGCAAAGTGCTATCATTGTTCAAGGACTACTAATTTTAATTAACCATACAAGATCTCAGCTCTCAAAGAATATTTCATCTAATTTCAGATATTTCAGGGTATAGATGAGCAAAGAGGAATCCATACAAGAGAAAATGTTTTTTACTTCTAGAAGCATATGAGGATAATTTGTTTCCAAGTTACTACAGAGTAAAATTCTCTACAGTATAAATCAAGCTGAACATCAAAAAAGTGTGCACTAGGATTGTCTGCAATAAATACATGCTTCCAATACTGTATAGCAGACATGCAAAACACAAATAATTTTGTCTGTAGAAAATGCCCTGGGTATCCTCACCAAAATAGATCTAGCATTAGTAAGATGATTACAAACTTCAATAGGGATCTTGAACAGTTATTTCCTAGATCAAGATGTCATTTGAGTGTCAAAAAGCACCACAAGAGTTGTCAATATCGACATACATTACTTGAGTGAACATATGATGCTTTTGTTTGCATGTATTCAATAATTATCATGCGGCATTAAAGAGATATAAGAACTAGAAAACAACTTTACCAATTGAATTAGTGTTCAAAACCAAATATGCACCTAGCAAAGGTACATTTTGGAATGATCCTCTTTAAGAGTGAATTAAACTCATGTCTCTCCATAGACACCTCTTATTGCAACCTTGGCATCACAGACCAGAATTGTAACCCACACAACGCAACTGCTCAGTAGGCAACAATTAAGGGTATTGCAGAAACATGACAAGGCTCTGACACGTTGAAATATTATGTCCCACATATCATGGTGGTGTCAACAAGTTACTTATGAACCAACCCAACTGTTAAACAATTTCAACAATTCATCTGCATGTATAGGACATGCAATTTTGCAAGACAAGAAAGTTCAGGCAGTGGCAATGTTTATATGTACTCAAATCATGCAGAAAAATTCTTCTGATATAAATTGTTCCTATAATATGATCATCTTACAATCCCTCAATGAGTCTTGCCTTTGTGTTTACTGATAGCATTGCATCCTCTTCCCTCAATCCATTTGAGCAGATAAGCATGTATGCCAGAATTGGATTATATAACAATGTATTGTTTGCACATAAGGCATTAGGGCTGATGCTACTAGACAGACTACTTGAGCCCTCAGAACATTAGGAGGATGGATGTGGAACAAAACAACAAACTTGCAAACTTCAAGAAAAGATTAACCAATGGTTGAAGAGGAAATTTGCTAGCTATGCACAACGATACAACAATTCATGAAAGAAGCAACATAAATTTCCGTCCAAGATCCACAAACCATTTTGGAGACAACTCTAGTTGCATAATGGATCAATTAGTGATACAACACAATAATTGTCAAAAATATTCGAAAACTTTGCTTGTAAGACATGTGAAATTAAACAGTGACAATAAACCTCAAAGGAAAATTCTAGTCAGTTGATACAAACCAATCTACCAGCCACTTGTGCCTAATAAGGAAATATAAGGCACATTTTTTACACAAATCAGTAACAAGTACAATTGGTATAGTATGGGTGGGGACTCAATAAACCAAATTTTGTAGACAGGTGTACCTCACCTTACATCACAATAAGGCATCACTGATTTTGGAATGAAACCAACATTATCTCCATTACAAAGCCACAAAACAAGATTGCCATTAAAGTAGCTCAAATATTACATGAAATTGTTAGGAGGTGAAGTCAATATCCAGATCTGCAATGTTCTTCAGCAGCAAGGTGTATGGTGGTGCAGTTACAGTCTCATACCCGCGTGCCGAGGGGGGTCGCAAGGGGGAACCGGCTAGGTTCCCCCCTACCCGAGGGCTCAAGGGCCCCTACCCGAGGGCTCAAGGGCTCCACCACCGAGGCAAATTTTTGTTGGCGTCCGTACAACCATAATTCTGGGCGTCCGTACAACCATAATTCTGGGCGTCCGTACATCCGTAATGCTTTTGGGCGTCCGTACATCCGTAATGCTTTTGGGCGTCCGTACGTTGTGAGAGGCAGCGAACAGTTTTTTGGAAGAGGAAGCGAACAGTTTTTTGGAAGAGGAAGCGAACAGTTTTTTGGAGTTTTCCTTTTTCGAAAAGGAAACGAACAACTTTTGTTTTTCTATAAAAGGGAATGACCCCTTGCATGTAAATGTTGATTGAATGTAATTCTGCTGAAATCAATAAAAGATCAAGCTGCCATTGCCCCGTGGTTTTTCCTGCACATTGCAGGTTTTCCACGTAAAATCTGTGTTACTGTTTTTTCCTGCGTTATTGTGTTTTTCTGCTTGCATATAATTTTGCTATATTTTCTAACAGAAATGCATTTCATCATTGCATTGTTTTCAACATGTTACTATTCAATTCTTCCTGCCATTCCTCATGGGAAAATTAGCTTTATCTTGCTACCATGCTCAACGTAATTTGGATTTAACAATTTGTTTGATTATAATAGTTTAGATTAGCATTTCTTGATTGAATTTATGTGATGTTTGACCTTGTATCCCACACAAGTTAGACTATGGTAATGATATGTTTTGATGATTAACTTGATTATAATGATGTCTGATAACAATGATGATTAATAAAGGATTCTATTTGATTAATTTAAAAGGCATTTAATGATTTCATGATTATGATGTTACTACTTATGTATTCTTTTTAGCAAGGTATGATGACAATCAACTAGGGGGCCAAGCATGACCACCTTATGTAGAAGGCTTGTGGGCATAAAGGTATCGTGAACCTAATTTTATTCATTTAATTTCATCTACCGCCATTTCTCTTAAAATGGATAATAATGCTGTATTCTTATCCCTTACCAAAGTATTTAACTAAAGTACTCTCCCTTTAATGTGTGCAAGTTTGGATAAATATAAAATAAAACATATGTTGATAAGTAAAAAGGATCTCCTCCAAGAGCTGAACTAGGCAAAGTGGCAGATGACTCCATCCTCTTTAGGCATGACCCAATCTCCGAATCCATTCTACTCTACTCTGCATGCATTTGAATGTGACATTGACAGTCTTGATTGTTAGCATGCACGATCTGATTTAGAGTGACCTCTCTCCTCATTCTCCACCATTTCTTGAACTAAGTAAATTTTGCTTCCTATGAAGAGTAGCGTCATCATTATTCTTAGAAGGACCAGAGAAATTTTGAAGGTCGACAACTCAAGTTTAGTTTGTATTCTTGTTTGAGAAGTAATCATATTATATTTATGTCGTTGCTTTAGCAACTATGTTCCATGGAGAGATGTTCCAGGCTATAAGAGATGTCTTGGAGATGCTCATGTCATCTTGGAAATGGGTGCCATCATTTGGAAGCCCTCCCAAAAACTTGTCCCACCATCCCAAAAACATGCCCCACCATCTCACAAGATGTCCCCATCATCGAAACTTTATGGAACATAGTTTATCAATAAAAAGGGGAGAAAGCCCTAGAATCCATGCTCCTGTTTGTAAGATGGAAATCAACTGTAGCATGCTAAAAGAATTCAAATTGCATCCATGAATAGATGCTTGTGTTTTTTTTTGTATGTTATGCATGCATTTTTTGCTTGTTGGGTTTGGGCCCTTGCTGAGTTTGAAATTTCTGTTGTGAAAGCCATGAATGTGCCCTAACTGCATTCTAGTAGGGTAAATTTCTGGCCACTGGACAAAACATGCTCTGGCCTCTCTATTTGGGACATTGATGATCTTTCTGCTTTGTGTTTTAGGCTGTAAGGAAGAACTCATGCTTTATTTGTCTTGGCATTGTTTCCAATGCCCCTTTTCATGAATGCCCATATGTCTATTGATTGTGTGGTTTAAAAAGACACTAGGTAGAAACTTTTGTTATTTTGCTTTGGCATTGTGTAGAATTAAAGAACTAAATGCATATGTTCCTATTCTTACATTGGGCTGTGCCCTCTTTTGCAGTGGTCATTGACATTATGGAAAGTGCATTCATCATGACATTGCATGAGTGATGGCATAGTTGTTGGTCAATGTTGTATGTCATAATGCAATGACAATTTGCAGTTTGACATTATGGTCTATGATGTACTGGGGGTTATAAACCCTTGAAAAGGCTAAATTTCTAACCTCTGTTACGGCAATAAATTTGTTTTTCTTTGCTAGATCTAGTGAATCCTTTAACCCTGTTGTGTATCATAGAAAAAGGGCTGTTTGCTTCATCTGATATGGATGTTTGAGAAGTGCTTTGTGTGGCTGAAAGCACACAATTGGATGACTTTCACAGCTATATATAGCAGAGTAGCAAGCATCATTATTGTTGGAAGCATTGAGACCTTGTAAGTCCCACAGGTACTCGTGTCCAGGAGCTGGGTAACATAATATAAGTTTCATATTTGTAGAAGTTTTCCCCAAGTTTTTTTCCAAGCCTAAGTCTGGGTCAAATAAAAAATTAAAATTCAAAAAAGGCAAAAAATGGGTTGGTTAGTGCGAGTTGAATCCGAGTCTCACTACTATGGTTTGAAGTTCCATAGTACAAAGAATATGGTGTGTTTAAGGTTATAGATTGACATTTTGCCTATCATGTTTGTTATTCTTGAGCAATTTTGACTGTCCAATAATTGAAATTAATGAAAATTGGAACATATAGTGGAAATTCAATAATGCATCACTTTGTTATGAGATGAACAGTTCTTGGTGTCTCTTGAACTTGGGCAGTGGAATAGATTGAATTTGTGGATCTTATGAGTTGACAGTATGCCATTGCTAGTTTGATCCATTCCTGTGTGCTCACAAGAATATGTTAAAGGATGATCATACCTTGGAAGGAGGCAAACAAGATGTCATGTCCCCTTTCTGAGCTCGTCAGCATTGGCACAGTGCATAGCCTATTCACGCGATCCTGTAGGCTATGGGAGCAGTTTAAGGATCTTGGAAGTCAGTTGGAGCAGTTTCCTATTTTTTAGGGCCGTGCTTTTTTCAAAACAGTTTCTATATTTGGACAGTTCGACCAAAAGGGTATCCAAAAATGCTATCAGATGTTGGCTTGGGTCTTCTGGTGCAATTATTTTAATACTCGTAATTATTTAATTATAAAGTCGTATTTAATTAAATAGACTTTATATTATGTGTGCACATAAGTCACTTAAGTGAATTATTAATTATTTGATAAAGTGACTTAGGGAGACATAAGGATTTATTAAAAAGGGGGTTTTTTATCCCACATTGGTTATGTTATGATACAACCAGGCCCGAGTCAATAATAAATAAAGTGGTCGGGCTCTCATTCCAGCATCCTTGAACATTGAATATATTGCTTGATGCATTTTGGAGAATTTGCTTGCAGATTCGAGCTTGTTGAGAACGGAAACTCTCGGCAAGGACATCCACTACGGCTGTGAAAGATCAGCTCTATTGGATTTTGATTGTCTTCATTCAGAGGGCAAATTGGAGATCAAAGAGAATTTCTGGTTCGTCATTGATATCTTGTGTGTGTTGGGAGATAGCAGCGATTTATACCTGTAGACGGTACTTATTTGGAGGCTGTAGCAGTTTACTATTCACGCGGCACTGTAGCAGTTTACTATTCAAGCGGCACTATAGCAGTTTACTATTCATGCGGCACTGTAGCAGTTTACTATTCACGTGGCACTGTAGCAAATTACTATTCACGGCACTATTCACAAACTATTTCCAGAACGTGGATTGCTGCGATTTGTTTTCAGACTTGAGGAAAATCGGGTATTTTCAGTCTGTTCATCATTGTAATTTCCCTTGCAATTAAGTTGTTCCAGTTTGTGAAGCTTTCTTTCAGCAGTTTACTGTATGTTTAAATCCCATAAAAATACCAAAAAAAAGAGCATATATTTGAATAAAAAGAGCAAAAATTTGTGTTTTTTTTACTAGTCAAAATAGATAGGAAACAATCCAGAATAGGGTGGGTTGTTACAGTGGTATCAGAGCGAGTCATATCTGCCGACTTGTGGGTTTAATTAATGAGTGAACCAGTTGGTAAAGGGAAAGAGAAAGATTTTCATCTTCAGTACGAGCGACATAAGAGATCTACTGAATTACTAGACAATATGGGTGATGATCAGCATCGGGAGAACCCTAGTATATTTGGGGCTCTTAATGCTTTGTCAAAGGCACAGATGGATATGCAGGATCAGATGATACAGGGACAGGAAGCATTAGCAGATGCTATTATGGCTATGACTAATACTTTGCAGGGGCTACAGACAGGGACTAATCAGGATGGTGGGCCTAGCTCATCAAACAGGCGTATTCCGAGCAAGGGCAGCCAGGGCATGACTGATCAGAGGCAACATACAGTTGTTACTTCTCGACCGACTCAGCCTACGTTCTTATCTAGAGCTGAAGTTCCAGCACCTGAGATGCACACAGCTCAAGGGCCTATAGAGGATCAGTTTGAGGAGTGGTATCAGCGGTATAGTGCTCTTCCGGAAGGCCTTAGGGCCCATTGGTCATTTGACCAATACGTCACTCAGAAGCAGAGGAGTATGGGACAGGGAGGTGGTCACCGTACTGATCAGGCTAGACCAGCACAGAAAGAATTCAACCAAGCACTGAACAAGGTTTCTTTACCTCAGTTTGATGGTAGTGGCAAATGTACAGCCAGGACATGGGTGGATAAACTTGATAATTTCCTCTCACTTCGACCTATGCTGGAAGAAGAAGCTATAAAATTCGCCACATTACATCTTGAAGGAGCTGCACACGATTGGTGGTTTCATGGGTTGATCACTTTGGGTCATAATTTGATTACATCCTATGAGGAGTTCACACGGCTACTTATCGATCGATTCGATAAGAAGGATCCTGAGTTGTATTTTCGAGATCTGGCACAGTTGAGGCAGAACAGTTCAGTAGAGGCCTACATCACAGAATTCCAGTCCATTTCTGTCAAAGTGGATGATATCTCAGAGAGGCGTCTAATCATACTCTTCTATGAGGGATTGTCTGAGCCGCTACGTGGTTGGGTAAAGGCATTTGATCCAGTCACTTTACAGGATGCCATGAAAAAGGCGAGAAGCATGGAGTTCGCTGTTCCGAAACAAAAACCAGCCTTCAAACCTTTTCAGAATAACAAAGATAAGAAGGGGTTTGTCCAGAACGCACCTAAAACTGAAACTAAGAAACTATCAGATAATGAGCTCAATGAATTAAGAAAAAGGAAATTATGCTTCAGATGTAGAGAACCATGGGAGTTGGGCCACAAGTGTTCAGTTAAGGTGAAGCAACTAGAGGCTAGAGAATATTTTGAAGTTGATGAATCTGGTTCAGAGCATTCAGATCAACAGGAGGATGAGGAGAATTGTGGAGCAGGGGAGACAGAAGAAGAGACTGAGGTACAGATTGCACAATTGTATAGTTTTAAAAAGGGATCTTCTTTCAAGGTCCGAGGAGTCCTTCAGGGGCAGCGGGTGGTGACACTGATTGATACAGGGGCAACTCATAACTTTATTGACGCTGGGTTGGTTGATAAGAGAGGGTTGCAGACAGAAGAATTTCCAGGATTCAGAGTAATGGTAGCAGATGGGACAGCCATACAGTGTAACCGCAGGATCCCTAAACTACAGATGAAGTTAGGAGGCTATGATCTTACTGATGATTTTTATGTGGTTAATATTGGGGATACTCATATGATTCTGGGAATGCAGTGGTTAGAATCCTTGGGCGAATTCACTATGAACCTGAGGGCTATGGAGATGAGTTTCATGACAGGTGGCAAGAAGGTGACGCTGAGAGGCATGTCAGACGGCGGACCCCGAGTTGTCTCCATTAAGCGAATGGAGAGGCTTTTCAGACATGATGAGGTTGAGTGGGCAGCAGAGTGTCTCATTACTTCAGCAGGGGATGTACAGGTTAAGTCCACTTACCAGCCAGAGATTCAGGACATCTTGACTAAACACTCCAAGGTGTTTAGTAATATTCCTCCAGGGAGACCTCCGGAGAGAGGAATGGAGCACATTATTGAGTTGGAGGAGAGTGCTAAGACAGTTATCACTACACCCTATAGGCACCCTAGGCGACATAAGGATGAGATTGAGAAAACAATTCAGGAATTGCTTGACATGGGACATATCCGACCAAGCAAGAGTCCTTTTGCTTCGGCTGTGGTTTTGGTAAAGAAAAAAGATGGGACTTGGCGTATGTGTGTTGACTATAGGGAGCTAAATAAGAAAACAATTAAGAACAGGTACCCTATTCCACGCATCGACGAATTGATTGATGAGCTACATGGAGCTCAACTCTTCTCAAAAATAGACCTGCGCAGTGGTTACCATCAGATCAGAATGAGAGAGCAGGATATAGAGAAAACAACTTTTCGCTGTCATTGTGGGCACTTTGAGTTTCTGGTTATGCCTTTTGGGTTGACCAATGCCCCAGCGACTTTCCAGTCTTGTATGAACAAGATTTTTAGCAGGCAGTTGAGGAGGTATGTTTTGATATTCTTTGATGATATTCTGGTTTACAGTCGATCATGGGAGGAGCACCTACAGCATCTTGAGGAGGTCCTCCGTATCCTCGAACAGGAATCCTTTTATGCTAAGGAAACAAAATGTGATTTTGGGTTGACAGAGCTCTTGTATCTTGGGCACATTATCAGTGCAGATGGAGTACGTATGGACCCGGATAAAATCAAAGCTATCCAGGATTGGCCAGCTCCAACAAATCTATCTCAGCTTAAGGGATTCTTTGGACTTTGTGGTTTTTACAGACGGTTTGTGAAGGGATTTTCGCAGTTGGCAGCCCCACTCACAGATTTGACCAAGAAGGGTGCCTTCAAATGGTCTGATGAAGCTCAGAAGTGTTTCGAACACTTCAAACAGGTTATGTGTTCTTGCCCGGTGCTTGCTATGCCAGATTTTTCACAGCCTTTCGTTTTACAGTGTGATGCTTCCGGTGAAGGGATTGGTGCAGTTCTGATGCAGAACAGACACCCAGTGGCTTATGAGAGTCGGAAGCTCCAGGGGGCAGAAAGGAGTTATTCTATTTATGATAAGGAGATGTTGGCGATAATGCATGCTCTCGCCAAATTCCGGCAGTATCTGGTTGGAGGTAGATTCACTGTCAGCACGGATCATAACAGTCTTAGATACTTCTTGGCTCAGAAGGATCTAAATGAGAGGCAGCAGAAGTGGGTCAGCAAGCTACAAGCTTATGATTTTGACATAGTTTATGTTAAGGGAAAGTCGAATGTGGTTGCTGATGCTTTATCTCGAAGGCCTCACATTTGTTCAGTGACTGGTATTTCAGCAGAATGGCGAGATGTTATTATTGCAGAATATGCCGAGGATGAGTGGGCATCCAGTTTGCTAGAGGGCAAAGTGCAGGATGACCGTTATATGATTTCACAGGGTTTGATCCTTTATAAGGGTCGCGTTTTTCTTCTATCTGGGTCACGGTTTAGGAAGAGAGTTATCCAGTATTTTCATGATGATCCGACTGCAGGTCATTCAGGTTTCTTTAAGACTTACAGGAGCATTCGGGAGAGATTTTCTTGGAAAGGGCTTAAGAATGAGGTTCTTCAGTATGTTCGTGAGTGTTCTATCTGTCAGCAAAATAAGGATGAACATACACACCCAGCAGGTTTATTGCAACCCCTTCCAATACCGAACCAGAAATGGGAAGGTATATCTATGGATTTCATTACTGGGTTACCCACAGTGCAGGGCAAGGATTGCATTTATGTTGTGGTGGATAGACTCACTAAGTTTGCACATTTCTTTGCTATTTCAGCTACTTTTACGGCTGCTCAGGTGGCTGATTTATTTTTCAGAGAGGTGTTCCGTTTGCATGGAATACCCAAGACTATTGTGAGCGACAGGGATACACGGTTCATGAGCATTTTTTGGCAGGAGTTATTCAGGTTAGGAGGAACCGAGCTCACTCCCAGCACTAGCTACCACCCTCAGACCGATGGGCAGACAGAGATAGTTAATAAGTGGATAGAGGGTTACCTGAGGAATTATGTTTCAGGGCAGCAGAAAGCTTGGGTGAAGTGGCTTCATCTTGGGGAATTCTGCTACAACACAACTCACCACATGACTATTGGTATGACACCTTTCATGGCTTTGTATGGTTATGAGGCTCCAAGCTTCATTGATCTTCTATTGGGTGACAGTCGAGCTCCGGGAGCTAAGGATTATTTGCAGGACAGCCAGGACTTGTTGAGGTCCCTCAAGGATAATATCCTTCAGGCTCAGAATCGGCAGAAGCTTTATGCCGATCAGCACAGAGTTGAGCGCAGTTTTGAGGTGGATGATCTGGTCTATCTTAGGTTGCAGCCTTATAGACAATCTACTCTCAAGAAGAGTGGGAAGGAGAAGTTGAAGCCCAGATTTTATGGACCCTTTCGGGTAATCAGGCGGATTGGTGAGGTAGCTTATGAGTTGGAGCTACCTGGTGACAGCAAAATACATAATGTCTTCCATGTTTCACGCCTCAAAAAGGCGATTGGTGCACGCATTGTTCCTTCTACTGAGTTGCCTCCATGGGATGAGGAGGGTAAACTCATTTTGGTTCCTGAAGCTATTATTGATTACAGGGAGAAGGTGTTGAGGCGGAAGGTAATTAAGGAATATTTGATTAAATGGAAGAACTTACCTGTTGATGATGCTACCTGGGAACATGAAGACATTCTACAGCATCCGGCACTAAGATTGCTTGGGGACAAGCAATTTTTGGGAGGGAGGACTGTCATGTCCCCTTTCTGAGCTCGTCAGCATTGGCACAGTGCATAGCCTATTCACGCGATCCTATAGGCTATGGGAGCAGTTTAAGGATCTTGGAAGTCAGTTGGAGCAGTTTCCTATTTTTTAGGGCCGTGCTTTTTTGGAAGCAGTTTCTATATTTGGACGGTTCGACCAAAAGGGTATCCAAAAATGCTATCAGATGTTGGCTTGGGTCTTCTGGTGCAATTATTTTAATACTCGTAATTATTTAATTATAAAGTCGTATTTAATTAAATAGACTTTATATTATGTGTGCACATAAGTCACTTAAGTGAATTATTAATTATTTGATAAAGTGACTTAGGGAGACATAAGGATTTATTAAAAAGGGGGTTTTTTTATCCCACATTGGTTATGTTATGATACAACCAGGCCGAGTCAATAATAAATAAAGTGGTCGGGCTCTCATTCCAGCATCCTTGAACATTGAATATATTGCTTGATGCATTTTGGAGAATTTGCTTGCAGATTCGAGCTTGTTGAGAACGGAAACTCTCGGCAAGGACATCCACTACGGCTGTGAAAGATCAGCTCTATTGGATTTTGATTGTCTTCATTCAGAGGGCAAATTGGAGATCAAAGAGAATTTCTGGTTCGTCATTGATATCTTGTGTGTGTTGGGAGATAGCAGCGATTTAGACCTGTAGACGGTACTTATTTGGAGGCTGTAGCAGTTTACTATTCACGCGGCACTGTAGCAGTTTACTATTCACGCGGCACTGTAGCAGTTTACTATTCACGCGGCACTGTAGCAAATTACTATTCACGGCACTATTCACAAACTATTTCCAGAACGTGGATTGCTGCGATTTGTTTTCAGACTTGAGGAAAATCGGGTATTTTCAGTGCTGTTCATCATTGTAATTTCCCTTGCAATTAAGTTGTTCCAGTTTGTGAAGCTTTCTTTCAGCAGTATACTGTATGTTTAAATCCCATAAAAATACCTAAAAAAAAGAGCATATATTTGAATAAAAAGAGCAAAAATTTGTGTTTTTTTTTACTAGTCAAAATAGATAGGAAACAATCCAGAATAAGGTGGGTTGTTACACAAGAGTTCTGGGAAGGTGAGAGACAAACCAGAGTTGGAAAAATTGCAAAGCACTCATAAGAACAAGGGAAAATTACAAGTTTTTAGTCCTGCCAAGTCACCAAAAACTGGAGACTGACTTTTGGTAAGTTCTCATGGAGAAACTCACAAGTAACTGCAAAAAACTCACCAAAAACCAGCCAAATTTGGTCTGGCTGAGTTTTTGCAGAGTTTTGCCATATTTTGCTGAGTTTTTGACAGGAACAGTTTTTTTAAGAATTTTTTAATAAAATTATATTTTTCAAGATATTTTTTAACCGAATTTTTGCGAGATTTTGCCAAGTCCGAGTCCAAGTCAATATTTCCGGCAGCCAAGTAATTGTCAAGTCCAAGTTTTCCAACTCTGATTTAGACCTCAAAACCATGCTATATATTTTGAATAAAACTTACGTCAAATTTGGAGAAATTCCATCTTCACTCCGGTTAGGATGGATGAAGAGAAGAGTTCCTTATGGTCAGGATTGTTATCCCACCATAAGGTGGACATTTTTGTTGTGTTGCAGTGTGCTTTTTTTAGAGTTGACTTGAAATATATATATATATATATATATATATATATATATATATATATATATATATATTATGTTGTCGATGTACAAGAAGGATGAATTTTGCACCCAATTACCACTTAGAGAGAGAGTGTAAATTCAATATATTGGAACTATTCAGCATTTCTGGTTTATGTTGTAGACAATGCATAAGAATTGTTTTTATGAAATGAATCATTATGAAATGTTAGTATTTCATTTAATGCTTTCATTTATGCAATAACTTTGCAGTAACATTCTTTTCGCAATAACTCATCATGATGTTAAATTCGGATTATGAGGTTTCAAAAATAGTACTCTAATCAAAGTAATGTATTATCTGATTACACTTGGCAAACATGAAACCTGGAAAATGAACAATTACCCAATTGCTAAGCAACAGGAATTGGAGCCTTATCAAGTAAGCTACATTGTTGTAAGGCAGAGTGCTACTAGGTAGAGGACCTCCCTAAGCTTAAGGAGCAATAATAGCAATGAAACAAGGAAAAAAAATAGTGCAGCCAATCCATTTGACAGATCAAATGATCCAATCATCACATATGGTATCGAAGTGTTGAGTTGCAAAACCCTGATGCATATTAATGATTAGAATTTTGTTCCCTTTCCCACGCAGGAATACATGGAGACTGGGCAGAGAGGGTTGACCCAGCACATTCTAGGGCTTGGCCTTTCGAACAGCCTTGGAACAAGCAAATTTCAACTACAACAACTCAATACCAAGCTATTGCTATCCTGATGACTCAGATCAAAGAGCAAAAGGTGCTGATCAAAGACTTAAGGACATATGTGCAGGCTGAAGACACATCCCCTCAATGAAGATAGCAAGGAGATGAGAAGAAGATGGTAACACAAAGTCTATATTAGTAGTGATCCAGATATAGCATTTCAAAAGTAATAGCCTTAAAAATTGAAGAAGATAATAATGAAGGTGTGAAAGCTTGGCTTCAAGCAATGGAGTACTTCTCCATTCACAAATATAGTGAGATAAAGAAATCTGTGTTAAGAATCTTCCATTTGGAAGATGATGTGGTTGCCTGATGGAAACACCATTAGACAATTACTAAGCTCAATGAGAAGGAGCTCACTTGAGAAAAATTTCTAGAAATGTTCAAGGACAAGTATTTGGATGAACACTACCACAAACAAAAGTTGCAAAAATTTGAATGGTGTCATAAGGGTACCTTGACTGTGGCAAAATATCAATGCGATTCCATTTCACTATTAAGACATGAATCTGATGTGAAATATGAAGGCCTTAAGGTTAAGAAGTTCTCGCTGGAGCTAAAACATCATGATAATCCCTAAATAAGAGCTTCATGATCTAAAAAAGGCTTTGTAGCAGCTGGGAAGGCTGAAATTTAGTTATGAATGAAGAGTGATTAGATCCAAGACATGGACACAAAGCACAATTAATTTCTGGTGTGAAAAATCCAAAAGCAAATCTCAAATCCAAAGCAAATTTAATGTTCAGCGTGTAAATTTTCCAAACCCTAGATAACTGTTGTCCTACGTTATTTTTAAAATAAATCAGATCTGAGAATAATTTATTCAAACATGTAACAGTCACACAGATGGCTGGAAAAATAAACAGCGAGAACAACAGAAGTTAAATATATTTCTGAACCTGAAATATTACAAATAAAGGAGGCTACAGATACAGCAGAACACTTCTGCTCTCTTGCTGCTTTTCTAGCCAGCCAGCAATCACTGTTCTTTTCCTCCTAAGCTTGTAGGTTTCCTTCAGCAATCTGTTCTCTTTCTCCTTTCTGTGTGTCTAAAACACTCTTGATCTTCTCCTTTTATCCTTGAAAAAGGTAACCCTAATCTCTCTAACCCTAAGATTAGATCTCATCTCATCTTGAGATGTAAGGTTAAAAATAGAAAATCACTTAAGTGAATTTCAAAATAGAATCACTTAAGTGAATTACAAAATAGAATCACTTAAGTGAACTTAAAAATAGAAAATCACTTAAGTGAATTTCAAAATAAAATCACTTAAGTGAATTACAAAATAGAATCACTTAAGTGAACTTAAAAATAGAAAATCACTTAAGTGAATTTCAAAATAGAATTAGAAATGTCTCGAACCACTTCTAGCACGTTCATACTGAAGCCTGTGCAAGAAGTTCCTGTCCGAGCTAAATTTCTCAACACAACGTTTCTGCTAAAACAAACTAAGCTAATCTCTATAAAAGGGAAAATGGATAGGAAATGACAATGATATGCCAAGAAAAAAATTAGTTTTTTTGACTGAAAGACCTTACCTACTGAAAGCAGCATAGAATAGAATCAATTACTCACATAGGTCCAAAACTAGGATAGCACAGATTTAACTCAAACATAAAAGACAAAATTCGATTAAAGCCATGCACCATAAGAATAAATCACTACAACTAATAAGAGAAAAAAAAAAATTGCCAACTACCTTCAAAATGAGCGTACCTATATGCTTGAACTTAAAGGCTTGAAAGCCACAGACTTCCAAAAATTTGAAAATTACAGAAGTGAAATGGCTCCGATATCTAAGGGGAGGAACCTATCTAAAATTGAATCTTCTACTATTTCTTAGCCTGAGGCCTTAAAGGCTTGACCTCATGAAAAACTCAAGCAATAAACACTCTACATGTTGTAACAAAGTCCATGAATCGTTGGTACGATAAGGAATGTAAGTCCATGCATTGAAAGCTCCGTTTTGCTCTTATCCATGAGCCCACAACTATATTGTCCACTTGAAGGGAATATAAATGCCTCATTTGATATAAGAAGCGAATGTTCTTCTCACTACACATTGTGAGTTTCTAGATGTTCTTCATCACTCTCCCAAAGCCTTTTGTTGCATTCTTCTTCCTAGGAAGCCCCATCCCATATGCATCAATGAAAAGTCCTAGGTCTCCCAAAATAAATCTTTATATGATATCCCAAGGCAACACACCATTCATATCTCTTCCCCCCCCCTCCCCCCCACATCATGTCACCTCTTCTCTTCAAGGGACATCAAAAGAGCTATACATAAATTAAGCACTAGCAAGGTTGTTGATTTTGAGGGATTTCAAGCTGAGTTCTTTAAGTATGGTGTTGAAGCTCTTGGCTATCCCATTGCAGAATTATTCAATGAGGTTGTTTGTTCTAGGTTCCCTGCCTCTTGGTCACAACATATAATTGACCCCAACCACAAATCTAAGGACTATTCAGATCCAAATAACTACAAAACTATCATGATTGCACACACATTTGCTAAGCTTTATGCAATGATTTTGTATATGAAACTCTCAAAATTGTTGGATCAAAGCAAGCTTAGAGCGAAAGGGCAGGCTGGTTTTAGAAGGGATCATCAGACTATCGATCATGTTCTCACTCTCAGAGCTATTATCGAGATGGCTCGCCAATGGTCCTCTAAAATGTTTTGTTGTTTTGTGGACTTTAGAAAGGCCTTTGACACCATTCCTAGGCATCATTTATTTCAAAGCCTACATGACATCGCCATCTTAGAGCTCTTTATCACTATCATCAAGACACTACACAAAGTCGTTCTTGGCCGTTTTCAGACAGCTTTTGGTTTCTCAAAGGATGTCCATAGCACCATTGTCGTCAAACAAGGCTGTCCTCTTTTTGCTTCACTCTTTGGGATCTTTATTGATGAGCTTGAAGAATTTATTCGTCAATACACACATGTTGACGATGATTGCCTTCTACATCATGTCTTGATAGCTATATTGCTTTTTGCAAATGATGTTCTTCTTCTTGCTCATACTCCCGAGGGCCTACAAAGACAATTGGATGCTCTTGGTCACATTTTTGACTTAAAACAACTGGCAGTCAAACCTAGCAAGACTTAGGTGATCTTTAACGCATCAAAGAGTACACTATCTAAGTTTTAGTTCTTCTATAAGGGCAATTCCATTGAGATCACCACTATTTACACCTACTTGGGGATTCAGTTTACAGGCCTTTCCCTTAATCTGCAACCTACTTCATAGTCACGTTTTTTGCAAGGGATATGCACTTCTCTCAATCTTGGAACACCAACATTTCCAACAGCACTTTCAAGACATACCTACAAAGATGCACCTCTTTAATTGCATCATCAAACCCACAATCCTTTATGGATCTAAGATTTGGGATCCAATTCTAGGGTGTGTTGATTGGGCTCACATTGAGAGGGTCCAAACTATTTTGCTTCAGCCATTTATCCAATGTAAAAGAACAATTTCCCAATGTATTGTTCAAGCCAAGTTTGGCATTCATCCTCTTTGTCTTGAGAGCATCTTCAAAATTATTTTTCAGCTTCATCACTTTAGATCCATGGGTGACTACACCTTAGGCCAGGAGAGATACCCATATTTGGCGCTTTGCTCCTTAGAATGCATTACCTCTAAGGGCTCTTTTGGTCCTCATTATGGACAATGCTCACAAGTTATTTCTCTTTTTCAGTTAGTTAGCATCTCCATAGATTATTTACCTCCTTTCAAATACTCCTTAAATGCTCCTCCCCGCCTTCTTCCTAATAAAAGGGTAATTAATCAAGCAATCAGAGATGAGGTTTATCGACAATATATTCAGATCACTTGGGTCACTCCATCTCAACCTGTTAGTCCTAAGTTGCCCTTCTATAGTAAGCTTCATGAGTATTAAGAATGGCATTATTACTCATCCTAATTATGTTAAGCAACATTGGACACATCCTTAGGATTCCTCTTGGTCAACTCAAAGTATGCTCACATCTGTTGCGGATGGAGAAGGACCACCATATTCCTTAAGAAGTAAAATATGTCATCTTTTCTCTATTCAGCAGATGGAGACTAAAGAACATTTCATCTTCAGGTGTCCTGTTTATTATGAGATTCGAGAGAAGTACTATTGCTTGTATAGAGACTCAGGTGAATCACTTGCCACTTTTTTCAATTATCCTGACCAAAGATGCTTGGCTCTTTACCTTAGGGAAGCTATCACTCTTTGGCGTCGGTTATTACAGGGGAGACAGACTACTACTTGATTAATCACCTCATTCTTTCACCCTATCTCTACAATCGAGAGTAATAAGTGCTCATTGGAAGCTACAACTATCCAAAATATTTAACGATAGATCCGTGCGCCTGTGTCTGCATACAAAAGTGGCTACTAGGGATTCAACTCTTTCTTCTTGCTTACGACAGGACAAGACTACAGTTCTTCGACATCGGGTTTCGGCCACCCCTCACTTACCGAGGAGTTGAAGACAGGTGCAGCTTACTAGTTTCTTTTCCTCTTCTATTGGTTCCATAGCCATGGATGCTAGAAGAATCTTGAGGAATCAAACTCCATGTCCTCCCAAGATTATCCAACCAGACCCTCTTAGTCCTAGCCATTCTCCTAGGAGCATCATTAAATCCTTTGTTGGTCCTTTTAGCATAGTTGGTGACAACAACGACTATGCTTCTTCTTGACATCCCACAATAGATTAATATTGGTGCTTGGATCCACTGGAGCTCCTTTCTATCTCTATTGTACCTCAACTTCTAAAGGGTAAAAAAGGGTAAAGTAGTTTTAAACGTCCATGAGGTTATAGGCCATATGAGACGGATTTTGTTTACCCAATATATCCAACCATACTTCAGTTACCAAAGTATGGTGTACAGCCTTGCCCCCACACAAGATTCGAACCTTCGACCTCTATTCGGAGTTCCAAAGTCTCCAGCATTAGGCTACTCAGGCTGTACACCATTTCTAGATCTCTCTTAATCATTTCATTTAGCATGTTTTGGTTTATCCATTTTGGGTAACCCTCGAGACTGTAATTTTATGCTATACAGTTATTCCACTTTAGAGTAGTTTACACTAGATTCTTTATTGTAGTTTAGCTTAGTTTCGCAGTACTTCGTGGTTACTATAATGCATTGTAATTTGTAACAGCTCTTTTCAATGAGTCCCAATGGCCTACTTTGGCCATCTGTGGACATTAATAGAATTATCTTATCTCATCTTTATCGATTAGATCGATCTTTTGCTGCATTAAGACTCTGGGAGTATATTAGTCACTCTCACACAGGATGATCTTGTGAAGATCCAGAAGGCCTGACACCGAGAAGACTTTAGCCACATTAAGCTATCAGAAGTCTCAGACTCGTTAACTTGGCACCATTCATTTGCTCTACTCAAGGTAACAGCCTTTATTCTGAAGTGCTGATTTTGCCAGCTTTACCTCTGTCATACAGTACAATTCTTCTTCACAGCATTTTGGGTTAGAAGATTGATTCTATGTGATGCATATAGATTAATAATGGCACAAATTTAAAGCAACATCAATAAAACTCAATTTATGTTTTACCTTGCATATCAGATTGCCTGCTATTGCATTAAAATTCACTTTATATCACATCAATGCTAAATCTTATTTGGAGGGGACTGCTTTGTATTCTGTCATTTGAAATTTAAAATATACTACCCTCTAAAAACGTTTAAAATGTTCTGAATATTGCAACTAATTCGACATCTTTGAAAACTTAGAAACCAATGTTGTTTATACCAACACCAATGGCTCAAAATTTTTAAAATGCTACATAGTCAAATATTCTGCAGTTATCGGGACTCAGCACAACGTTGAATATGGCATCTAATTGACATTAAAGGAAATGTTTGCAATACATGCAGCAATTTCCATGGCCTAAAACCTTAGAACAAGAATGGCTTTGTTTGATTTATCAATCAACCCAAGGTTATGCCATTTGATTCATACCGTTGGTTGGCTGAACCTACCAAGATTATCATAAATAGCTGCAATACAGTTATGTATAACAATCATTTTACTGGAATGGAAAGAGCACCTTGCTTGTAAACTCCAGGTTGCAAGTTCAATTCCTGCCGAATGTGCTTAACTACAAAATATTCACCCTAAATGAACCCCTATTCGTGCATGGTCCCAACTGCCCCCCCACAAGGATGTCGAAGTTGCACTCTGCCATAATCAAGCCACATTTTTAATTGAGGGGAGGGAACCCAGTTGGTGTCATGGTGGAAAAGGCTTGCTCACATCCCTAATTTGAGCTCTGCTCTGCTCTGCGCAAAGGCAAATTATAGCTCAATCGAATCCCAGCCCATTCAAATCTTCAAGCTAACCTTCAACCGACTAGAGTTGAATCTTCAAGCAAACCTTTCTCCAACAAGAGTTGAACATGCTCACTGAAAGCTGATTGGAGCGGAGCTCCACTCTATGTAAAACCCATCACACGTGAATCCAAATTCCATCCAAGCACTGCTCTGCCCTTTGCTAAGTTCTTCAAAAACAAGATCTAGTCAACTGTTGCTTTACCCAAGTCCAATGTTGAACTTTCTGAGTTTGAACAGGTCAACGCTACACCTAAGAGGAGATGTGTAGAGGACTGTAAAGAGTAGATCGTCACTCCACCACAGGAAAAGGAGCACCCAAAGAGGTAAGACACATCTCCACTCCATCCAGGTGAGAGACACTGAAATAGACCCAAGTGAACCTCCATTTTCCCATGAAATCAAGAACCTGGTGAACTAGAGAGGGCTGCCATTGTGCTCAAGAAGGTTTGAAAAGTTTTTAAGTGATTAAAAAAAAAATTTAAATTAAACTTCTAGAAAATATTCCCCCGACATTTTGCACTACAATAATCTTAGAAATGGATTGGTTATGCCATTATGTTTCCACCATAGATTGTTGCCAAAAGCTTGTTTAGTATTATGATCACCTTGAAGGGAAGGTCTTCCTGGAAGGGGTTCAAAAACAATTTCAACCCCTCCTTGTGTTGGTTATGCTGAAAAGAGCAATTACGAAGGGTTGCAAGATGTACATGGTCCACCTATCTAAAAGCTGAAAACACTGAAACTGTTCTTGAGGACAATCCTTTGCTATGGAGCTTAAGGATGTGTTTCCGAATGAACTTCCACGGCTCCCACTAAAAGAGAATTTGATTTTGAGATTAAAATAGCTCTTGGAACCAAACCAGCTCCAAGGCTACCATAAATTGGCTTCCCCCTTGGGTGACTACTTGGGGCACCAATGTTAAACTTTGAACTGATTGTCATCTCAGCTACTAAATATATCCTGGGGCCCAAGATTTACCTCCCAATAACAGCATCATTTGCAATGGTTTGGTGACCCAAATAACAGAGGTTTGATTGCAAAGGATTATGTTGCCATCATCTAAAAAATTGTGCTTGGAAATGTACTAGCAGGCATCTAGATGCTCGTGAATACCCTTATTGCCCATGCCCCTGTTGTTGTCGCTACTGAGAATCATGAGAATTACCGAGCCAAAGGAGACAATGGCAGATGGCACAGTTGAGACCAATGGGAGAGGTCCACACAATGTTCAAAGGCATTGAAATAGTATTGTCCAATATTGCCAACTGCAATATTGAAAACATAGACCATGATGGTTGTAGGAAGCAATGTGGTAAGCTGGATTGGTGATCATTCCAGGGATGGTTGTCAGCATTAATCTAGTGGCAGGTGGATTAGGAGGATGGATAGTGATGGAGATGGAAGAATAGGAAGTCGTAGGAAATGGTGTGGTGACCCCCAAAATAGATGCTACATTCAGAGGGAGAGGAACACCTGCATTGAGGGCGCAACTGTTGAAGGACTACTTGGGGCTAGAATAGAAGCTTAAGGGCTTCCTAAAATAGTAGGAACCAACATTTGTGAAGTGTGGAATGGCAATGGAAGTGACAATACTGGTTTGGATGCATTTCAGTTAGAACACAACAGCACTTATACTCCTTGTGTGCGAGGGGAAGCAGTGGGCATCGAGGGGTAGAGTGAATGTCTAGGCATGTCCAATTGCATCTTACCCTTGTAGCCAATCAAACTGACATGGCATCAACTCCAGCACCACCCCAGTAAGTTGCCAATCGAGCATTTGTGTTTTGTACATACTTGCAGTTGTCATTTTGTTGCATATGACACAGGGTTGTTGCATTGTGTGCAACACCCTTGCATCATGATAATATATGTAGTTACACATTACGGCATGCGGTGATTAGGTAGTTACAACCGCTCCCCAGTTACTTGTTACTGTATATATTCACCCCCAGACCAGCTTTGTCTATCTATTCATGCATAGAATGGTAGATGTTCATGTTCATGTTGTTCATAAGGAGACTGTGCACAGTTGTCATTGACAGTAGTTCATAATGTACTCTTTTGAAAAAGTAATGAATGTCTTTGTTGTTTTGATCTATTTTAATTGCTAAATATTTATTTCATTGCATATTGTTTTTTCTTAATTTTTCATTCTTTATATTTGGAATGCACAAACTTGTACTACATTTGGCATAGCAGCCATAAGAAGCATGGATTGAGTGAATGCAGTGGTAAAGAGTGGATGTGACAAGAGTGCATGACAGATGAAACACAAGGTGCATGCAAACACATACACAAGGACAATAGTGAGGTGAGCTAATGTGCAAGTCCAAGTGGACTGCAAAGTGTGCAATGACCAGTGAACGTGATGATGATGTGCGTGCATAAGCGCAATGAAGTCTATGGGGAAGTGTAGAATGCATACCTTCTATAGTGCACCCTTGTGATGAGGGAAGAAAAAGTGTGCATGCACCTTTGCCCGCCCTTGTTTTTGAACGAAGAGGCACAAATAATTGTGATAATGACATCCCCATTGTCTGGATTACAAAGAGATTCTTGTCACCAAAAATACAACTTGCGTGGCCCCCTTAGGAGGGAGAAAGACCTTAAGCAAAAGACTTGTTTTCAAAGGAGGAATTAAATGTGACATGAGAAAAACAAGTTTGGCTGGAGATGTTTTCAGAAGAGCAGAATGTCAAGTTTGTAACAGTTGACTAAAGTTGTGACACAGTTGTGCGTGATAAAGAGTGCAATGAAGGTGTGTTGTTCAGTGAAGGTCATGTTGACAAAGATGTCACCTAGGGCAAAAAGCTTGATGAAGGCGTCCATGACACCGAAGGTCATGACGTTGGAGGTGTACGTGATAGGACAGAAGTGTCAAAATTGTGCATGTTGAAGTTGCAAGAGACAAAGAGGGTGGATGGAAAGTGCCTATTGTAGATATCCAACATTGACACAAGTGCAGGAGGATGCAAATAGGAACAAAAGTTCAACATGGGTGCAAACACAAAGGAGCATGTTTTATAGTGGTTGAAGTTATGACAGATGGTGAAAACCGACAATGATTTATTTGAAGCAATGCTTGCGAGGCATAAGTGTTGATATCAAAATATGCCTTAGTGTAAAGCTCAAATTTGCACTCAATAGAGGGACCAATAGAGACAGCAATCAAGGAGCAACCCAAGGGTAGCACTCAAGTGACGCACAACCAAACCAAGGGGAGCATAGGTTTAGCACATCTGACAATGGTTGTTGTAGGAATAGGCAAGAAAAGTGCCCAAAGTTTATCATATTGGGACTTGCGTAACAATTGGAAGGTGAATGGTCTGAATCATGTGGTGACTTCAATGCATCATTTTCTTCCAACATTGAGCAGCATAGCAATGGACTAGCAACTCCATTTGGCACATAGAGTGACTTGAAGACAGCCTTTGAAAATGAATTTTGCATTTCACACAATGATAAAAAGATCATCACAGAACTTTACAAAACATCAAAAAAAAAAATCCTAGAATCATCATTTGAAGCAAATAATTGACAAAATAGAAATCCATCTAGGCAATGGTTCAATGATGGACTTCCTCCGAGGTTTTGGAAGCAAATGAAGGTGGTACCACCCACATCATACTAGGAAGTTATGGATAGGGCACTTAACCTAGAGAATGCAATGAAGAGAATGAGTGGTGGTAGTCAGAGTCAACATCAATGATGACAATAGAGTTTTGATGTTGAAGCCTCAATCGAGGTGCTCAAGGACATGATGTGAAAAATATTTAAGATAAATGATGACATAAAAGTTAAAGATAAACGCCACATATGATACACAAATTGTCCCATAGGACACAATAGCACCAACCACCCAAGATAGAGTTATTGCAATATCTGCAAAGTACATAACCATTCATTATCGAAGTGCCCCTTCAAAGTTAAAAGTACGAAGCATTACAGGTTGACACTTTGAAAGGAGGCCTACAAAAAACCCACCATGTCAAAATGTGGGGCTAGCGTGATAAGTGGCAATTATTAGAGCAACCACCAAATATGATTTTGGTCAATGCAAATAAAGGCATGCCTATGTGTTGTACGCTTGAGTCGACCATAATGTATTGTAGGCAGTTGGGTTGTGAATAATACATGTTGGGTGTGCAATGTATCCACATGTATTTGTAAGTTAGTCCCATTATGTACCTTTGTTTATATCTTTATAATAGAATTATATTGCATTGCATCACATTCTATTTCTACGTTTTGGCATAGTTGCCTATACGAAGTTGGGTTCAACTTAGTGACATGGAGTTGTGACGAGCATATTGCTTAAGAATGTACACAACGACGAGAATGGGATGATTATAGTGTGGTTAATGAATGGCGTAATATGATTGTCCCTAGTGCTACCTAGATAGGTGGGAATATGGGAGTCTAAAATAATGTGTTGTCACTATGATGAAGTCATCTTTCATGAGAAGCGCAATGAAGGCATATATGACAACACAAGGCACAAAGAAGTGTTACAATAATAGGCACGACGACATGCATGACAACACAAGCCACAACAAAGGCATGCATGACAACGCAAGCCACAACAAAGGGGAAAGGGACAATGAGTTTGATGAAGGAGAAAACTTTGCTAAGCAAGAAAAGATGACACTTGTTGGTGAGTTATGCATTAGACAATGGCCATGAGGGGATTCTAGCACTAGCACAACTGCAAATTGACATGTCTTAAGGTGAGCAAGATGGGAGTGCGACATCAACATAAATGCAAAATGGCATATCTAGTAATGCACATGATGGGAATTTGACATTAAAGCAACAAGAGGTTGGCATGTTCAATGTTGAGTGGGATAGGAGTCCATTATCAGAGCAACTACAGGTTGGCACATTCGGTGGTGCATGGGATGGGAGTCCAACACAGGAGCAATTACGATGTGATGCATCCTACAATGCATGTAATGAGAGTGAGATACATGAACAACACTACTTATGCCAAATCAACCAATCATGAAAATGACCAATTTTGGCATAACACACGTGTCCCATGTTTCATGGTGGTGGAATATAGGCCCCAATCAGACATTGGAAAATTTGCCTTAGAATTAGGAACACCAACGAGCAGATGAATGAAACATGTTGGAGGTGATTATTCCCTGTGACACCATGGAATCGCAATTGACTGGTACATGGAAATGTTAGAGGGAAAATACCGATCCTAGGAGAAGTTGCACAAAGCCTATGTAAAAGAATTTAAATTGTTTCGCAATGATAAGGTCATTGTTGAAATCTACACAATGGGGCAAAGTCAAACAGAATATGTTTTTTCATACAACCGAAGATTGAATGGGTTGATCACCCATTTTGAGGAGGATCCATTAGAAAAATTGAAGAAAAGGTGGTTCGTGGAGGACCTTCTTCCTTCATATAGGAAGAAGATCAAGGTGATTCGTCCAACATCGTTTTAAATGGCCTTTGAGCACGCCATGAACTTAAAAAGTGGTGTGAAGATGTCATTCAAATGTTTTGGCCACAATCAATAACAAGAACGCCTCCAAAAATGGCAATGACTTTGAATATGAGGGTGAGGACCTCAAGAATGAGAGAAACCTAAAGGATGATTCAAAGATATCATCTAGTTGTTGGGTTCGAGAAGTTAACAACAAGAGTCATGAGAGCAACTTTGAAAATGAGAGCAATGAGAGTGATGAGAACGTGCATAACAAGGTAAAATCATCACTAAAGGTATATTCGAAACATAAGGACATTGTTCCAATGAGAGATGTCATTGGTGATGTGTTTCATAATAACCACAAAAGCAATGGAAGACATTGAACTAAGTACGATACTTAGGAAAGACCCATGTTGCAATGTGAAATATGTCATCTCTAAGGATGCTTTGCACGAGACTGTCAATGTGTTGCAAGTCAAGACGAACTAATGATGTGTGGAGGGTTCAAGAAGCTTGAGAAGAGTCAAAACCCTAGACAAGAAGTAAAGGGCAACATGAACTTGATTGCAGTCGAGAAGGTTGAGCATGTCATGGTGTGCCACAAGTTATGTAGTCATTGACATCTATGCAATCAAACACATCTACTTCCAACTCAGACATGCAAGTGAAAACATTGGTATTTTTTTCTTTTCCATGTAGTTGAAGGCCAAGAACAGGACAGGAACCAACAAACTATCTAAAGGCAAACGAGAGGAAGAGTCCAATCCAAATGATGGATGACACCATTTGGACACACATGGGACTAAGGATGACAACCATTTGGACGATGTTGTGTTTCTTTCGAATGAGGCAATAAGTGTTTGGATGACACCATTTGGAGACACATGGGACTGAGGATGACAAAAATCGTCATAGCTCACATCCTTGCTATCAATCACAAGTTTTTCATTTGAGCCAAGTCCATGCATTCAAGTGGAATTTGGAAGATGTCGTCAAGGGTAACCAGATTGTCATCTAAGCTTATGTGCATGCAATCCAAGCCCTGGCATATGTCATCAAAGACTGGGTGAGTGCTATCAAGGAGGGAATACTTGTCATCTAGTGTTGCATAGAGGCCATTCAAAAACAAGTAACGATCATCTAGGTAGGCATCTAACCCAAGAGGACTATCATATGGAGCAAAGGCAAGATCATTAAGACCAAGTACATTGTCGTTAGAAGGAAAAGTGCCAAGGTAAGTGTTGTCACATTTTTGCACGGGGTGCAATGTCTTCAATGTTGTTTTGTAACAGTGCTGCTCTTCTTTTCCTCCTTCCGTTTTTCTCACTTCTCTCCCTTTCCTTTTCTTTCCCATTCTCTTTCTCTCCCCCCTTTTTCCATGGAGTTCCCCAGTTGATTTTCCAGCCTTTCCAACAGGTCTATCTCGAAATTGGCTAAGTCCGGGTGCGAAGTTCGCACTTCGCCCGCTTTGGTGCGAGGCGCACTTCGCCGGGCGCGATTCGCCAGCTTTGGTGCGAAGTTCGTACTTCGCCCCACCTCCTGGGCGCACCTTGCACTGGCAGATCGACAGGTCAATGCAGAAGCAGGTCCATATGGCGGCAGACACCAGTGTTCGCCTGTGCGCAGTTCGACTTCTCAACGGAGCGGGAATGCGCCCTTGACAGTGTGCGTAGGGGAACAAACCCGGAATTTGACCAAGGCTTGAAGGCCTTCCCCGACCGCACCGATTTTTGCACGCATCCCAAGGAGCCCCGATCCCAAGCAAAGATGGATAGATCGCCCTCTAAGGCGTGCATGTGTCACACAAAGATAACCCATCATCGACAAGTGTCCAGCCTTCGGGATTTGAACCAAGACCGCCGACCAAAAGGGATAAGCATGGGCTGCCCGCACCGCCCGCGTTAATAGCCTCATTCAAAGCTGATCCGAGGTTTCACCCGCTCCAGCCTACTAGCAAGCCTCGCCGACTTGAAGAATTACCCAAAGACTCCGCCACGTAGCCGTCCGCATTCCGAGAAGACCATGTCGCGGGTACAGCCCTGACCCGACAAAAGGTCAGCATTTGCAGCCTCTTTCGCCGCTTCGTCACTCATGTTTGATCGGGACTCGTGCCCATTAATGTAATCGGTGGGACTCGGGCTATAAAAGCCCATCCGAAATTCATTGTAAGTGGTGGAAGGGGAATGTTTGTTAGGGAACTACCGTGCTTACCGTAACCGTGCTTCCGCTTATGAATACAATCTGTATGCCCGGTTCTGTTTCTACTATCTTTATTCTTTTATTCTGTCTTTCATTATATGCCTTAGGCCCACCCGTGTCGCCGCTCGTTAATTCACTTTGGCATTTGGCGATCATGTTCCTCTAGCATTGCTTGCTTAAAGCACCTTCCGTACTTCATTATTTAAAGCATTCATTATAAATTTGGTAGCAGTTCCATCGGCTGTGTGTGACGTTGTCGGCCCGTATCCGGTGATTGATGCGATCCCCCGCCGTTAGTTCCTTGTAGGGAATGTTTGCTAGGGAGCCATTGAAGCCGTGCGGTTAAACTCTCTACCTAACACATATACCCGGCTCGACATCTCTAGGTTTACTTTCTACCCCCGTCGCTGTACGTATCCGGTGATTGATACGATCCCCCGCCGTTAGTTCCTTGTAGGGAATGTTTGCTAGGGAGCTATTGAAGCCGTGCATACGCCGCCGGTGTATCGGAAGTACGCCTAGGTTTTGCAGCTCCTTGTCATGCTCCGTGTTTGTATGCAGTAAGTAGCGGAGATTGGTGTGTTCCCGTACTGTTAGTTCCCCCCCACCAACCTTTGGACATATTTGTAATCTCTTTCTGTACATTTATTTCTTTCCGTTCCTTTATTTCTTTCCCCGTTCCCTTTGGCTTAAATCCCCCCCCCAAAAGGAGCCGGCCTTCTCCGGAGATTGGCCCGAAGGCATCTCTTCCTTCCGGCCTTTCATGCTGGTGGGCGAATCTGGGCGCATTAACCAAAAATCCTTTCCTCATGGCAGATTCGTAACCAACAGTTTCTCTGGCACGCCCGGTGGGACGCTTGTCCCACGATTTAAAGAAAGAGTACCCATCCAGTTTCCACCTAGCGCAACAGCTTCTTCTGACCCGCTCGGCGGAACACGGGTCCCACATCTGACGAGAGATTTTCTCGATCGCCTCCACCGGCGCCGATAGCTTCCCGAGCTCTTGGTGAGACAAGGAAGTTTCTCACCCCCGACGTAATCGAAGCACCGGTGTTCGCTTCATTGCTGTTCCAAATCCGAACACCCGGCGACTCGCACGAACAAATCCTCTCGAGTCTAGAAGACCGGTCCGGTCACCTTCATGCACACGAGAAGGTGGCGAACAAGAAATCCGAGAAGCCCGCCCGAGTTCTACGAACTAGACATCCACGCCGAGGCGAGATACCCAGCCGGGCTGATCCGCGAGCTCATTTCGACGAAGCCGAGGCCGAGATCCAAGAAGAGGCCGAAGCCGAGGCTCGGAAGAGCCGAGTACGAAGTAGAAGAGGCCGAGGAAGAGGAAAATCTTGTATCCTCGGAAAGTACCGATACCGAGTACACAACCGACGGCGGAGAAAAAGAAGAAATGGCTGATCAACAGCCGAATGACGATGATCTCTTCCCGGCGGTGGACTCTACAGGGCCTTTGGCCCTGATCGGTCAGCAAGCTGTGCCCCCTGCTGCTTTAAAATCTATTCCCACATACGACGGCTACGGTAAGACGGCGTACGAGCACATCCAGGACATCCTTGCCCTGGCCGCACTGCATACCATCACCGATGAAAGTGTGAAGACCCGTCTGCTGGCCCTTTCCCTGAGGGGAAAGCTTCTCTACTGGTGGAGATCGCCGCGTAGGGATCCATCACCGGGTGGCCCCGCCTTGCCAGGAGGCTCGTAAAAGGATGCAACGAGTCCGCTGATCCTACCTCTCTACCGCATCGGCTCCAAGCAATCCGGAGGCATCCTCAAGAGGAGGTGTCCGATTTTAACATTAGGTTTGCGAGATCCCGGAAACGGGTACCTCGCGAACTTCGGCCTTCAACCGGCATGGCCGCTCACTACTATCTCGAGGTCTTTCAACTCGTACATATGCCTCGCCGCCGAAGATCGCCCGAATTGACGAGTTCCCCGCACCGTACGAAGCCGCCCAGCAAGTCGAAGCCGACATTATCTCCATCGGCAGAGCTTCCGTCCGCAGTGCAGGAGCCGATTCATCCCGACTTTCCAAGATCGCAGATCCTTCTCGCTTCGGTGGTGTGCCGTCTACTTCGTGGCAGCAGCCCCAGCCCGCAGTGGGAATCCGGCGCCGGTCGTAACTCAATACGGCCCGCCTCACTTGCATTACCCTCATCCGCCTCCCCCCGCTCCGCATTTTCCAGCGCTTCCTGCTCCCCCGCAGTATGCGTCTTATTCTAACCCTCCTCCATTGGCCGCTTTGCCTCCACCGGCACAGCTTGCCGCCTCCCGACAAGCAAAGATCCGTAACACGATTCTACAAGAAGTGCGGGCTTTGGCCTCCGGATATCATGCCATGTCCAATGACATGACTCGCTATGAAAAAGAAGCAGTGCCCAAATGGACTTTGCTCCTAGAAGGCCGTATGCGCCGCCGGCACCGACAAAAGATAAAGCCCCGTAAAACCAACCGCAGAGGCGTCCGCCTCCGAGAAATGCTCGCTATAGATGACCCACCCGGTCCTCCCCGACCAGGTCAACTGGTGCACTACTTGCAATGACCCGCATTCGGAGGAAGATTGCACTTTGCACCAAGGACTACATCCGGACCTTGGCCGGCAAGCACTATAGAAGATGATGAGTCGTACATGATCTTGGACGGCGAGGCCAATTTTGCCCTGCCATAAGAGAACCCAGTGACGCCCGCCAAGGAAGAAAAGAAAGCCGCGGACACGGCTAAACCTTTGCAGTATACACGAGAAGAGAAAGACCGCAGCCCAATGGGCTGCCACCGTACAAGCGGCTGTGGCCTTACACAGCCCAGGAGAAGGCATCCAAAGATAAAGCTCCCGCTAAACCTTCTCCAAAGAAAGACCGTCGCTGCTCCAGCCTAAGCCTCCAAAGAAAGGCCCCAACTCCCACTAAGCTTCCCGTACTTCAGCCCCCACCGAAACCAAAGAACAAGCCCAGGAAAAGTCAAGTACCCGTCTCCGACCAAGAGACAACGAGTTGAGGCCACCCAACAGCACCGGACCAAGTATGAACCGGCTAAACCAAGCAGAAGGAGCTAGTACCTCGGGCTACGAGATTGTAGACGAGTTAAAGAAGACTCCCGCGTAATCAGCATGTACGATGCCCTTCTCGCTTCCGTGCCGGTAGATCCGCCGCAAGAATCACTAAAAAACATGAAGAACGGCAAGCGGATGCGACTCGCTGTCCTGGTTCAACCTTTGACAGTCTCCACCACTGGGAAGAACAGACCGCCACCCTTTTATCTGTCTTTGCGGATGCAAGGGCACATAGTTCACAACTGCATGGTGGATTCTGGTGCTTCCTCGACTGTGATGCCGAAGGCCGTCCGCGATGAGATCGGGATGGAATACACGCGGAGCAGCCAAGGTGTGCCGCAATTAGACGGCACCCCCGTCAAGACAAGCTTGGTGTCATAAAGGACATCCCTATCCGGCCGCACAAAGCTCTCGACATTGTGGTCATCCAAGAGGTCGTGATTGTTGACCTGGAACCTTACTTCGGCATGTGTCTCTCTCGGGAGTTCACTCGCGGGTTGGGCGGGTACTGTCTCTAGACTACTCGCACATGGAAGTGCCCTTCAAAGGAAGGAGACTGAAAATTTTCAATGAGAAGCCTTCCCCTTTTCTAGTAGACAAGATACCCGGTGGAGAGATGGACTGCATGGTCCAGTTGTCAGAAGAAGAACTGGTGACAGTAGAACTGACCGAGCAAGCTCTCGAAGTGCTACAGCTAGAAGACGAGTTCTCGTTGCGGGATTTTAATGCCGTAATCGGGACAGAGCAGGGCTGTTATTTCATTAAGCAGCCCGAGGAGCTTGACGTGTCCGTTGCGAAGGAGGTAGGACCTGCACCCGAAGAGCTGTGGAAGCTTTTCTTTGACGGCGCCCGTTGCAAGAATGGCGCCGGTGCAGGGGTCCTCCTGGTTTCTCCAACCGGAGTCCGTAGGGACTATGCCTACAGCCGGCTCCGGAGCTGTACTAACAACTCGGCGGAATACGAAGCCCTGTGCTTGGGTCTGCGAAAGGCGGAAAGGCTCGGAATCAAGCATCTCCAAATTTTCGGAGATTCAGAGTTAGTGTGTCATCAAGTTACGAATAAATGCGCGTCTAAGCATCACTATCTTAGAGCGTACCGCAATCGGGTCTGGGACCTGATGGAATCGTTTGACTCATTGAACGTTAAGGCAATATCGCGTGAGAGAAACAAGCACGCGGATATTCTGGCGTCTGTTGGAGCCATGCACGTTCCGGCCGAAGACGTCGTCCGTAAACCGAAGCCGGTCCGCACCATTTACGTGCCTTCGTGCTCGATAGGGATACCTTCTCGCGGGTATTCAGCCGTGACGAGGAGATCGTCACATTCCCGGTTAACGAAGTGTGTGTAATCGAAGGTAGAGACCCCGATGACGAGCAATATGAGGGGTTGATACGATTACGGAATAATCACGTCCCAAAAGGACCGATTACATTAGAAAGTCTCTTTGATCGGAATGACAGAGCAATATCCCACAGATCAAAGTAGACCCGAGGCGAGATGCTCGACTCGGAGCTCGAACTCGGTAAAACCATCAAGGTCGGAACAGATCGCACGTCGGAGGAGCCGGTGCAGATTAGATCACCGTGCCAGGAGTTCCCCGACATCGTGGCCCGGTGCTACGAAGATTTGAGGGGGTATGACAGATCCGTCATCCAAAGATACCATCGAGCTAGAGGATGGCGCCAAGCCGTTCCGACAAAAGCAAAGGGCCGTAAATCCAAAGGTTGAGGCCATGATGAAGACCGAGCTCTTGAAGATGCTGGAGGCCAAGATCATCTACCCCATCAAACATTCATCCCTGGGTCGCGAACTCGGTGCCCGTGAGGAAAAAGAATGGCGACATACGTCTCTCGTGTCGACTTCGTAAACCTAAATCAGGCTTCCCTCCGGGACCACTATCCGCTTCCCCAAATCGACCAAATTTTGCATATCGTTGTCGGAGCCCGCAGATTTTCACTTTTAGATGGATTTTCCGGCTACAACCGGATTTGGGTCAAAGACGAAGACCAAGGATAAGACGGCGTTTACCACGAAGTGGGGGACGTTCGCCTATCGCCGCATGCCGTTTGGCTTATCCAATGCCGGTGCCACGTTCCAAAGGGCCATGGACCCGGCCTTCCGAGAGCCGCTCAACAAGATTATTGTCATCTATCTTGATGACATGACCGTTTTCTCTCACCGACGAGAAGATCATGTTTCGCACTCGCGGCGTATATTTGAAAGTTGTCGAGAATTCGGCATCTCTATAAACCCGAAGAAGTCCGTCTTCGCGGTAAAGGAAGGAAAGCCGCTGGGACATGTCATCTCCGAGGAAGGCCTCGCCATTGACCCTGACAGAGCGTAAGCCCTCGTTCGCTTGCCGCCCCCACTGATAAAAAAGGTCTGCAGTCCTTCTTCGGTCAGATTAACTTCGTGCGGAAGTTCATTCCGGACTTCGCACAGTGATCAAGCCTATGGCCGAACCGTTGAAGAAAGATACACCTTACGAATGGACCGATGAGAGAGAGCAAGCTTTCGAGGAAATCAAGGCTCGAATTGCGCAAGCTCCGGTGTTGACAAACCCGGACTACTCCAAGGACTTCATCCCGTATGCAAGTGGGAGAACCCGAAAGTTACGCCGCAGTCCCGACTCGAAGGGAGACGACGGTGAGGAGCGCCCCATTGCGTTCCTAAGCCAAGTGATTCTGCCACACGAAGAGAAGTACAATTTTATAGAGCGGCAGGTCCATGCGGTCATGAAGTCCCTTCGAAAGCTCGTGCACTTTGTCTCCCAAAGTAAGACCACCTGTCTTTGTGATTCACCCCGATGTTCGCAGCTTCATCTTGCAAGGGGAACCGGGTCACAAGAGAGCGGGATGGATTGCCAAGATCCAGGAGTTTGACATCGAAGTACGGCCCACCAAGCTTATCGCAGGCCGAGCCTTGTGTCGTGAATTGGCCCGAAGCGCCGTAGCCGGCATCTCCGCCTCGTAAGTGGGAGGACACAGCGACACGCGTCTACCTAGCCAACTCCTTATCTGAGGGGAGTGATTGGACAGATGAACCGGTGAGATACTTCGCACCGGAAGATGTCCCGATCACCCGAACGCCTCACAACGAAGGAGATTTCGGTTAGGTGCATTAAGGTACACTCTTCGCCCCGAGGGGCTTTACTTCAAAAACATTGACGGCATCCTGTTGCGGTGCGTCATAAAATCTGACCAGCCTAGGATCCTCGGAGATTTTCATTCCGGGATGCCTGGGGGTCACCATTCTTCAAGGCCAACGGCCTTAAAAATAATAAGGGCTGGATACTATTGGCCCACTCGTTCGCAGACGCGTATGCGGTCCGTGCCAAGTGTGATCAATGCCGAGGTATGCCGGCCGAAACGTAAAAGCACCCCCGCCCCTTCAATCGATTCAAGCCGAAGCTCCGTTCCAAAGAATGGGGTCCGGACTTCATTGGGGTGATTTCTCCTAACTCCTCCGCCGGCCACAAGTTTATTCTCACAACCATCGACTATTTCACACGGTGGACGGAGGCGATCCCGACCAAGAACGCCGACCAAGAAACGGTCATCGTGTTCATTGAGAGCCCGATTACCCGCTTCGGGGTTCCGTAGTCGATTGTGACAGCATAACGGTCCGGGATTTGTAGGCGCCGTACTCACGGAGTACACCAGCGGCCTTGGCATCTATCACAAGATGTCTTCTAATTACTACCCGCAGGGGAATGGCCTTGCCGAGTCTACTAACAAGAACCTCCTGAAAATTCTCCTGAGGACCATTGAAAAAAATAAGCGGACTTGGCACTTGCTCCTGAACCGGGCGCTATGGGCGGACAGAGTTGCGTTCAAGAAATCCCTCAAGACGTCCCCCTATGCGCTCGTCTATGGCAAGCAAGCCGTTATGCCATCACACATTGAAATCCCCGCCCCGTGGATGATTGACGAAGACAGGAGCAGCGGAGACCCGGGAGACGACAAAGTTGTGCCAACTCCCGCAGCTTGGAAGAAGACAGAGAAAGTGCATACCAGGCCTTCGCCGATCACATTGCAGCCACTAAAGGCTGGTTTGCCAAAGGCACCACCGCCCGAGTTTTCGAAGTCGGGGACCCGGTGTCGAAGTGGGACTCATACAAGGCAAAACCGGGTAATCACGGAAAATTTGATGCTCTCTCGGGAGGGCCCTTATCGATTGCCCGGTGAATCGGCTCAATGCCTACATACTTTCGGATATGGAGGGTCGGCTCCTCCCCATCCCCCGTCAACGGGTTCCACTTGAAGCTTTATCGCCGTTGAAGGCGCCCGAGTGGCCCTTCCCCGTAAAAATTTTGCCTTGTGTTTTTATTTTTCCCCGCATGTATAGTTTCCGCTTTTAGCATTCAGTTTATTTTTCCTTCTTTGAGCTTAAATGCGGCATGGGAGAGAAAGACAGACTTCGCAACGAAGTCCGTCGTTGCCCCGCAGAGGGGCGAAGTTCGGCTATGCAGTAAAAAGAAAGGAGAAAAAAGAGCAAAAATCGACTAAGTGTTGACCGAAGTCCGACTTCGCAATGAGCCTGACTTCGGCCCACCCGAATTGCGAAGTTTGTCCGAGAAAAGCTGAAGCAGACTAAAGTCCGCATCGCGCAACCCTTCGTGCGAAGTACGCACTACGCGCAAAGTTTGTGCGAAGTACGAACTTCGCACCGAAGTCCGACTTCGGCCGCTCCCGTGCGGGTGCGCGCCGCGCTCAACGCTTGGGCGAGTGCGAACTTCGCGCGAGTTCGCACTTCGCATCAAGCTTCGGCCGAAGTCCGAACAAAGCGGCCCCGCCCGTGCGAAGTTCATCTAAAAATGAAAGGCGGCAAAAACCCAGATCGCGCCCAAACCTTGGGCGCAGCTAAAAACAGAGGTAGAACAGTTCAAGCACGCGCTTCGCGCGAAGTTCGTACTTCGCCCCGTTTTGGTGCGAAGTTCGTACTTCGCCCGAAATTCGGGCGAAGTCCGACTTCGCCGGCGAGGTCGGGCCGTGCCCAACTTCGGGCGAAGTCCGGCTGCGCCTAGTTTTCCGGGCCAGCATTGGGACGCGGTTTAAAGAATAATAAAAAAATTCAAAAACCCCAAGCTGGGCCCAAGGCGCGTTTGCACTTGTTTTAATGTGGGTTTCCGCACCGAAGGTTTTGTCTTGATCGGCGTGCCCAAGTGGTGGCAGCAACGTCACCCATGGTGCAGTCCCCAACGCCGAGTTAATGATTGCGCGTTTTTCAAGCGAAAACGCAACTAAAAAAGCAAGGCACGGCCGCCGGGGCGCGTCTTTTCCTAAACGTTCTCCTGCGCGGCCACCAAGGGTTTTAACTCAGCCGACCTACCCCTCCTGCGTTGCATTAATGGCGCTGTTTTTATCTAGAAAAGGGGGTCGAATCATGCCAACATTCCGGATTGCAGAGATTATTCCTCGGACAAGTGCTAATTATTCCTCCGATAGCGAAATTTGTTGCAGATGACTCGAACCTCGTCATTATTGCCGACTCGGAGAGATGGACAAGGGAAAAATGCCCGTGTCAGCGCAGTCCAATGAAAGCAGCGAACTGAGCGATTTGCCGCGGCCAGGAGTTTTCAAAGGCGATCCTCCGCCAGAGAAAAATTCAAAGGCCCGGACGAAGAAGGTACAGCGTGGGCAATCCCCACCACCTCCGGTGAATTACCTGGCAGAGTATGTGGACGGCTCGTTTTCCATGAGCCTAACTCAGCCGAGAGCGAATGTGGAGAGTCGGGTCGACAAGGTTTCGCCCTCCCATCATTTTGGAGCGGCGTACAAATCAAACCTCTTCGTATTCATGTGCCCTCCCGTCCACCAATGCCCGGAGCCGATAGACTTAATTGTCGTACACTATAAACCAGCCTTCCCGGCAATCTGCAGCTCCAGCGGCAAACCCTTGTTCGCACCGCGCAGGAGATCGTGCAGACCGCCTTTCGCCCCAGGGTCGGAGTATGACTCCAGCACCATCCTCGTAAAAATCAATTTGGGCGAACAAGCGGGACGTTTCACGCACACCAAGCGAATGAGGGATTTCCTCAATTCGTAGCCGAGCGCCCGCTTCCAGCCGGACAATGGCCGACCGGCCCCATGCCTTTGGTAAAATTTCGTAGCAAGTATCTATATACCATCTTGGCATGGATCCTCGACCGCGACTCCGATGAGCCGGTGCACCCGTACCAGCTCGGCGCCGTGCAATGCCTCCCGTGTGGAGAATCTTACGAACCAGCGGCGCAGCGGAGCGGAAAACGCCCCATCTCTTTCGATCGGGCAGACCGGTCGGCTTACGCCATTCATTCCAATCCGTCGAAGATCCGTAAGCGCCGACCAACCAATTTTCGTTTCGGCTCCGTTCCGGTCCGGCTTTGTTTGTACCATCTCGCACCCCCAAATGCCGATCCCGAACCCGAAGAAGGTTAACGAGAAGGGAGAACCCCGACCCGTCTATAATCGGACGGATGACTTATACCGGAAAGGGTCCTACTACAAGTTCAACTTCAACTTTCTCGGGGATTCGTCATGTCGCTCTTCACCGAAAGTGAAATCCCCCGTCCCCCGAGAGAAATGACGAGTGCTTTGATAAATCGAAGCTCGGGGACGTTTCGACCGACGCAGGGATTGTGATCGGAATCTACGGATTCAAGGGCAAACCCTATTTGCTGCCCTATTGGTGCTCAGAGCATCTGTTCGGGATGGAGGTTGCCCGACATATGGACTATGTGGAAGAAGAGTTTGGCCTAGGGAAGAAAAGAGGACAGATTTTTCAATATCCTCTTTCCTGGGCCAATGTTGAGATTATCGAGGTAGGACAACATGTCTACCTAGAGCAAGCGCTGTCCCGGATTGGCCTCGGTTTTGTGCCGCAGTCACTGGAAGTATGACCCTCATGGGATAAGGGGAAAGTTTGCACATCCGTGCCCCCGGGACATAACCGAAGATAGATGCGACGTGGTCCATGTGGACCTTGATTGGGAGATCGAATTGATGGAAGCTTCTCCTCCCTGGCAGGATTTCTACTGCGAGGAGGTGACATATGACCCCAAGCGAAACCCGGACCATCACTTCTCATCTCCGGGGTTCAAAAAATTTCTGTCCAAGATTGCAGTGCCTTAACCGGTCTAAAGAAAAGATTATTGAATGCCGGAAAATGAGATGCCGCACGCAAAGACGATAAATCCACAAGGAGAAACCCGGCCGTAGATGACGACTTCTCGGTTCTCTATGACCAGAGATCATGACAATCGGCGGCCGTTCGCATATCAAGGTTACGTTCCCCGAGGCCCCTTTGAGGATTATAAAAGTGGGTCTCCTCCCAAACAAGCTTGTACACTTCGGCAATCGCAGCGCCGGCCCAGCAAGTACCCAAGCCGATCCAATGCAGTTCGTGGCTCCTAAGGCGGCGCCTGAAAAGGCGAAAAAGTTAGCCGAGGCAGCGCCCGAGGCACTTCCTCAGGCAAGAAAAGCACCAGCACCGCCAGAACGCAGACCGGTTGCGGCAGACCTTCTGCAAGTCAAACCCCGGTACAAGTTTACCGTGGGAGCATCAGCGCCCGCCGCACTCGCTTCGTCTCCTTCCCCCGATCCGACAGCTTGTTCCAGAAGAGAAGCGGAGGAGAGTTGAGAAAATCAGGCGACCTAGCCTGATAGTGCAGCAGACCGGCCGCAGAGCCGCAGCCGCGTCCTGCCGCCGCAGAGGCAGGTCCTTTGGGCAGTCCCAAGCCAGCCGCCGAGACAATAAGAGAAGACATTCACCCGGCATCGGCTCAGGCGGAGCCCGCAGGTACGTTTGCTGTCCCTGTCTCTCTAGTCTCACCCAGTTCTACTTCCACTCAGTCCCCCGCTCAATCTGGGCGAGCCATGACCACATCCTCCTCTCCGTCTCCGCGTCCTTCTAGCGGTCCCCATTCTTTCGACCAGCCTTGCTCGTAACCCTAACGTCTCTCTTTCTCCGAGCACAACTCCAAACCCTTCGCCCAAGGTTAGTGCTGAGGCTGTCCATTCACCATCACATCCTCCGCCTCAGCCGCTTCAAACCCTCACAGTGTCAGCCTCTCCCATTTCCGTTTCCCGGTCGCCCCCACAAGCGACCGATTCTTCCAAGGTCTGTCTGGTTCCTCCCCGATCCCATCCCCCGCAGGAGAGACGTCTCAGCAGATCCCTAGGCCGGGGGAACCAGATTTTATGGACGACCTCCGTAACTCGGATGACTTGCCCCCGGCAACAAGAGCCGTAGAGTATTCCCGTCTCTTTCCGCCAAGACCCGAAGCGGAGGAGACATGAAGAGATAGCCGCCCCGGCAAAACGCGCAAAGTATGATTTCGGAAGGAGAGTGATTACAACGGAGAAAATAATCCCAATAGTGAAGAAGCCTCTCCGAGAAATGACTAAGGCGGACTACGTGCTCCAGACAAAGGAGAAAAGCTTTGACGACATTGATAAACAAGATGAGATTCATACGATCATGCGCAAAGTCGACAATCTCTTTGTCAAGAGTCCTGGAGGAGCAGGAAGAACTTTTGCGCTGCAGACAAAGTAAGGCAACTTGAAGAGGACCTATCTAGGTCCACCGAGCACCGGAAGCGGCGCGGCGAGAAACGAGATGAATTCAAAGCCCACCTAGCCGCTTCTCAAAGAACAAAGCCGCAACCGAAAAGAAAGCAGCCTCTGAGCAGATTTCTCAGCTCCAGGAGTCTTTGAAGCGAGCACGGTCGCAGCCTTGCGTAAAAACATCTCAAGCGGTCGTCTTTTCAAAGACAAAAGTTAAGGAAATGAGGGCTGGTTTGCCGAGGGAATGCAAGCCCCATACCTTTAAGGCAATGGCGGTCCCGGACTTCGCATCCAGGATTCAAGAAGTTTCTCGCCTGTGGAAAGCCTCGTGGTAGAGGAGGCCGAGCGCCGTGCAAAGCAATGGCCGGACCTGGCGATAAACCTTCAAGAGCGCGAGCGCGACGGCGTCCTTTTTTCCCCCGTGTCCTCATTCGCTGCAGAATGGGCAGGTGCAAGGGTGACCTTGCACAAATATTTTAGAAAAGTTGAAGAGGTGAGAGTGGCCAGACGAATGCTTGATGCATTCGGGCATGAAAAAGATATCTGTCTGGCCCCCTTTCACGCTCTTTCAGAACTTGGGTGTCCAGGTTTTGTTGAGAATGGCGAGCTCCTTACCCTAGATCGGGTAAAGAAGAATTGGCAGTCCTTTGAAGCAGATACAGCTGAAATTGATAGCTGGACAGAGCCAATTCAAGACAATCAAGTCACTCGGATGGTGTCCGGATATTCCAGGATCCGCTCCTATTTTCGGGAGTTAGAGAAAAGATACCTCACCATCGACCCGCACGCGGTCGCCGCTTTCACGGAGCATTAGAAGACATAGCCGACCGCAAGCCATTCGAAGCGGAAGCCCGGCGCTCAGCCCAAGAGGCGTACACTCGCATGTGCGAGGCGAAGCGGAAATGGAGACCTTTCGTAAGGAGATACTGATGAGGCGACCGACAAAGATGAATCAAGAACAGTTGCCGCAAGGAGAACAGTTAGAGCAGAAAAAGGCAGGGGAGGCAAGTTCCTCTGCACCCAAAGGATGAAGGCATGGATTCTTTGCGCCGAGGCGAGCTCGACACCCCGCGAGCCGCCAGAAATGTTGTCACATTTTTGCACGGGGTGCAATGTCTTCAATGTTGTTTTGTAACAGTGCTGCTCTTCTTTTCCTCCTTCCGTTTTTCTCACTTCTCTCCCTTTCCTTTTCTTTCCCATTCTCTTTCTCTCCCCCCTTTTTCCATGGAGTTCCCCCTTGATTTTCCAGCTTTCCAAGCAGGTCTATCCGAAATTGGCTAAGTCCGGGTGCGAAGTTCGCACTTCGCCCGCTTTGGTGCGAAGCGCATCGGGGGGCGCCTTGGTGCGAGGCGACTTCGCCCGCTTTGGTGCGAAGTTCGTACTTCGCCCCACCTCCTGGGCGCACCTTGCACTGGCAGATCGACGGGTCAATGCAGAAAAAGGTAAAATGCCGGAGCAGGTCCATATGGCGGCAGACACCAGTGTTCGCCTGTGCGCAGTTCGACTTCTCAACGGAGCGGGAATGCGCCCTTGACAGGTGTACAGTAGGGGAACAAACCCGGAATTTGACCAAGGCTTGAAGGCCTTCCCCGACTGCACTGATTTTTGCACGCATCCCAAGGAGCCCCGATCCCAAGCAAAGATGGATAGACTGCCCTCTAAGGCGTGCATGTGTCACACAAAGATAACCCATCATCGGACAAGTGTCCAGCCTTCGGGATTTGAACCAAGACCGCCGACCAAAAGGGATAAGCATGGGCTGCCCGCACCGCCTGCGTTAATAGCCTCATTCAAAGCTGATCCGAGGTTTCACCCGCTCCAGCCTACTAGCAAGCCTCGCCGACTTGAAGAATTACCCAAGGACTCCGCCACGTAGCCGTCCGGATTCCAGGAAGACCATGCTCGCGGGTACAGCCCGATCCGACAAAAGGTCAGCATTTGCAGCTCTTTCGCCGCTTCGTCGACTCATGTTTGATCGGGACTCGTGCCCATTAATGTAACGGGTGGGACTCGGGCTATAAAAGCCCATCCGAAATTCATTGTAAGGTGTGGAAGGGGAATGTTTGTTAGGGAACTACTGTGCTTACTGTAACTGTGCTTCTGCTTATGAATACAATTTGTATGCCTGGTTCTGTTCTACTATCTTTATTCTTTTATTCTGTCTTTCATTATATGCCTTAGGCCCACCCGTGTCGCCGCTCGTTAATTCACTTTGGCATTTGGCGATCAAGTTCCTCTAGCATTGCTTGCTTAAAGCACCTTCCGTACTTCATTATTTAAAGCATTCATTATAAATTTGGTAGCAGTTCCATCGCTTGTGTGTGACGTTGCTCGGCCCGTATCCGGTGATTGATGCGATCCCCTCGCCGTTAGTTCCTTGTAGGGAATGTTTGCTAGGGAGCCATTGAAGCCGTGCGGTTAAACTCTCTACCTAACACATATACCGGCTCGACATCTCTAGGTTTACTTTCTACCCCCGTCGCTGTACGTATCCGGTGATTGATACGATCCCTCCGCCGTTAGTTCCTTGTAGGGAATGTTTGCTAGGGAGCTATTGAAGCCGTGCATACGCTCGCCGGTGTATCGGAAGTACGCCTAGGTTTTGCAGTTCCTTGTCATGCTCTGTGTTTGTATGCAATAAGTAGCGGAGATTGGTGTGTTCCCGTACTGTTAGTTCCCCCCCACCAACCTTTGGACATATTTGTAATCTCTTTCTGTACATTTATCTCTTTCCGTTCATTTATTTCTTTCCTGTTCCCTTTGGCTTAAATCCCCCCCCCAAAAGGAGCCGGCCTTCTCCGGAGATTGGCCCGGAAGGCATCTCTTCCTTCCGGCCTTTCATGCTGGTGGGCGAATCTGGGCGCATTAACCAAAAATCCTTTCCTCATGGCAGATTCGTAACCAACAGTAAGTGGTCTGTCATTTCGACTCCAAACCTAGATGTCCAAGGCAGGGAAAAAATCGTCAAATCCAAGTAATCAGTCGTCTAACCCTACCGTCCAAGGAAGGTCATCCATCAAAGGAACAGCTGTTAAGAAATGTAGCTCGGACAGGAACTTCTTGCACAGGTTTCAGTATGAATGTGCTAGAAGTGGTTCGAGACATTTCGAATTCTATTTTGAAATTCACTTAAGTGATTTTCTATTTTTAAGTTCACTTAAGTGATTCTATTTTGTAATTCACTTAAGTGATTCTATTTTGAAATTCACTTAAGTGATTTTCTAAATTTTTTTTTTAAAGCAAAAAACTCCTTGCGGGGCCGCCTTGGTCTGAGAGACCACGAACAGGGGGTTCTACACCGTCAAAGTCACTCGGGAGTCGCACCCGACCCTGCCCGCACCAACATTATCAATTGGATTTTGGATACCCAATTCAGCTTTTTGGTAGGGTGGAGATTTGAACCTGGGACCTCCCTTGGAGGATTGCCCTCTCCTCTCCAACTCACCTACAACACCTAGGTAGTGATTTTCTATTTTTAAGTTCACTTAAGTGATTCTATTTTGTAATTCACTTAAGTGATTCTATTTTGTAATTCACTTAAGTGATTTTCTATTTTTAACCATACATCTCAAGATGAGATGAGATCTAATCTTAGGGTTAGAGAGATTAGGGTTACCTTTTTCAAGGATAAAAGCAGAAGGTCAAGAGTGTTTTACACACACAGAAAGAACAGAAGGAGAACAGATTGCTAAAGGAAAAACTGCAAGCTTAGGAGGAGAAGAACAGTGAAATTGCTGGCCAGAAAGGCAGCAAGAGAGCAAGGTGTCCTGTTGTAGCTGTAGCCTCCTTTATTTTGTAATATTTCAGGTTCAGAAATATATTTAACTTCCGCTGTTCACGCTGTTTATTTTTCGAGCCATCTGTGTGACTGTTGCATGTTTAGATAAATTAATTTCAGATATGATTTATTTTAAAATAACATAGGACAGCAATTATCTAGGGTTAGGAAAATTTACAACAGCATCATTCGTCGAGGGTGTTTCATTTGTCAAGGGTTGGCTGATTAAAGCAATCGTCTAGGTTTAGCCACCTGAGACAGCCATCTCGACTAGCCATCTAGGCTTGCCATTCAACTTAGCCAACTTGGTCACCATCAACACAAAGACTGCCAACAAGACCAACCAAAGTGTCGTCTAGGGCACCATACTTGGCATTAGGAATGTGAAATATGTCGTCTAGTGTTTGAAAAAAACCCTCTAAGCATTAATTTGTATATTGAAAGTGTGTCAAGCAGATGCCACCAAAATATCGACCATGAGAAAAATTCGTCCCACACAATGAAGAATGCAGTTGTTCAACCATTGACGTTTGACCCACAACACAAGTGGCAATAGGTTTTGCACGTCATAATTCTAATGTAATCGATTACACAAACTAGAGCAAGCAGGGAGAGAATAGCATTTTACTAGCAGCAGTTTGAAGTGCAGTCGATTGTGGAAGACGTATGGGACAAAATGACGTGGAAGGAGCAAGACAAGACATCCAAGTACCATATTCAATACTTCAAGTGTTTAGTTGGTTTGTCAACAAGTCTAGAGGAGCAAATAGATGCAAGTAGACAATTTGACATATAAAGAAGTCTCACGTCTACATGAACACGAGTGTATCAACACATGCACATAGGGGTGCATCTAACACATGTTGGTAATACGTGTAAATAATAGTTGTACATGAGTGTTATCATGTAGGGTTGTCACATGTGTACATGGCAAGAAGGGTTAGTAACAATGTAATGTGCTATGGGGTATATTTTAATATTCTAATGTATATGGGTACTTTGGGGATAGTTAGTAAATTGCCAACCACCTACTGGTCTCATGATAGCTATATGTATATATTTGTGTTGGTAGAAATAAGATTAGGGAGTTGCTCGTTGAATATGATGTTGATCGATGCTAATCAAGGCAAGTTTGTGTGTTATGCATTTAAGCGGACCACAATGTATTGCAAATTTGCAAATAACTGGGTTGTGAAGGATACATGTGGTGAGTGCGGTGTATCCACGTGTATCTGTAAGTTATTCCCATTGTGTACCTTTGTTTATATATTTATAATGGAATTATATTGTAGTGCATTGCATTCTATTTCTACATGCTTGGATGAAGAAATAGAAAGAGGCATGAATATAAAGGGAAGGGCAATTGTGCTCAACATCTATGAGATGGGTGAGTCAAGTAGCATTGCAGTTGTCAAAATGTAAAAAAAATTATGCACGTCATTGCAGGAGGAGAAAATCCATCATTACCGCCAATTTTGCAAAATGAATCATTGGAAATGCACAAATAGATGAGGCCAACACAAACTTTCGAAGCAACTAAGGTGACTAACAAATTGGGCAGCATCAAGTACAAGGGTCCTCAAGCGGTGTAAGTGAAACTCGAGGAAACCAATAAAGAAAAGACCATCATCTATGGCAACACAAAGATGTCTTCATAGGGACTCATATGGATCTCCAAGGGATTTCACTTGAGTTGGGACCCGACCTAATACCATTGGTCCCATGAGCCCACCTAGTGTCACGAAGACCATACCACAAGTGAAAGTATGCACGTTGGTCAATGCAAAGAATGAAAAGGTGTTAGATGCAAGCATCATATTCAAAGTGATTCTCAATAATTATCATAACCTTGAAAAAGAAAAGTGCATAGATAAAAATTTGTGTAGACCGCTAGATCTTGAATGTAGTCACCATCAACGATTCCTTCCCCACCCTGTTCACTAATTATTATGGAGAAGGGGGCCAAACAAGAGATTTGTTCATTTCTTAATGGACTTTTTGTCAGATTTTGCAATATTTTATCAAAATGAACAAATTAGAACATCAACTCGAATCTTATGCAAGAGAAATTAAAAGAGCGAACAAAAATATTGATTGCCACAAGGATGGAAGGGTGCCCTTGAGCACCCACACAAGTGATAAAGATTAAATCACACCGATGCAATGGATTGGATGGTTGAGGATTATTTATACCAAATCATCAATTACAATATTTACAAATTAATTAACCCTTGCAAACATTACATTAAGGCATAAAGGTTAATTAAAAGTTCCTAAACCTTTGCCTAAAACGCATTAGGCATATAGGGTTTAGTGAAGAATAACTATAATAGGTTTTAACCATAGGCCCATAAGGCTTATTACATCAAATCATAATAAAGTACAATGAATAGTGATTGCCCATTTACACATGATTAAATCATACAATGTCAACCTTGGCCAATAGGGTCACGTTACACAAGTTTCAACACCCCTCACCCCACCCAATATGAACTAAGGGGCCAAAGAGAGAAGACATTACTGATAATAATATTCCCCCCCTTCCCCGCTCCCCCCACTATAACGTATGCCCTAATGGGCCAAAGCCAACTGAATCTCCTCATCATTTGGAAGATTTCCCGCTAGCCAATAATTCTTTGTGGAATGCCCTTCCCTATTATAAAATCCACAAGTGGCTTTTCACTTCTTTAAAGACATAGACTTGCCCTTGGGCTCCTAAGTCTTAGCCTTTGTTGATTTTAAGTCTTTTGCATAATCCTATACCTAAGAAACACCATAATTCCTCATAGCAACCTAAATAAGAAGAGAAGAGAGCATCAAGGGTTATAAGAACATGTTCCTTCATTTATGAAGAGGAAGAATTGGCAAGAAAACATTTAGAATCTTCCCTTGTGCATCCAAAAAATTCTAAATCTGTTGTCAATATCTTAGATCTTGTTGTCTCTTCTCTAAAGATGGACAGATCCTCATTTTGTAATACTTTACAAATATTGTAATTTAACCCCTTGAAACAAACACTATAGATCCTAAAGACCATCATATAATGAGACGTCCTCTCACATACAACAAATCCTTATATAAGTACCACCAATGCTATGAGATTGAAAAAACGTGTGATTTGGGGGAAGAAAAACTCAAAACACTTCTATAGGCAAAAGTCATGGCCTCCAAAAGGTTTTCCCTATTAATACACAAGATATAAAAATAATTATATCCACCAGACCTTAGCCAAAAATCAGCCAACGAAGATGCCCCACCTGTCGTGTAGTGATAGGAGGGGGGCCTACCACACTGTCATCACCTATATGCCACTCTGCACAAAGAGCAAATTGCATTTTGCCACTTAGACAAAAATGATTGGACAAATCTCCGAATATGAATATATATATGTGTGTATATGTATGTATGTATGTATGTATGTATGACAACTAAGCTCCACATCGGTCTACTCACCACCATGTCATTCCAAGTCAGCCACATATGGATATCGTTGAGTTTGAACCACGGTCTCACGCACACAACCCTCCTTGGGCTAGCTAAGCTAGACAACATAACAACGCACACACTTGAGGATAATAAATGCCCCCCCACTAGATGAATGGAGGGACGTGCCAATCTATAGTGCCACAATATCTAGAAAACTAATTCCATAGAGGACACGGGTCTCATGCTCAAGATCATAGTAGAGAAAGTTGGCGAGGACTCGGCAAGGCCGAATCGATACTTGGACTTAGACTTAGCAAAAAAACAAGGAAAATGCAACAAAAACTCATCAAAACTTGGCCAATATTTGGAAAAAAATACTTGCCAAGTCAAACACCAAGTGACTCGATGAGGCTGACTCGGACTCGGACATGGCAGGTTCCTTAAAACTTGCAGAGTTTCGTAACTATGCTCGAGATTACCCACCGCCCAAAAGACTTCTAGGCGTTGCATAGCTACATGAGCAAGGGATGCCATGGAGTCATTTTTGCCAACACCACCTTAGTAGATGCCAGCCAACTGTAACAAAATGGCCATGAACTACCAAAAGGAGAGGAGCGAGGTTTGAACATAGGACCTTCCCTCCACAACAACCAACAACACACCACTCTGACCAGTGAGCCACGCATTTGCAACAAAACCAAACAAGACACCATGTCACCTATATTGTGCTTGATCCAACATCAATTGTGCAAAAAACGAACGACAACCTCGCATGAAACAAATTTGTGCCATGCCTACCTGTCTAGTAGAGCATTGTCTTCACTTAGATCTAAGTGTGCCCCTACTCCTTGAGGTAGGGCGTCATGCTAGGGTAGCTAAAATAAGGGCACCATCATCCCAACAAAACATAACATCTGTGATTCAAACTAGCTCAACAAAGAACCCCAGAATCTTCCATCCTCCCTTATATCCAATCTGTTGAAGCACTCACTTGGGGAAGATAAGTCTGGCTCTCCTTTTAAAAACCAAGGCATCTCCATCCTTAAGGAGAAGATAGAACACTCTGTCTTTGATTTTGATGATCTTGTAGTGCAATACAATTCCAAATCAATGCATAGTAGGTAAGAGGTATTCCGAAACACAAAATATATCTCCAAGAAAATTGGAAGAATAGATCGTGATAAACGATGAAGTACATATCTTTGCTTTGTATATCAAGAGAGCTTATGAAACACTACAAAAAATAAGAAATGAAATCTATAATCTTTCCTTTGCTTTGTGTACAAAGAGAGCTTATGAAACAATGGAAAATAACTTGCCCTTGTGATTAAATGAAAAATAAGAGCCTATGAACAAAACTTTCTACGTGACCAAGCAATGACCCTCCATACCTGCTCTAATACAATGTCAGATTTTATAATACTTTGTCGGAACAAACAAAAACAGACCATCAACTCAAATCTTATGCAAGAGAAATTAAAAAAGCAAGTAGAAAGATCAATTAACACAAGGATGGACACGTTCCCTTGAGCATCCACACAAATAATCAATAAAAGATCACACCAATGCAATGGAGCTGGTGGTGGAGGGAGTATTTATACCAAATACCAAAACCTCCATAGTAATAATTACAGTTTACTTAAACCCTATCGATGTTACATTAAGGCATAAGCATTAATTACAAGTTACTAAACCCATGCCTATAACACATTAAGCATAAATGGTTTAGAGAAGGATAACCATAATAATGTTTCATCATTGACCCATAAGGCTAATTACGTCAAATAATAATAAAGTACATTGCATAATGATTGTTTGTAGGCTTACACATGATTACATCATACAATGTCGGCCTTGGCCAATAAAGTCAGATTACACAACTTTCAACACTTTTGACTACAATCATATCTACATCACAAAAGAGGATAAGCTAAAGACCATCTTCATTGTAAAGAACGAAAAATGTGCATACAATCAAATGCCATTTGAATTGTGCAATGCACCTATAACATTCCAACGGATCATAGTTTACATGTTTGAACATATATCAAAGTCTTCTTAGATGATTGGTCATTCTATGGGTAAAAAGCGGAGCATTTGAAGGCACTTGAAGGACACATGTAATTATACATGAATGCTAGTCTTTCGCTCAATCCCAAGAAGTGCAAATTGTTAATCCTATGGGATGTTGTCAAGCCATTTTATTTCTCATACCATGTTGAAGACGGATCCTAACAAGATCTTTATGGTAGTAAATATGGAAGAACTACATAATGTCATCTAATTGAAGTCTTTCCAGGGACATTTATACTGCTACTGCCATTTTATTAAAAAGTTTCACAACTGTCTCACAACTCAATACTCTTACAAGGGTGTTCCATCAGATGGATGAACACCAATACGCCTTTGAAAAGTTAGGGATTAGATTGATCAACCCACTCATTGTAGGTTTTTTTAAATTGAGATAAAGAATTCCATGTCTATATAGATGTATCAAAATTCACAATTGCGTTGGGGTTGGCACAAGAGAGAAGCCATGGGTTGAATCAACCCATTTATTATGCAAAGTTTTGTCTACAACAAGAAAATGAATGATTGCAGCACCAAATGGCTATGCTACAACTGCAACATCGCATGAGTATTGTAGAAATCCATGACATAATTCAATGGTAATTGCATGCCAAACATAATGTTGAGGATAAACATAATGCTGGAATATGGAACTTAAATAAGTAACGTAACATTGACAATGAATTTAAAGTTTTAAAAAGAATTTAACGATGTCGAGTCTAATGTGAGTTCGAAAAACTATGCCAGACAAAATGAACCAAAACATCGTCATGTAAATTGTTAAGTAACACAAGGCCTAGATGAGGACTCCTAGCACTAAAGTAAGGTAGCAAAGAAATTCAAGGAGTAAGGCATAATGTTCTTTGTAATGGCTTTACTGTTTTAACCATGGTGGAAGTCATGCGACAACATTAATTAAATTAATAAACACTAATGGAGAAAAAAGTGGTAAAGATAACCCCCCCATTGAGTCTAACACCTTTGCAACAGCTGGCTTTGGTTAAGAAAAGGGAATAGAAAGCAAAACTCAGAATTTACACTCCAATATGTTGATGATGCAATAATACTTTCAAAACACCATAAAATGAAGCGAAATCAAAGGAGGCCACGCATTAAGAAGTATGGTAGTTGTTTGAAGAAAAGTAAAAGTAAATTGCACAAAAAGGGCCAAAGCAATCTTGCTATTACCATAAGAAGACGCCATTTTGTTGGAAGAGTTTATCATGATGAAGTAATATGGTCAAATTTAGTTGGGTGGTTAGAACCACTCACACAGTGATGGTTCTGGTGATTTCCATTATTAGGAAATCACAAGGAATGCAATGTTGCTCTAATCTAGGCAAAAAAAGATGTATATATGCTGTAACCATTTAATGAAAAGCAGCGAAGATTGTTTTAACACATTTTACCACAAGAATATTTTTGTTTAAACTTGCTCACATAGACACCAACATTAACCATACTTAGCGATACATCATTTCAACAAATGCAAGGACTAATTTTTCTCAACAAAAAGACAATGTTGTTGTCCAATTGATAGGAGCCATTTAGGATTTGGGAATAGCATGGAACAAAAAACTCACCATTTCACCCTTATTACAGGCAGACACTACGTTTGACAAGCAATAAGTCATTTTGGACAGACTTTGAGGGTTTGGTTGCACAATGCAAGGGAAGTGGCATAATCTACACAAAGTATTGCAAAGGTCAAAGTGTTGTCAAAGAAGAGTTTGGCAACGACAGCATTACCATTGCCATCAATAAACCAGCTGATGAGGCCTTCTCTATTGACTTTGTCGATAATCCTTTAGGCATCAATAGCGTACCCATTGTCGACCTTTTGCTTACTTGAAACGTACAACACCAACTCCATGGCCCATGCAAAAAGTGTAGACCCTCCAGACAACACAGAAGGTTCCAACCCCCTATAAGCCTTACTCATTCCTCACACCGAGACAAAGACCCAAAGTTGCAACGTGTTCCTACAACTACCTCACATTCTGCATTGGCATAGCAATCAATGTCGAGCCACAACATTTAAAAGGTCGTTACCACACCGCCAACTCCATAAGAGCAGCGTCACGAGCAACATACTCCAACATCATCCATATGCCACTCATCTAGCTTAGCATCACCACAACAACCTAATATCCAAAGTGTGTTGAATGCAAATTTGGACAATGATAAGATGCACTTTGCAATATAAGTGCCTCATCTACACAATAGAAGATGGGACAAAGTCGTAGGGATGAAGAATCATCGTCATCCGCTAAAGGTTAGGATAAAATGATTAGCAAAAATGATGGTAGACCTAGATTGAACATTTAGGATATCACCTAGAAATCAACATGAGGATACTTGTACAGGAAGTGGCAAGAGTCGCATGGCATTGACCACGAATTGAAGCAGACATTCAAGAGCTTCAGTTCACCACATCCTACAAATCCCAATGTTCAACAGTTAGGCATTAAGAGACTTTCTTGCGAAGACATTGTCCATATATGACCCAAAGGCAAGATGTAGCAAATTTCAGATAGAGTCATGCACGTTGTGCATAACCTTCAAACTAAAAGATTTCATGCGATTGTTTGGGTTGTCAAATTGAAGCATAAATCAGTCAAAAGAAGCTTCCAGATTTTGTTGACCAATATTCTAACATCAGCTCCATGACACAAGACAAGTTGAGGAAACCATCCAGGCATGGGAGTAGAAGGACTGAAGATGAACTTATTGCACACTAAAGAATATAAATGGTGCCATGTGTCTAGAAAGAATATAAGTGAGCAACTCAAAACAATAGCAGCTCAACATAAGGAGTTATAGATGGTGGACCGCCAATACCAGGCAGTTCAAGAAGAAGCATCAACAACCACAAGAGGAAGACCAGCTCCTTGCTGATCTAGAGTCCATACACAGCATGACTAATGCATGACTGATTACTACGCTTAAGTAGCAAATGTAATTAAATTGCAAGTGGACAAGCCTGACAACCAATGGGTCAAACATAGTGATACAAAAGGATGATGGGGGAAAAGCATAAGGAAGCTTGTCAGGAGGATCAGCAACTACATAACTTGCTTGCATAGTATTTACAGCCTTCTACACCTACTCCCAACCCATATCCTGCCCACCTTGAAGTTCAAGCAATGCAGTCGGCCACTTTCGAGGAGGGGATAGATGTAGGCACAAATCACTAGGAGGGGTAGATGTAGGCACAAATCACCCTAGTGATTTGTCAATAGAGCATTTCTGTTTTTGAGCATATGTGCAGTTAGTTGTCTTTTGTTGTGTACATCAAGGATTTGTCACATCCTAGGCGACCTCCTAGCATCATAATAATATACGTTGTGCAAGGTAATTTTAAAATTTCATATATAGATAGATAGATAGATAGATAGATAGATACACATTGGGTATGCAACAGTCAGGTAATTACAACCCCTACTACATTACTTCTTGTATATATTCATCTCCAGGCCAATCTTGAGGCATTGATCCATTCATGCTCAAAGAAGTTCATGTTCAGATTAATGCTATGCAGAGGCAGATTGTGCAAAATTGTTTCATTAAGACAGGTTCATAGTATACTCTTTTGGAGACAGTAATGAAATATCTTTGCTGTTCTGATCTATTATAATTGCAAAGTATTTATTTCATTGCATATTTTTTCTTGTTACTTTTTGCTCTTTCTATTTGGAATACACAAATATGTACTACAACCCTCACCTTCCTTCTACCCCATAGAGCGACAAAGGTTTACACTTTCTAATGTATGTTGAGTCAATAAGGGTCGGGAGTGAGCCCTTAACTGAAACTGACCATTGTCATCGGATTCAGCAGCCAAAGAGCCATCCTTCTCCTGATGGCAGCTGGATTAACATACAAATTGTGGCTTCTACTCTTGGATTTGAAAATTTTGTTAACCTATTGTGGTACCATCTTCCAATCACTACCCTATGGTTCCAAATTACGATCCATTTGTTGTCTTTCTTGGCAATGACAATCCTTACTAAAGCCTGACTTAATTCCTCCATCTCAAGTAATGTCAAGTCCTCATCTAGGAAGCTCTTATATAGTACTCAATAGCATGGAAGCAAATGATAAGAGTGCCATCAATGTCCTCAAGGTCTAGCTCATTCTGTAGCAAAGAATTTCCTAACTGCACAAGAAAAGGCCTTGGCAGCATTAGCACATACAAGTTCTTTGGCTTGGCATGCTGGTTGCTCATCAAGCTTGCCCTGGATTGGAAGCTCAATGATGCATAAGGTATTATCTAGCCTTTGACCACTTGAACCTGAAAACTATGTTCCTGAACTTCCTTTTGAACAGATTCTTTCTTCAGTGTAGTTTTAGCCTTCATATTCTCATGTTGTGAAGAATTTCAGATTGCTTGCTTCGAATATCTTCCATATCTTCTTGGAGATGATGGAGGCTATCAACTTGAGTGTGCTCATTGATCTTTAGTTATTGTTGGTCACAAACCCGCCATAGGAAAGGATTTTCGTATGCCTACGCGCCCTAGACCTGGACCAACCTTGAAAGGCCGGAGGAAAGAGATGCCCTCGGTGCCAATCTCCAGAGAAGGCTGGCTCCTATGCTAAACTACTAAGGGTTTCGAGATAAGAGTGTAGGAAAGAGATTTTTAAAAAGGTTAAGGGTGCAGGAAAGGAATTAAAAGGTACACAAAGAAATGGAAATAACTTGATATTGCAGTGGGAAAGAACATGCAGCACAATAACTCATCTGTGTCTAAACCAGCAGCATTCAACAAAGAAAATGTAACAGAAACTGAAACTGCATATGCCTCTCTATGTATCCTCTAACAGAATTCCAGACACATTCATCTTCTCATGCTAAAATCCAGATATCAGAATTACAGCAACCAGAAAGCTAAATGAAAGCAGAAATACTTGCCAGAGGCAGCATAAAAAGAAGGCACAGATTCAGAGCCAAAGATCTTCAGTATTGATAGCAAAATGTTTAGCTACAGCAGCTTCTTTAGCAATATGTTCCCCCCCCCCCCCGTTTTCATTACAATGCTTGGGTTTTTATAGAGGACCCTCCCCTCTGCGCCATTTAATGAACCACATTTACAAGGACATTGGGGCAAATCTGGTAATGATGCTCGCCTCCTTTTACAATTGAAACCTCCCATCCTATTTCTGCAATTAGTTACAGGACCGCATTAAGCGGGGAAATTCGCATTTAAGAGCCGCAGACTTGCCTTGGATAAATACCCGGTCTTAGAATGTGTGCCTCTCAGGAAAAGCACCGTCGTCAGACACTGAGGAGGTTCGCTGGGTTTACCTCCGAAGCACAGCTTCGCAATGGACCAGAGCCGAAATGAAGGCCAGGATGGGGGGCAAATCCCTAAGTATAAATATCCTTGTCTGGGTTAGTTCACTGGAAAATGGCTTTGAAGATAGCTTCGCCAGATAAACTGGCTGAAGTAGCCAGTCTGTTTGTAGAAGACACGGTTACTTGACTCCTAGCTACGCTGCTTTGCTGAAAGGTGCTTGCTTCGCTGAGAAATGGGGCCAAAATGCTACTTTGGCAAGGAACTTGCCTGAAGTGGCTGGCTGTTGGCAATTTGTTATAAAATCTCCTCCCTTTGCATTTAGATGGACACTTCGCAGCGATAAACCCAGAAGGTGGCAGTTCGGGGAAGCATTGGCCGAAGTTTACTCCCTGCCTTAGACATTTTCCTATTCTTCCAGTAGCGCTTCGGCAAAACAGTGACCGAAGTGGAAGGTTCGCTGGGGGAATGACCAAAGTAGCTAGCTCGCTAGACTAAGGCCCGAACTGGCGCCTATCCAGGTGACAGTTCGCTGGGAGGATGGGCCAAAGTAACACTTCGGCAAAGTTTTCAGCGAGGTAGCCCAACTGTCTTAGAAACATTTTGATCAATTCAAAATTGCAGCTTCGCAACTCCTCTGCCCGAAGTGGCTACTTCGGCAGTCCTGTGGGCGAAGTGCCTTCCATGCCTTAGAAATTTTTAGGCCCAAACTGGACTTATTTGATTTCCTTTGCGAAGCTGTCCTTCTCTCTCTACCTTCAGCGAAGCTGCCTATTTTTTCCTGTTTTCTGCTGGCGAAGCTACTTATATACATGAATTGAATACAAGGGGGCCAAAAATGGGAACCAAAATTGTTGTAATGCTATGAAATACAAGAAAATCAAGGGAACAAGTTCATGAAAAATAAGAAAACATATCACAAAATCGACTTATACTTCAAATTTCTTTACCCCTCCATGCAATGTGACAGAATTGTCAACATTCCTGGCGGCTCGCAGGGTAACAAGCTCGCCTCAATGCATAGACCCTCAGCCTTGGTCCATTGGGCCTGAGTTACCTCCGGTCCTTGCTTCGGTTTACTCCTCTCTTTCTGGGGGTTCCTCTGTAGCTATTTCTCTTTCTTTTTCTTCTCCTCCTTCCTCATCGGGTGCTTGCTCCTGCTCTTGCTCTAGCGGTGGGGGAAGACGGTCACGAATACGCTCCATCGTCCGGCGAATGTGAGTCCAAGCTCCCTTCTGGAAGGGTTCACGATCTTGAAGGGATTTGACCAAAATGTGGAACTGGTCAATTTGGCCTATATCTGCATGCTTGGCTCGTTTGCTCAAATCGGTCAGATGAACTGCAATTTGGCAATATTTGAGGATAAAATCCGTGACTTGTCTTTTTGTAATGGGGTCAACCCAATTATCAATTTCTGAAGTGTCATTTTCAAATTCGAGCCACACGGGCTTGAGTTCTTCCTTAGACAAAAGGTTCCCATCATCATCAGTGAAAGCCGGGAAACCCAACTGCGTGAGATCTTGAAAGTATGCCAAAGAGGTGCGCTGTTCTTGTTCGAATACATCCATCAACCGTTTGGCCTTCTGAGCTTTTTTCAATTTTGAGAAGAAGGCATGGACTGTGGACTGGACGGTGGACCAATCCCCTGCTGTCCAACTCATGGCAAGAACCTGCAAATCCTGATGCTTGACGCTCTGTGCCTCAAAGGCCAAATTCAGTCGGCGTCGTATTTCGTGCATCACTTCATCAACAATTGGCCCACCTTGCGAAGTTGCACTCTGGGCTTCTGTAATATATGAAAGGACTGAAAGGGCACTGGAGGCCCGATATCTAAAGTTTCTTAACAAATGGGTGCGGATGCTTTTGATTTTGTCCCTATCAAACAGCTCCATGTTTTCCTTCTCATATAGTTGTTGCTGCATCTCAATGATTCGGGCTTCAAACTTATTAGCCCTCTCTTTTGTTTCCGCTTGCGTGTTATCGTGACTTTCTGCAACATCCTGGAGCTAAGTCGCCTGCTGTTTTAAGGACAGTCCCCTCCTGCTTCATCTGCTCACACTGTTTCTAAGCATCTTCTAGTTGGGCGCGAGTCTTTGCAAGATCCTCCTCCAGCTTCATGTTCGCATTTTCCATTTCGTAGCGACGCTCATTAACTTTCTTGGTGTGGAGGCGAACTGAATCAATTCTCACATGCATGGACTCTGATTCATCATCCACATCTAACTTTTCCAGGTCCTTGATCTTCTCATAATAGTTGTAATCCGAAGGCGTCATTTCATCTAGGGGCTTCTGGACCTTCGACACCTTCTTTATTTTGTGGAGCTTCGCGTTTTTCGTGTCGAACACAACACACTTCTCCACTTTCGCCAAGGATCGTCCTCTCTTATTCCTGGCCTCCTTGAGTAATCTGTCTGTATTCTGCTTGGCCCGGAGCAACCTTTCGACCAGAGGGCGTTCTTCGATCAAAGACAATTCGTTATCCAATGATGTTGGGTTCCCAGCCATAGGAGTGAACAAATATAAGGTCTGGTGGGGGGATGCTTCGCCCGATGGGTTGGTGACAGGTGTGGTGGGGGATTCGGCGGGTAAGGGCGAAGCAACAGGTGGAACTGCCGTGACTGGACTATTGGGGTCTGGGAGCGAAGAGTCGCCCCCGGGCTGTTCAGATGTTGTGGGGTTGGGGTGGATGGATGGTGGTTCGTTGGTGGTGCCCCAGCCAAGTAATGCAGATGATGTAAAGGCATTGGGGAAATCAGCGAAGGTGTCGAATGCGGCTTGCTGGAACTGGAGGGCGACGACGAGTGAAACTTTTTCAACTGGTGATTGTAAAACATCGAGGAAAACTGTAGTCTGCAGGAGACTGCTTGTTGACAAGGATGACACTACAGGCCTTTCGGTCGGGGAGACTATGGATGTAATTCCAGAAGAAAGAGAGGGGGAAAGGGGGCGCGTACCTTCGTGCTCTGCTGTGAGAGCAGTAGAGGTGAAGTCCCGCATGTTGGGCTCTTGACCGCTTTCCTCCTCTGTCCTTTCAGTATCTACAACTCTTTTCTCTTCTACATTCCCTTCTTCCTGGAGGTCCTCTTCCACATTGGTAACATCAACATCAACAATTTCCTTCTCATCCTGCAGCGGAGGCTCGGGTGTTGCTTCGCTAGCGCCTGTCTCGACAGGACTTCCAGTAGGTCGTTCGCCAACGAAACCAAAGGGTTTGGTTCGAGGCCGCTTTGGGTGTGGAGGAGGCATTTGAGCTTCATCGGCCTTCTTTCTCTTTTTCTTTTTCTTCTCCAGCTGCTGCGCACCCTTTTCGGCAGCTTGGCTAGAACCCTCGGCAGGCTTTGCCCTGCTGCTCTTGTTGCGTTACCGCCTGTTCTTCTTCTTCTTGCTCAAGCACTTCCTCAATCCTTCTTGGGCTCTCACCTGAGCCCAGGGCGCTAGGGGGCACAAAATCCGCGAAGGAGATGGGTTGCCAAGAGTCAATGTTGGCGTCATATATTTCACAAAATTCCCCATCAATAATGAGGAAAGTGCTTGATTTCTGCTTCCGGCGGTGAACTCTCATTATGCACCACTCCCTCAACTTCCCTTCAGGCCACCCTTTCAATTCTTCTTTCATTTTTCTCCAGAATGCTAAATCGGGATCTGGAAATGGGTGTCAGGCCTGAATGTTTTCGGCTTCGCTTGGATAAAAATCATGCCACGGGGGCAGAGCTTGCATGCGCTCGATATGCCACTCCAGATCCCTCCCATTAGGATTGTTGCGTTGTTCGACTATCTCAGGGTGAGGGTAGTTGTGAAAGTTCTTAAACCTGAGGAAATCCCTCATTATTCCCAAGGGATCATAGAACCATCACTGGGGGATTTCCACAAGGCCGAAGTTGCTGAGTTTCACCTCAAGGTGAGCATGCTGCTTAGTGGCAAAGACTTCGATGACCCCCATATTGAAAGGGAAGTCGCATGTGTGCCCCCACTTCCGGCGTGGCCATAAATTAAATCTTTGAAATCACTCTGGCGAGCGACTTCCAGTGAAAACAGATATTCAGAGGTATAGAAAGGCAACAGGAAGGGTTTACCTGTAAACCCGAAAATGCGAACTACAAGCCCCTGTGTCAACTGGAATACGTCGCCCATATTTTTCTCAATGACCCTATCTCTAAGTTTTGCAAACACCCGAGGGCAGAAGCCACACAGGAGTTGTAGGGCGCGTCCCAGGAACTGTTGATTGAAAACATATTATGACTCGGTCTTCGCCAGGACAGAAGTCCACTGGTAGACCGGCTGCGAGGCTCCATTCTTTTCAACACAATTGACAGCGATGTGAGGAAAATGATTGTGGGTGTAGTAAAATAAAAGCCAAACTAAGAAAGAACACGGCCCGAAGTACTCATCTGGCCCTGAATTCTTCAAATTTGTCAGTCTAGTATGCAGGATCCGGGCCACCCATTCTGCCCAATCGAAAAACACTGTGATGGAGAGATAAAAACTGCAATCTCACAAATCCAAATTTATCTTCATTCAACAACTGAAAATGAATTTTTACACAACTATTTTTACACAGAACTAGCCCGCAGGTGAAGTTTTCTCTATTCTCTCTCCTATTGCAATCTCTAACTCTCCATCTCTCTCCTATTACAACGCCTGGGTTTTTTTATAGAGGCCCCGACCCTCTGAGTCTAACAGAAAATTACAGAAACAGCGTCGCAGCCTTCTGTCTTCTTGCAACCCCTGCCGAAACACCACCGCTCTGAATAATCACCGCAGCCTTACTATTCAGAAATTTTGTCTTCAATCTGCAGATTAACAGCGCCGCAGCTTTCTGTCTTCAAATCTGCAGGTCGGTCTTCCATCTCCACGGATCCTGTGTAAACTGCCTCACGTTCGGCGAATCTGTCTACACCCTCGGGGATCCTGAGCTCTTCTTGGAAGAAAAAAAACAGCGCAAGCAGGGCCAAAATGGCCCTCCGCCCTCGAATCTGCAACCCTGCCTGTGGCCGTTCTCCGACCCTCTGCATGCCTTTTGTCTACCCTTTTATAACTTTCTAACGTGACTCTCCGTCTTCCAATTGGCGGTCCCCTCGTTTCATTTCCTGCGTCTCTTGGTCTTCGACTGCCACAACTCTTCGTATTCGTCTGTTTTCTTTGCACCTTAGTGCCACGTGCTGTTCGGTGCTGCCACGTGTCGCTCAATGACCTCATTCTGTAACGGTCCCTCGAAAATCCAACATGTTGTGATATCGCGACATTTCCGCTTCCTTGCTCTCTCCCTTCTCTTCTAATCGCGAAAATGAGACATGTCGCGATATCGCAACATTTTTCCTCTCTAGCTCCTCTTGCCTTCTCATCGCGAAAATGCGACATGTCGCGAAATCGCGACACTTCTTCCTGGCTCCTTCTCTCGCCTTCTTGTCGCGAAAATGCGACATGTCGCGAAATCGCGACACTTCTTCTTTCTGGCTCCTTTTTCCTCTTCGGGTCGCAAAAACGCGACATGTCGCAAAATCGCGACATTTCTTCTTCCTCGCCTCCTTTTTCCTCTTCGGGTCGCGAAAACGCGACATGTCGCGAAATCGCGACATTTCCTCTTCCTCACCTCCTTTTTCCTCTTCGGGTCGCGAAAACGCGACATGTCGCGAAATCGCAACATTTTTCTCCTCTGGCTCCTCTCTCGCCTTGTGGTAGCAAAAATGCGACATGTTGCGAAATCGCGACATTTTTCTCCTCTGGCTCCTCTCTCGCCTTCTGGTCGCGAAAATGCGACATGTCGCGAAATTGCGACATTTTTCTCCTCTGGCTCCTTCTTTGCCTTCTGGTCGCGAAAATGCGACATTTCGCGAAATCGCGACATTTCTGCTCTCTTGCGCTTCCTCTTGTCTTCCGGTCGCGAAACTGCGACATGTCGCGAAATCGCGACATTTCTTCCTCCTTGCATTCTCTCTCCTCTTGGGTCGCGAAACTACGACATGTCGCGAACTCGCGACATTTTTCCTCCTTGCTTTCTCTCTCTTCTTCGGGTCGCGAAATCGCGACATTTTTCCTCAACGCCTTCTCTCTCCTCTTTTGGTCGCGATATCGCGACGTTTCTCTTCTGCGCCTTCTCTCTCCTGTTTCCGTCGCGATATCTCGACATGTCGCGATATCGCGACATTTTTCTTCCTTTGCCAATTTTTCTTCTTTGCAAGAAAAACACCAAGGCAAAACACTTAGAATTTTCTTGTTGATGCAAGATGGCTCTGCTGCCACTGGATGCTCCTGCATCAGACACCCGGGGTTGATGGAGAAGTGACCTTCACTTTTGTACTATTTTTTCGCCTTCTTCGGTGCTAGTACTGCAAGCACTGCACAGGGACTCGAACTCTCTCTAATCAACCCTTCCACAGCTCCTGGTGTAAACTGCCTCACGTTCGGCGATCTGTTTACACACTCTGGAACTCCCTCTGTCTTCTCACCATTCTTCCACAGGTCCTGGTGCAAGCTGCCTCACTTTCGGCGATTTGCTCACACACTCAGGAACTCCCGCTCTGATACCACTTGATGGAGAGATAAAAACTGCAATCTCACAAATCCAAATTTATCTTCATTCAACAACTGAAAATGAATTTTTACACAACTATTTTTACACAGAACTAGCCCGCAGGCGAAGTTTTCTCTATTCTCTCTCCTATTGCAATCTCTAACTCTCCATCTCTCTCCTATTACAACACCTAGGTTTTTTAATAGAGGCCCCGACCCTCTGAGTCTAACAGAAAATTACAGAAACAGCGCCGCAGCCTTCTGTCTTCTTGCAACCCCTGCCGAAACACCACCGCTCTGAATAATCGCCGCAGCCTTACTATTCAGAGTTTTTGTCTTCAATCTGCAGATTAACAGCGCCGCAGCCTTCTGTCTTCAAATCTGTAGGTCGGTCTTCCATCTCCACCGATCCTGTGTAAACTGCCTCACGTTCGGCGAATCTGTCTACACCCTTGGGGATCCTGAGCTCTTCTTGGAAGAAAAAAAACAGCGCAAGCAGGGCCAGAATGGCCCTCGGCCCTCGAATCTGCAATCCTACCTGCGGCCGTTCTCCGACCCTCTGCATGCCTTTTGTCTGCCCTTTTATAACTTTCTGACGTGACTCTCCGTCTTCCAATTGGCGGTCCCCTCGTTTCATTTCCCGCGTCTCTTGGTCTTCGACTGCCACGACTCTTCGTATTCGTCTGTTTTCTTTGCACCTTAGTGCCACGTGCTGTTCGGTGCTGCCACGTGTCGCTCAATGACCTCATTCTGTAACGGTCCCCCGAAAATGCAGCATGTCGCGATATCGCGACATTTCTGCTTCCTTGCTCTCTCCCTTCTCTTCTAGTCGCGAAAATGTGACATGTCGCGATATCGCGACATTTTTCCTCTCTGGCTCCTCTTGCCTTCTCGTCGTGAAAATGCGACATGTCGCAAAATCGCGACACTTCTTCTTTTTGGCTCCTTCTCTGGCCTTCTCGTCGCGAAAATGCGACATGTCGCGAAATCGCGACACTTCTTCTTTCTGGCTCCTTTTTCCTCTTCGGGTCACGAAAACGCGACATGTCGCGAAATCGCGACATTTCTTCTTCCTCGCCTCCTTTTTCCTCTTCGGGTCACGAAAACGCGACATGTCGTGAAATCGCGACATTTCCTCTTCCTTGCCTCCTTTTTCCTCTTCGGGTCGCGAAAACACGACATGTCGTGAAATCGCGACATTTTTCTCCTCTGGCTCCTCTCTCGCCTTCTGGTCGCGAAAATGCGACATGTCGCGAAATCGCAACATTTTTCTCCTCTGGCTCCTCTCTCGCCTTCTGGTCGCGAAAATGCGACATGTCGCGAAATCGCGACATTTTTCTCCTCTGGCTCCTTCGCCTTCTGGTCACGAAAATGCGACATTTCGCGAATCGCGACATTTCTGCTCTCTTGCGCTTCCTCTTGTCTTCCGGTCGCGAAACTGCGACATGTCGCGAAATCACGACATTTCTTCCTCCTTGCATTCTCTCTCCTCTCGGGTCGCGAAACTGCGACATTTCGCGAAATCGCGACATTTTTCCTCCTTGCTTTCTCTCTCTTCTTTGGGTCGCGAAAATGCGACATGTCGCGAAATCGCGACATTTTTCCTCCGCGCCTTCTCTCTCCTCTTTTGGTCGCGATATCGCGACGTTTCTCTTCTGCGCCTTCTCTCTCCTGTTTCCGTCGCGATATCGCGACATGTCGAGATATCGCGACATTTTTCTTCCTTTGCCAATTTTTCTTCTCTGCAAGAAAAATACCAAGGCAAAACACTTAGAATTTTCTTGTTGATGCAAGATGGCTCTGCTGCCACTGGATGCTCCTGCATCACACTGGGTTGGTGTTCGGTCTTGATGGGTCAGGGGCATAAAACTCTCCATGAGAAACACATTCCGCGAGTGCCACCTGCCAGGGATACACTGCAGCGTCAGAAGACAGGCCCGCCACCCATGCAAGAATGGAGAAAATATTCGGGTATTTGAAATCGTCGAGGAGCAAAGGCATCTTTGGCAATTTGCCAGAAGGGAGCCCGTCTCTCAACTGTTCCCCCAAGAACTTTATTATGTTAGGGGTGGGAGTAAATCTGCCTGTCTGCTCACCCATATTGACATTCCGAACTGTGTACCCCTTGGGTGGCCCTTGCCGAGGAGCAAATGCCTCCTGTATATCGCTACCATAGATTGAAAACAAATTGTTCCCCTCAACATCTCGGACCTGCCTAGTCAGAGGCTGGTAGTTCTGGGCGATTGCATGGACAAGTTCGGGGCAATGGTGCACCGGGGGACACAAGTACCAGTATAGTTGAGAATAATAAGCGACGGCTCTTTTATGCTCTACAGACAGTCGGCTCCGCATAAAATCAATTGTTTGTCGAAGCTCGACAACACTCTTGGTGAGCACGGTGTCCTTAATATTTTCCCACCCATCAATGGGCGGATCTACGAGCTCTTCTTCTTCGGACTCCTCCAGAATTTGTTTTTTTGGGTGGATGTTGAGGTCGACTTTCTTCGGCTTGTGTTTTTTCTCTTCTTTAGACTTCTTCGACTTCTCGGTTTTTTCTCCGCCCACCTCCTCGAGCGTCGCCTTCTTCTCCTTGGAAATTTTCTTTCCCATTAGAACATAGCGGAACTACAGCAGACAGAGCTTGGGGAGCAGGCTGGCGGATTTGCAGCAGAGTCTTGGCAGAATTTCGACAGCTTTGCGAGTACCGCTGCAGAGAAGTAGCTGGAGGGTGAACAATTCTACAATGGGGGCATTCCGCTTTTATAAGTAACAGTCGGGGCTGCTCTCTTAATGGCGTCCGCTGGAAATAAATGCCCACATCAGACTGAAGGGGATTACGCCACTGTTCGATTGGTCGCCTGGCCCGTCCACGAGAACCGAGGTACTTTGGAAATCTTACCTCTGCTTCGAATCCTTAACTCCCTGTTGTCTTGCACCTGGGCACGAGCCTCCATTCTAACTACATTCTCTTGGGATGTGTGCCGCCACCTTTGCATTAATTCTACGTGCCTCGAATGTTCAATTGGGCCGCTACTTTGGCACGCGCCCCAAGGCACGTTTTAAATTCGCTCGCCCCCTTTTAACGGCTCAACTTGGGTATTTCGGTCTAAAATCGGGCGAAGTTCCACTTCGGCTTTCCTTTCGCCCGAAGTGGCCCTTGCGCATAGAAGTTAGCGAAGTAAAACTTCGCCGAACTTGTTCCTTTAGACTTGCCTTACGTCCTCCCGTTACTCCTTTGCAAGAAGATGTCACTTCGCTGAATTTCGGAGCGAACCGGAGGTTCGGTGTTTCTCTGGCCCGAAGTAGGCTTTTTAATAGCGAAGTGATTGCTCATGACTTGTGTCTCTTCGGCACACCTTGGTGGATGGCTGCTTCGCCAGGAATGGGCCCCGAAGTGGAGGTTCGGCCACCTTGTCGCCCGAAGTGCCTGCTTCGCCCATTCTGAGGCCGAACTGGCATTCTGAAAGGGGGGTGATTCGCTAGAATCATTGGCCGAAGTGTGGCTTCGGCAACCTCCTAGGCGAAGTGAGCAAACTGCCTTAAAAAAATTTTAAGCCGAGAAGGGAAGTTCGCTAGAATTGGAGCCGAGGTTGTGGTTCGGCGATTTTAAGACCCGAACCGGCTGATTTTGAGGATTTTGGCCGAACTGACCTTTATGCCTATTTCCTTCAGCGAAGCTGCCCATTAACCCATCCTTGAGCGAAGTTGTCCCTTTCTGCCTTCTTTCTTCGACTCTGGGTTGTGCGAACCATCTCTTAGTGTTGGAAAATCAGCGAAGCGCTGCTTCCATGATGCGAAGTTTGTCTTGACGCAATCTTTATGCGATTTTTCCCGCTCTTGTCCCGGAGATAGTCTTTTGACACCATTTCACCTGGTTTGCTTTATCGGCATTGAGGTACTTCGCAGCTTACCTTCTGATAATGACTGCTTCGCCCAAAAAACTGCCGAAGCACTCTGTTGTGCTTAGGCATTGGACGAAACTTAGTCGTTTTGAACTGGGACCAGTCTATCTTGCAGCAAAAGTTGCGAATCTACCCTAAATCTGTTTCTAACTCTGAAAGGCCTTCAAAATAAAATATGTACAGGTAAAAAACAAGAAACAAAATATTATGTACAAGGGCAAAATTTTTTGGGTACCTCCTTAATGGTGAAAGGCCTTCAGATGAAGACCGTTGACCGGGATGGGCAGAATCTGGCCGGTCATGTCTTTCAGGATGAAAGAGTTGGCTTGATTGACCTGCGAGATTTCAAACGGGCCCTCCCAGAAGGCATCAAACTTGTCATGGTTGCCTGGCTTGGCCTTCCACGAGTCCCATTTCCATACTAGGTCCCCGACTTGGAAAGTACGGGCAGAGGACTTCTTCTTGAACCAATTTCGGGTGATCTTCGTGTGTCTCATGAAGACTTCATAGGCCTTTTCTCGGTCCTCTTCAAGCTGCAGCAGTTGAGCTAATCTGGCCTCCATGGGATCCAATTCCCCTCTTTCGTCATCTAACATCCAAAGTGCAGGAATTTCCATGTGGGTCGGCAAGACAACTTCCTTGCCATAGACCAGGGCGTAAGGTGAAGTCTTGATTGATTTTTTGACGGAGATCCGATCGGCCCATAGCGCTTGGTCCAAGAGCAAGTGCCAGGTCCTCTTGTTCCTCTCCAGAAGCTTTTTCAGGATCTTCAGCAGGTTTTTATTTGTTGATTCTGCTAATCCATTGCCCTGTGGATAGTAGTTTGAAGTGGCCTTGAGATAGATTCCATACTTGCAGGCAAATTCATTAATTTTGGCGCCTATGAATCCTGGGCCATTATCTGTCACTATTGCTTCTGGAACCCCGAAGCGGGTGATTAAACCTTCTAGAAACGTGATGACCGTTTCTTGATCAGCATGTTTTGTGGGCACTGCTTCGGCCCATCTGGTGAAATAGTCTGTCGCGGTCAAGATGAACTTGTGTCCCGCTGATGAATTTGGTGATATTACCCCTACAAAATCCAACCCCCATTGCTGGAAGGGCACTTCGACTTGTATTGGTTGGAGGGGCATTGGGGCATTTTTACTCCGGCCGGCGAACCTTTGGCATTGTTCACACCTTCGGCAGACTGCGAAAGCATCGGCAAAGACAGTAGGCCAATAGTAGCCTGCCTTGATTATCTTTAAAGTTGTTGGCCTTCCTGCGAAGTGGCCCCTCGATGCCCCAGAATGAAACTCATTGAGGACTTTCTCCTTTTCGTCTCCCTTGATGCATCTCAGAAGGACACCGTCAAGGTTTTTAAAGAACAGCCCTTCGGGGCGTAAGACATATCGGAGAGATTGCATCCTGAACCGCCTTCGCTGTGAGGCGTTTAAGTGCTCGGGACATCTCCCGGTGTTGAAGTATCTGATGATCTCATTGGTCCAGTCCTCTTCGCCGGTAAATTGGTTAGCGAAGCTGTCCTCTGCCACCGGGTCATCCCATTGGCATGCTATCACTTCGGCGGCTATACTCTTCGCTAGCTCTTGACACAATGCACGGCCGCGAACCAATTTGGTGGGCCAGATTTCGATATCAAATTCCTGGATCTTATTCACCCAACCGGCCCTTTTGCTGCCCATTTCTCCTTGGATAATGAAACTTCGCACGTCCGGGTGAATAACATACACCGTGGTTCTGCTTTGGGAGATGAAGTGCCTGAACTTCCTCAGCGATTTCATGACTGCATGCACTTGACGTTCTATAAAATTGTATTTCTCTTCATGAGGCTGGATCACTTGGCTTAAGAAGGCAATTGGGCGTTCCTCACCATCATCCCCTTTTTGTGTTAGGACTGCTGCGTAACTCTCAGGTTCCCCGACTGCGTAAAGAATAAAATCCTTACTATAATCCGGATTAATTAGCACGGGAGCCTGGGCAATTCTGGCTTTAATCTCTTCAAATGCCTTTCTCCTTTCTTCTGTCCAGACGAACTCAGCATTTTTCTTTAAGAGCTCAGCCATCGGCTTGATGACTTGAGCGAAGTCTGGGATAAACTTCCTCACGAAGTTAATTTGGCCGAAGAAAGATTGCAGCCCCTTCTTATTCATCGGGAGTGGGAGCTTGAGGAGCGCTTCGGCTCTGTCAGGGTCAACGGCAAGTCCTCTTTCTGATATAACGTGGCCTAGCAGTTTTCCTTCTTTCACCGCGAAGACAGATTTCTTCGGGTTGATGGAAATGCCGAACTCTCTACACCTTTCGAATATCTGTTGTAAGTGTGAGGCGTGATCTTCCCTTTTATGTGAAAATACAGTCATATCATCCAAATAGATGACAATGACTTTGTTCAACAGTTCGCTGAACGCTGAGTCCATGGCCCTCTGGAACGTAGCTCCTGCATTTGAAAGACCAAACGGCATACGCTGATAAGCGAACGTTCCCCACTTGGTGGTAAATGTCGTCTTATGTTGGTCTTCATCCCTAACCCAGATCTGATTGTACCCTGAAAAACCGTCTAGGAGGGAGAAGCGTTGTGCTCCTGCCACAACATGGAGTATCTGGTCAATTTGCGGGAGCGGGTAATGATCTTTCAAGGAGGCCTGATTCAGATTGCGGAAGTCGACGCACAGGCGAATATCTCCGTTCTTTTTCCTAACAGGGACCAGATTTGCGACCCAAGAAGAATGCTTTATCGGATAGATAATTTTAGCTTCAAGCATTTTCAAGAGTTCGGCCTTCATCAGGACTTCGATCTTTGGATTAACCGGCCTCTGTTTTTGTCTGCAAGGCCTGACTCCTTCTTGCAATTCAATTGTATGTTGGATAATATCTCGGTCATAACCCTTCAGGTCTTGGTAACACCATGCCACGATGTCTGGGTACCTTTTGCATAAAGACCGAATCTGCTCAAGTTCTGTTGAAGTGCAATCTGTTCCGACCTTTATCACTTTTCCTGGTTCGAGCTCAAGGTCTTGGTATTGTCTTGCGTCCACCTTGATCCTGTGGGAGATCGCCCTGTCATTCTGGTCAAACAGGCTTTCTAAAGTGATTAATCCCTTCGGAACATGATTGTTCTTTAGCTGTATCAGCCCTTCGTACTCTTCATCTTCAGGATTCCTCCCTTCAATGGTGGCTGCCTCTTGAACTAGGAAGTTAATAATTTGTTCATCGTTGTCAAAGACTTGCCAGTGAGTGTCCTTGTCGGGCACAGATGGCCTGTAAACAGTCCTCACTGCCTTGGGCTTATGCACCATCTCATCGGCTGGGGAGTATCTGGCCCCAATAGATGCTAAAATATCAGCATGCCTGTTTTTCTCCCGTGGGATGGACTGGACGTTCAGCGATTCAAAATGCTCCAATAGGTCCCATACCCTGTTGCGATATGCCTTGAGATAGTGCTTCTTGGAGATGCACTTGTTGGTGATTTGCTTGCAAACTAGCTCTGAGTCCCCAAAAATCTGGAGCTGCTTGATACCTAACTTCTCGGCTTTCTTCAATCCCAAGCATAAAGCTTCATACTCGGTTGCGTTGTTGGTACAACTCCAGGCAAGCCGGTAGCAATAATCCTTTTGTTCGCCGGATGGTGATACCAGGAGCACTCCTGCCCCGGCATCGTTTTTACATCGGGCGCCATCGAAGAACAGCTTCCACAATTCATCTCGAGCAGCTTCCTTATTCCCCTGCATCGGCTCCGTGGACCTTTCGGACCTAGTGATGGAGTAGCATCCCATCTCTGTTTCAATCATAGCATTAAAATCCGTCAATGAGAACTCGTCCTCAGTACACAGCTCGCCCAAGGCTTCTTCTACTAGGTCTACCTGTTCTAATTCCTCAGTCATCAAGCGAACCGAATCATCGTGCTCCCCTTCCTCGGCCATCTTTTCTACGAGGAATGTAGAGGGCTTCTCGTTGTAAATCTTGACTTTTCTTCCCTTGAATGGGACTTCCAGGTGCGAATAATCCATGGAAAGATAACCGCCGAGCTTAGCCGTGAACTCCCTTGAGAGGCACATGCTGAAATATGGCTCGAGATCAACAACTACCACCTCTTGTATTACCACGATTTGAGGTGCCTTGTGCAGCCGAATGGGTATATCCTTAATCACACCGACTGTCTTTACGGGAGTACCGTCCAGCTGAAGCACGCCCTGACTACTTCGCGTGTATTCCATGCCTATCTCCTCGCAAACGGCCTTTGGCATGACTGTGGTTGCGGCACCGGAGTCAATCATACAATTGTGAACAATGCACCCTTCCATCTACAGGGACAGATAAAATGGAGGAGGCCTGTTCTTTCCGGTGATCGAAGTGGGCAAGGGTTGAGCTAAGACAGGTTGCGTTGACTTCCCTGCCTTCGCTGATTTTAACGATTCTTGCAGCAGGTCCACCTGTCCCGGAAGTTGTAGGGCATCATACAGACTGATCTTGGCGGGAGTCTTCTTTAGCTCTTCCACGATATTATATGCCGCGGTAGCAGGTATCTCTGGCTCCTTCGCTGCCTCGTACTTAGTGCGATATTGTTGCGTGGCCTCGACTCTTTGTCGTTTCGTCAATGAGGGATACTTCAGTTTTTCTCTAGCCTGCTCCTTGGTTTCAACTTGTGGTGGAGCTGCAGCGGTTTGCTGAGGCTTTTCCTTCGTTGGTGGAGGCTGAGAAGCTTTATCAGGAGCCTTGACAGGCGGCTGTTCCTTTTCACGACGGGTATACACCTTCAAGGGGCCCATTTGAGCTGTGTCTACTTCGATTGGTTTCTTCCCACCCTTGGTGAGAACCGAAACTTGCTCTTCCTCTACGATCGCCAGGTTATGATCTGCCTCCATAATCATGTTAACTTGACCGCTAGAAGCGTTTCCTGCCAGCGTTTGGACATAGTGTTGATGCAACATGCAAGTGCCCTCTTCATGTGGGTCGTTACATGTGGAACACCAATGCACATAATCAGAAGTGCTCGGCTCCTCATTGATGGCGGCGTTCCTCGCAGGAGGTCTGCCTGACTGTGCTGCCTGGTCTTTTGTGAGCGTTGGTGGAGGATAGGGCCTCCTCGGTAGGAATTCTTGTTGTGCTTGTTTCTTTTTCATGACAGCCATATCATTGGATAATGTTCGCACAGTAGAATTCAAAGACTGAACTTCCTGTAGCAACTTAACTTGCACATCTATAGCTGCAGGGGCCGATCCTGCCGGAGGCGGCAATGGGGCCATTGTTGGGACTAGGGGCAAGGCAGGATACTGGGGTGGCGCTGGTAATGCCGGAAATGGTGGAGGGACCGTAGGTTGTGGTGCCGAAGGTGCGAGGAAATGTATCTGTGGAGCAGAGAACTGGGACACGGTCGGGTTTGGATTCCAAGGGGGAATCGGATATGTAGAAGACGTTGAAGTCTGTGGGGTAGCAGCGCTGGGATATTGCGATTGGGGGAAATCCGGGAATATTGGCATCGGCATCCTCGGAGGGAGTTTACCAATGGCGATCAAATCTATTTCCGCCTTTTGGGCCAGCTCATATAGCTCGGGGAATGTATTAACATTTGAGAATCTCATCACCATGCTGATATCAGAGTTGAAGGCCCTAAGGTAATAATATGCCGCTTGTTCGGTTGTTGGCCGCAAGCCGGCAGGTACCCTCTGCCAGGTTCGGGCGAACCTTACATTAAAATCGGATATCTCCTCTTGAGGGTGCCTTTGGATTGATGTGAACTGGTGCAGGAGGGAGGAAGGATCGGCAGATTCATTAAATCCTCTCATCAGCTGTCCGGCTAACTGATCCCATCCCGTGATGGTGCCTGGTGGCAGAGATCTATACCAGTAAAGGAGTTTTCCTCGGAGGGACAAAATTAACAGTCGAACCATAACCTCCTCTTCTGTGATACTGTGAAGCGCAGCCAGAGAGGCGATGTCTTGGATGTGTTCATATGTTGTCTTCCCCGTTCCGTCGAACGTGGGTATTGACTTCAGAGCAGCAGGCGGGATTTGCCCCTGCCCAGCTAGATTTAATGGTCCAGCAGAATTCCAGGCTGGGAATAGCCTAGGTGGGGGCTGCGGCAGCGGTTGTTGTTGTTGTTGCTGTTGTTGTTGATGAGCCATGTTTGCGCTCTGATTTGGTTGATTGGGGGTGAGCAATAGCTGGTTCGGCTGAACCGAAGTTCCCGAAGTGCCCAACTGGTTGCTAGGTAGAACAGAGGTGCCTTGGTGATCTGGAGAGTTCGGGGGATTAGGAGGGAGACTGGTCGCTGTGCTGTCCGAAGTCGGACCTTGTTCGTCAAAGACAGCCTCTTGCGATGACCCTTCGTTCAGAGATGGATCTGGCCTGACTAGCCTAGGACGTTCCCCGAAGGCGTCAATGTCGAGCTCAAAGAACTCGGTCTCTTCTCCAGTATTCCTAACTCTCCATCTCGTATGCATGAAGGCACGGATATTTAGTACCGGTCTCTAAGGCTTAAGATTTTCACGTTGAACAGAGTCGCCAGATGCTCGAGTCCTACAGTGCTGAGATGAGCATCAGCTCTCAATACCACTCACAAGGTGAGACTGACCGGTCCCACCGGGCGTGCCAGAAAGCGTTGGTCACAAATCCGCCACAGGAAAGGATTTTCGTATGTCTAAGCGCCCTAGACCTGGACCAACCTTGAAAGGCCGGAGGGAAGAGATGCCCTCCGTGCCAATCTCCGGAGAAGGCCGGCTCCTATACTAAACTACTGGGTTTTTAAGATAAGAGTGCAGGAAAGAGATTTTAAAAAGGTTAAGGGTGCAGGAAAGAGATTAAAAGGTACAGAAAGAAATGGAAATAACTTGATATTGCAGTGGGAAAGAACATGCAACACAATAACTCATCTGTATCTAAACTAGCAACATTCAACAAAGAAAATGTAACAGAAACTGAAACTGCATATGCCTCTCTATGTATCCTCTAACAGAATTCCAGACACATTCATCTTCTCATGCTAAAATCCAGATATCAGAATTACAGCAACCAGAAAGCTAAATGAAAGCAGAAATACTTGCCAAAGGCAGCATAAAAAGAAGGCACAGATTCAGAGCCAAGGATCTTCAATATTGATAGCAAAATGTTTAGCTACAGCAGCTTCTTTAGCAATATGTTCCCCCCCGTTTTCATTACAATGCTTGGGTTTTTATAGAGGACCCTCCCCTCTGCGCCATTAATGAACCAGATTTACAAGGATGCTAGGGCGGATCCGGTAATGATGCTCGCCTCCTTTTTACAATTGAAACCTCCCATCCTATTTCTACAATTAGTTACAGGACCGCATTAAGCGGGGAAATTCGCATTTATGAGCCGCAGACCTGCCTTGGATAAATACCCGGTCTTAGAATGCGTGCCTCTCGGGAGAAGCACCGTTGTCAGATACTGAGGAGGTTCGCTGAGTTTACCTCCGAAGCACAGCTTCGCAATGGACCGGAGCCGAAGTGAAGGCCAGGATGGGGGGCAAAGCCCTAAGTCAAAATATCCTTGTCTGGGTTAGTTCGCTGGAAAATGGCCTTGAAGACAGCTTCGCCAGATAAACTGGCCGAAGTAGCCAGTCTGCTTGTAGAAGACACGGTTACTTAACTCCTAGCTACGCTGCTTCGCTGAAATGTGCTTGCTTCGCTGAGAAATGGGGCCAAAATGCTACTTCGGCAAGGAACTTGCCCGAAGTGGCTGGCTGCTGGCAATGTGTTACAAAATCTCCTCCCTTTGCATTTAGATGGACGCTTCGCAGCGATCAAACCAGAAGGTGGCAGTTCGGGGAAGCATTGGCCGAAGTTTACTCCCTGCCTTAGACATTTTCCTATTCTTCCAGTAGCGCTTCGGCAAAACAGTGACCGAAGTGGGAGGTTCGCCTGGGGAATGGCCGAAGTAGCCAACTCGCTAGACTAAGGCCCGAACTGGCGCCCATCTAGGTGACAGTTCGCTGGGAGGATGGGCCGAAGTAACACTTCGGCAAAGATTTTAGCGAAGTGACCCTGCTAACTTAGAACATTCTCGATCAACTCAAAATTGCAGCTTCGCAGCTCCTCTGCCCGAAGTGGCTACTTCGGCAGTCCTGTGAGCGAAGTGCCCTCCATGCCTTAGAAATATTTAGGCCCAAACTGGACTTATCTGATTTCCTTTGCGAAGCTGTCCTTTTCTCTCTGCCTTCAGCGAAGCTGCCTATTTTTTCCTGTTTTCTGCTGGCGAAGCTTCTTATATACATGAATTGAATACAAGGGGGCCAAAAAATGGGAACCAAAATTGCTGTAATGCTACGAAATACAAGAAAAGCAAGGGAACAAATTCATGAAAAATAAGAAAACATATCACAAAATCGACTTATACTTCAAATTTCTTTACCCCTCCACGCAATGTGACAGAATTGTCAACAGTTATCATTTGAGATCAGCAATCATATCATTCTTTTCATGTAGTTCAATATAGATATGGACTATTAATCCCAAAAGATAGAATAACACCATCTTCAAGTGCCTTGTGTACTACAAGATCGAAGGGAGGTACTATTGCTTGTATACATAGCTAAGCAAGTCACTTTCTACCTTCTTCCATTATCTTGATCAAAGGTGTTTAGCTATGTATTATTGAAAAGCCACCACCCTTGAACATCAGGGCCTCATATGTTGGAGATATTACATTATTTGGTAGTATTGATAAAGTACCCCCATGGTACATTTGTACATTTGTAAATATTAGATTAGGGAGTGATTTATTAGATTAGGGAGTGTGATTTATATTTCCCCTAAAGTATGTGTTAATGTGTGAGAAGAGTCCAAGTGTCATGTAATAAAGTGTGCAAGTGTGTAGAGTGTGAGAGTGTACAAAGTGTCATGTAATAAAGTGTGCAAAAGTGTGAGAGTGTGCAATGTGTCATGTAAGTAATTCAAAAGTCAAATGTACAAGGGAAGAATCACATAGTATGTGGCAAGATGCAAAGTCAAGAGACATGAGAGTTTTGTCATAGGAATAGGAAAGGATGCATCTCCCGGATATGTGAGAAGAGTAATAGTCAAGTATTGAAGAGTCATCTTCTAAGGTTATATTATGGAGACAAATCTCCATGCATTGTATCAAGAAAAATCGAACAAATTTGAAGTTGTATATTTGATTCAGTAATAATATTATGAGTAAATTATTGAGTAATATTATTGTTATTTCATTAATGTTATATTCATTGATATTGGTCAGATTGATTGAATGCTCTAATATTGAGTTTGATTAAGATCCCGGATATTGGGACTTGTGAAACAATCTAGCTAAAAAGCCATCATAAAAGGAACCTTGTAGTCAGAGCAATGCTAGGTCGATTACCTCCTCCTTCCATTGTCTATCAGCAATAAGGGGGCACTAAATGCCTACCAGACAATACAGTCATGTCCACTAATGATCTTAGATATGTGAGACAATAACTCCCTCAGAAAGTAGTGTTGAAGTGTGGAAGTCGTTGGATGAGATTTGCATCCACAGTCGCAGTTCAACAATTGGATGGGAAGGAATTACTCTTCCCCACCTTCGAATTCAGGCCAGTTCTGTACAAATCTAACTAAAACAACGTAAATCTTAAACAAGCAAAGCAATTCTAATCTATTGTTGTGAGAAAAGGGATGAGAGAAAATAAGTAAAAGCATGAAGTAAATATAGTTGAAGTCATAGCAAGATTAGAGTATCCCAATGATAATCTCAAGCACAAGCCGAATAACTTCAATGGAATTGGAATATGAAAATACCTACAATCATTGAGACTACAGAATAATTGGAAGATGAAAAAACAATACCACTAACATCAAACATTTATGAACAAGAGGTCATGCAACATAGTTGATGCACAAATGCCAAGCTTTCTTTCTCATTAATTGAAGATTTGATTACAATACACAAGGTAGCACCCTATTACAAAAAGTACCTCTAGCTTTCTTGACAATACCAAAGGACCCTTATAATGAGTGTGAACCTCTTATATATAGATAAAAGCTAACCTACTTTACTTCTAAGTTACAAAGGTTGTTTGCACTAAAAGACAAAAACATCATTATCATCCCTTCATGACAGAGCAAGGTGCACTTTCGGCATACGGGGCACACTTCTGGTTAACAAGGTCCATTGCAATGGAGCGGGGTGCATTTGCTTGTGAGAAGCAGCACCCTAGTCTTGGAGCTAACACACTGTTGCCTTAGAGCCAAGCACACTTTTGTTTAGGAGCCAGGCGAACTTACATTTAATAGCCAAGCCCACTTCTATCTTGGAATCGAGCATTCTTGCAATTTCTCAAAGTGAGGCACTTTACTTAGAATTTGTCGCATTGATGAAAATCCAGGGCCAAGCAGATTTCCTCCTGAGGAAGGCACACTCGGGCGAAGCAGGGCACACTAATGCCTTGGCCATTCGTCTCTAATTTATCTTCATTCTTTGTTTCACCTTTTTCTTTAGTTTGCATGATGGATCCTTGTACAAAATGTGATGGTAGTAGCGGGCTACTACAAGTAGCTATCAAATAAACCGGCACATAAATTCCTCAACATCAATCACATGCACTATTTCAACATTCCTTGTTGCATTTGAAGGATCCTCTGTCATGAATGTAGAAGAGCATCTTTGAACCATCCTCCAAGGATCCAAACTGGTCCTTTTGGCCCAAATCGTTCCACTTGACATCATTGAGACCCACATTGACTCATTCATGACAACTGCCAACAAATCCTCGAATATGGACTCAGATTTTTTATAACTATAATTACCCACTCTCCCTTCTCTCAATAGTGTTGTGGCTCTCACTTGCCATTTAAACCTCAACATTATAAGATTTATATTATACCAGACATATAATTGTATTACATGAGATCACATATTACACTACCTTCTTCCATTATCTCGATTGTGTTTAGTTCTATATTTTCAAGAAGCCTCCACCCTCAAACATTAGGCCCTATATGGAACCTGGAATTCAGAGAAATGTCGAGTCAATTACCTCCTCCCATCTTCCAGACTAGTCCTTCTGGCCCAAATCGTTCCACTTGACACCATTGGCACCTACAATGACTCATTCATGACAACTGTCAACAAGTCCTCAAATATGGACATAGATTTCTTATAACTACAATTGCACTCTCTACCTTCTCTAAATAGGGTTCTGGCTCTTCCTTGCCATTTAAACCTCATCATTATAAGATTTATCATTTATACTATACGAGGGATAATTGTATCACATGAGATCACATGTTAATAGAATTTGACTTTGTAGTATTTTTGTACTTTTGACTTTGGAGTTCCTCCTATAGATAAGATAATTCTATTAATGTCTACAAAAGGCCATAGTAGGCCAACGGGACTCATTGAAAAAGAGTTGTTACAAATTACGATGCATTGTAGTAACCACAAAGTAGTAAGAAAATAAGCCAAACTATAGTAAAGAATATAGTGTAAACTACTCTAAAGTGGAACAACTTAATAGCATAAAATTACAACCTCAAGGGTTACCCAAAATGGATAAACCCTAACATGCTAAAAGTAAGTATTAAGAGAGACCTAGAAGTCAAGGTACAACAGAGATAAAAAGAAGCTCCAATGGATCCAAGCGGCAACATTAATCTATAGTGGGATGTAAAGTAGAAACATTGTTGTTGTCGTCACCATCCAAAAAGGGCCAACAAAGGATCTAATGATGCTCCCAGAAAAATGGCTAGGACTAAGAGGGCCTCATTGGATAATCTTGGGAGGACATGGAGTTCGACCCCTCAAAACTCTTCTAGCATCCATGGCTATGGAACCAATAGAAGAGGACAAGAAACTAGTAAGTTGTGCCTATCTACAACTCCTTAGTATGTGAGGGGTGGCCAAAACCCAATGCCAAAGAACTACAGCCTTGTCATTTTGCAAGAAAGAAGAAAGAACCGAAGCCCTAGTGGCCACTCTTGTATGCAGACAAGGGCACAAGGATCTGTCATGAACATTTAGGATAGTTGTAGCTTCAAATGAGTGCTTATTACTCGACTGCAAAGATACAGTGAAAGAATTGAGGTGATTAGTCGAGTAGTAGTTTGTCTACCCTGTAATAACCGCTATCGAAGAGTGATAGCTTACTTGAGGTAAAGAGCCATGCATCTTTGGTCAGGATAGCTGAAAAGAGTGGCAGGCGATCCACCTGAGTCTCTATACAAGCAATTGTAACCAAAATGTGTAGAACAGCTCACTAGCAATACCTTCTTTCTTTCTTTCATCGCACATTAGTGTTATTGGTATTCGACGTCAAGTTTGCTGTTTCAATCTGTTGATATTCCTGTAGACCAGCTCCCGCCTTCCATATTGTCCTTGAATGAGCCTCTCATCTTCTTCTAACAAAGGAGGTAAATTATAGAGCTGTTAAAGAAGAAATATATTGGTGATATACATAGGTTATTTGAATCAATAACAATATAAAAGCCAAGACAAATCACTGTATTTTTAAGGGATATGATTCAATGACTTTGCTCTCTCTATATAATGGATATGAAAAACACTTCATGCGCCCCATCTATTATGGATCAAAGGGAGAATTTAGAGGTTGTAAAGATATTTGGAAAAGTCCCTCATTACTACTTTTATTAATATGGAGACTACAAATGCAGGTATTTGGCCCTTTAGCTTTAGATGTTGCTTGTTTCTGAGGTTGGGCTTTCAAGGAAATTGCATTTGTACCAATTTAATAATCTCCTCCATTCAGCCTATCTTAGTCAAAGGAGATACCAAATACTTGCTAGCTTCAATAGTATGGCAATAGATTTGAGAAACAGATTTACCATTCTCCTATATGTGTGTTGAAGATCAATTCCATGGATATTAGAAACATTAGGAGGCGAACCTTGCCTTCCCACTTTTAAAGAAATCATCTGTCTCTACATTTGCTTTTTTGTGGTGATTGATGAGGATGTCAGTCCCTCATCTACTAATATGTCTGATGTGGATTAGATCTAATAATGCTTTTCAACCCTATTGACCCAATTTGGTCATTTGTAGAAATTAAGACAATTTCTTTTATTTTTTTCCTCCCTTTCGTTTCTTTTTTATTTTTTTTTCTTTTTCCCCCCACTCGCTCCTCAAATTTCACAGAAATTGTCCCCAAAGCTTATTATTCAGGGCAGCAACTTCCTTAACTTGTGCACTAGCCATTTTACATGTACTTATATGATTATGCTGATCAGTTTAGGAGGCTCATACTGTTCAGTAGGAAATTCTGGTTCTTCTTACATGATTTTCATTTGCTTCGCCATAAGTTATCAAAATATTCAATGCCTACAATTTTCAGAAAACACGTCGTTGAGAATGTCAACCTTACAACCAAAAAAACAAAAAAAGCTGCTGTTTCATTTGATTCTTACTACAAAGCTCCACCATCTACATCTGAAAAAATTCTAGACAAACAAATTCAAAGTTTTGCAATAACAAAGCAACATTCATCTTTATGCAGTATTAACAGGCCAATGGTATTATCCAGTCACAGTGTATAAACCAACCATCCTTAAGTTATAAGATTTGGACATAAATTAATGTATTGATATAGAAGAAAGAAAAGTGTTTGAAAGCATACAAAAGAAAGCATGCAACTTATGTGCTTTTAACATTGTATTCACAGGGCGGTTGTCACTCAAAACAGTGATGCAAATATTTTAGATTAAGCTAGGTAAATATGCTGCAAAATCCCATATGTTCACATGTTTATAGTTGTTCTCAGCATAAGTATGATCAAGTAAAACAATTAATGCAAAGGTTATTTAAAGTTTAAACATCATATTCATATATTCTGAGTTACCTTCCGCATTAGTAACAACAAAGGTGGTGCATAAAGAAGCACATTCATCTTTACTGAAACTGCTCCACTGGACATAAAAAATAGAATAATGAGATTCAGAAATTGAAAATATGAAAATTCCTAATCCCCTTGGTAAACGAACCCATTACAACATACCTAAACATAATTAAGCCAAGATACCATTGCTTGTACAGAAGCAGGGCAATTGCTGCATGTGCAAGAGTCACAGCAATGCAATCATTGAAGAGTCTCAATAGAAATATTGAATGAACTCTTTTTGATAAACAAAGCAAGCAGAAAGCCCACCATGGAAGCTGCAACATATGTTCAAAACATGCTTCAGAGATTTCAGTACAAAACAATCATTCTGGTATTGATGACATGTACTTTTCATCTGAAAAAAAAATTTACTGATAATAAGATGAATTATAAAATGACCAGAGCAAATAACTCCACCATAAACATATCAGCTGTTTTGCCTAAACATCAAATATTATGAGCCTAACCAACTTAGAAGTTTAGTCCTGCATGGTAAAACAAAGTAAAAAATTAGAAGCCAACTAGTTGGACATAGCAAATTATAAGATAAACTGTGACCCACATCCTGAGACGGAAAAATAAGGTATTCTCATTTGCTTTCTTTGAAGACTCCTTTTCCTCTTCATGACTTGAGAATGAACCAGAAGAGGATACTACATCTGATTACATAAGGCCACATACTATAGACTCTAGTTTAGGAGAAATAGGAGAAATAAGGGATATGGGAAACATGGTGAAGGATTTTGAGGCTTCTTACAATGTAGGATTAGGCCATCATTCAGGGTTGCCCGGACATAAGCTTTAAGGAACGAGGAACCAAAAGCAGAAGCCATAAACTATAAAATCCACTGAAAGAAGACTTTCAAAATCTAAATTGGCAAGAATTTTCTCAAGAACTCATCATTCACTGATATAAGAATCTCTTACTACAGTTAAGGATGCAACCAATATCATCATCTATGATAACTGCCATAAAAACACATTAAATAATGTGGAAACCAGACAATAACCATTGTGATTAGAACTTATATATTATATATCTCCAACATTTTTATGGGCCTCGAAGAACATTAGTAAGGCATATCTCGATTGTCTTTGTGATTGATACTTACTATCAGAAATGGTTTGCATAATTCCTACTGAAGTTACATTCGAGCACCTTGCTGTGTTAAAGTTCTGTAAAACAAGCAATCTGTCCTTTCATATATCTTTTAGCAATTTTTTCTTTGTTTGTTTGTTTGAGTTAATCATTTGGAAAAGCCATTAGCTGCTAACTTCATGTTTAAGATTCTTTTTCAATGCCTTCAACACAATGGTGTGTTATGTCAACTACCATGTCTTAAGTCCGTAAAATTCTTTACCTACAAAAACCAAAAATGTTTGACAATTTTTTATACTTTCCAGTTTCACTCTGAAAGATTTCTTTTTTGGCAGTTGTTATAAGTGTCATTTATATATATATATATATATATATATATAGTAGATTAGAAATGTTGCCACCAGAACAAATTTGGTGATTGTTTGCCCACCTGAATATTGCAGTCACAAAGACCCTGATGTTTATAGCTGAAATGCAACTTTCTAGAATGAATTTATTGTTACATAAATTCAAGTTTTCTATTTTACACGTAAGGCAATCATCAAATGGATGACCTTTGCAGACTAGCATGAATTATATGCAGCACATAGATGTAAACCAAAGAAAATGTAATCAAATAATAATTGTAATTCCACTTACCAAATTTGTCTTCCTGTATATCAAGAAAACAATTCCGAGGTTTATGATATACAAAATACCAAAGATGACCTGTACCAAACCAAGGAAGATATTTTTTTTAATTTAGGCTTTAAAACAGTAAAAATCATGTGAAATACCCCTATTATGCTTAATGATTTATGCAAATCAAAGTATTCAGAAAGCAAATCAGATGTCACAATCTGTCATGTCTAAATATTTAAGATACGCAATCTATAACATTCAAATATTTTCCAAACAACTGCTACTCTATGTTGCATGGAAAAGGATATGGTATCCGACACAGATATGCCAAATTATCTAGGTCCCCTAACATGGATACCGCTCGATATGACATTATAAAAAGCATTTATAATTTATATATTAAAAGAAAAAACATATAACACAAAAATGTTTATGGTTCTAATAAGATCTTTTTATTAGTTAAGAAGAGACTGTCGTTATTTTTAAATTTAAATTATATTTTTTTATTAAAATGTGTATTCTTTTTTTAATCCCATGTCATGGATACGACTCTAGATGTGCCAAGGCTATATCTAGATGTATTAGATACAGACCAAATAGGGGCATATTTTTGCATACATCTGGATACAATACCCACCTATCTGGATATGAACCAAGTAGTACAGTATCTGTATCTGTATCTTATACACGGATACACAGATCCAAGCAAGAGAATTGTCAGATACAAAAACTTTGCTGCTACCATATAGTTGGTTAACAAACCAGCTAGATCCAATCCTCCATAATGTAACCAATGTTGCAATGAGAAAGTCGAAATTGCAAACACCTTTTACAGGAGAAATTTACTCATAGAAGTTAATATGGGTGACTTATAGATAGTACAGAATTCAATAATGAGGAAATGACATTCAATGTGGCCATAAAAATACTTTATTATAATTAATTAACTATTCAGACAGTTATGAGTTCAGTAGTTTAGAATAGGGATATGGAGAAAGTGTTCCTGCTTAAAAATATTATAAATCCAGCATAAGAATTATTTGCAATCAAAAAATAAAATAAAAAAGCAAAGAATGCCTAATTTATAGCACCTTCAGTTCATTAAGCATCCCATATATGAAAGAAATGGAACATAAGCAGATGAAATCCTTGTTGTAAAAGAAAGAAAATTATATTGAGGAATCGCATCAGAAAAGTTGGCATTTCTCTCATCAACATCTTTATTCCTGTTAAGACAGTCTGAACCTCCTACCAACTGCTTCTTTGGTATGAATAAATCATGTGTGTGTCAATATCTTTAGTATTATGAAGCACTACATTAGTGACTGAGGATTTGCAAGGCAAGCTCTGTGGAGAGAAGCGTCATAGTTTTGCAACCATGTAGTCATGCAGCGGTGTCTATCCTTCCCAGATATCTTTCTCTAAAGAACTCTGTAAAGATTGGCCTATTTTCTAAGATAAGTAGTTTATATTCTACTTCTATAGCACCATACCATCACCATGTGCTTGTGCAAACTAGTCATGCTTCCAATTGACCTATCATGGATCCAATATGGGTCACACATCCCTTGCAAAAAGGCTTTTCATTCCTCAACAGCTCATTCAAGAAGATGATAGTTTTGTTTTCTCTTGACACCTTTATCCACTCAACTTATCTACAAAAGTGGCTTCAGCTTTCCAATACATTGTATACTCTCTTTCAAGTGGACCATAGTTGATTTACCATGAGCTTTTCCATCATCAAATCTAATCATAGTAAAGACAATTCCACTTCACCCTCTTACACTGTTCACGATATACACTTTGGTGTCTTGGATCTTTTCCCATATGGACTATGGTGTCATCATACTCCACTGATTCCATCAAGGTTTTCTCTGACACACCATGGTGTCTTAGCTCATCCTCCCATAGCATATACAGTCGGTTGGGTCCTTGTTCAATTTCCTAGAGGCTTTCTCTTCCTCAAGTGAAGGTCAAAAACTATGTTTCCAAGACAAGAAAAAACTCCTTCAATGCTGGTTCTAGTGGCTTGATAATTTTGTGAAGGTCTCATGATCTGATGTCACCCCATTTTGTTGACAAATATGAGTTGATGGATGCCCACTACAAAATGATGTTCCATGAAAAGTACATCCTTACTTGTTCTCATGTCTTCTCTTTGCTTGGTGGAGTAATGGCAAGTGGCCATAGTGTATCAAAAATACTAATATGAAGCAAAAGATATTTGAATCCTATTACAAGAAGACTGATTCACAAGCTCTTACCCAAAGCTTGTGATTTTGCTACTTGTACTCCTATTGCTTGCTTGCTTTCCCCATTACCTTCTCTTGCTTTGCTTCAGTTGCAATTTCTTGCTTGAGGTGGCGGTTGGTCTTTGAAATGCCTTCTCTTTCTTGCTTGAGTGTCAAGTGTGTGCTTGCAATGCTTGTTCTTGCTTGTTTGCTTTACTCCATAGTTCAAAAGCTCAGACTCAAAGAAAAATTGGCAGCCCAAATTTTGACTCAAGACTCAACCTCAATAAAAACTTGTCGACAACATCAGCAGGTACTTGGTTAAATAATGTATGAAAACTTGTTAGAAAAACCGTTTAGAACCCATAATTTCTTGCGAAACTTGCAAGATATTGCGAGCAGCGGTATTTTGTTTAATTTCTCGAATCGCCGACTCGTAGCAAGTTTTCATGGAAAAAATTGTCGATTTCTTGCAAGAAAATTAGTTGCATATGCAAAAACAGGGGAATGGGGAGAATTTTGTTTTAAAAAGCGGTTTTTCCTCATTTGGTCAGTTTTCCTTCTCTCTGGCTATGTGGACATTGTTCTCAGAGGTGAAAACATTGATTCTAAACCAATTTTCGGGATCACATTAGAGATGGGACACCATTTCAAGGAGATGACTCTGTTTCTATAGATTTTTAGAGGTATTTTTTTCCACAAAAAAACTAGGGTTTTTTTTTCTAATTTTTTTTGTTTGTTCTTTTCAAGCATGTTGGCTAGGCCCTAGGGCATCCAATTACTTATTTGTTTTTCCCCCCTCCCATTAGGAAATATAGATGGGTTCTTCACGTGAGGTCCCTGGAACTATCGCGGGCAGCAACGATCCTCCTTCAAGTGCAACCCAATCGACTACTTCAACTGCAACCCCAAGTCCAAGCCTAAGAAGAGACCCAATGGGGAAGCAAGGGGTTAAGGATAACTTGTTGAATCAAATGATTTGTAAACACTATGACAAGGACATGTGAGGAGGCATCCATCGTCTCAAATACCATCTGCTTGGGCAACCTCAACATGATGTGGACCCCTACCCTAGAGCAGATGATTTGTTTAGAAATTAGGTGAAGGTTTGGTTGTGCAGCAAAGAGGCCAAAATAATTGAGCACAAAAGGACAAGAGTTGCAACGAGACATGGAGTGGGGCCTTGGGCCTCTTTTTATGGGAATGAGGCTGAACTGGAGGATATCGATGATACGGTCAAATTCTTAGCCCTCACATTCAGCAAGGTAGTACTACTGGGAGTGGGAGGAGTGTTGGACGAGGCTCTAGCACAAGACAAACCACACTTCAGAATACCACATGGGGAAGGGACAAGGTGAAAGATGTGAGGGCAGTTGCAGCCAAATTTTGGTGTTACTACAACATTCCCTTCAATTGTGAAAACAACCCCTATTGGGAAGCCCTACTGCGGGCATTGAGCGAGTCTAGAAAAGGGGTTAAAACACCTTTGGCAAAAGATTTATGTAATGTCCCCCCCTGCTCTGATATTTTTAATATTTGGGACACTATATTGTTTCTTAAAATCAGAAAATACAACTCCAAGAAACAAGAAATAACTAGCAATTTTATTTTTCAAATTTCTTTCAAAATAGGGTTCAGATTACAATATTTTAAAAATATAATCTTTCCACAATATGTCTGCAAACCCTTGAAATATACTAAATCAGCAAACATGGAAAGATACCTCTGAAGACTGATGAAGCTCCAAGTGTGAATCCTGTGTGAATTCACCAACAGAGAACTGGGGTTTCGTCCAGCTCCAAAAATCTGAGGGGTTTCGTCCTCAGCCACACCGTTGGGGTTTCCGTCCCTTCGGAGAAGAAGTCTCAGCCACTGGCCTCAAACTCCAGAGAAAATAACCAAAATCCAGAATATATCAAATGAAGCTCTCAATGCCCTTTTATAACCCACAGGATGCAATGCCCTAATTAGGGTTGCACATAATATAAAATATTATAATATCCCTTTTTGCTCCAAAAATTAGTCACTTATATAATATATTTCACTTTTAAGTGACTTCCCTTTAAGTTCTTTAATATCATAAAGTTTGACTATATAAAAATAATTAATATTTCACTTTTCACATAGCCAAACCTTCAGGCATTAAAATATCTGACCTCCAGCGAACCGATTGACCAACTGAAACCTGTTCTGAGTACCCATTTCGCTGAAGAATATAATTCCACTGTCTGCTCGACCAGAAACCCTAAAAACTAACTTACTAAAAATAGTAAGTCAAGGCTCTGTCCATCCGATTCAACATCTGAGAGTGGATTCGAATACCCATTTCGCTCAATTATCCGCTCCCAGAACTCCAGTTAGGCTCCCCTGCAATCTGCCCTAGCCTACGGGAACCCGTGAGTAGGCTAAACCACTGCATCTAACTAACTGCTCAGAAAGGGGACATTACAGTCCGCCCTTCCCAAAGATTGCTTGTCCTCAAGCAATGCTCATGAATATCCCAATCAACTGAAAATTCCTGGTTGTCGTCAATGAAAATACCAGGATCCCAAACAAACCTGATGAATGTCCCATGACAGTGACACAACCACCAACTGCCACCACAAGAACTGACAAAGTTGGTAACCCCTGTCATCCATCTGAATCTGCTAAAGCTGACAACTCTCCCAGACTCCGTCACTAAACTGAAAAATGATCCATCGTTGAAATCAAGTAGATTCCCGGGGTCCCAAATCAGTATCATGTCAGCATCACCATGCTGACGCTGCGTCACTCTGATCATAACTGTAGAGTCCATGTGCCTCAGCTGAACTAGCCTCACCAATAACTCGGTAATGAATCCATCATAACCATCCAAGCTGCAATCCCTGTGAGAACCGGAATTTGAAACATGAAAATCCCCCTGCCATGGCACCACTGTACAGTCGACATCTGTAATCTCTCTTGGATCCCATATCCATATTCTATCACCAATATTGCTCCTTGGGCCAACGAGTGTCTTCCACTCCCTCATAGACACTCCTAGATAACCAGGACCAATAGGGAATCTGACATTCCCACTACCTGAAGAATACCGCTGGGCTAACCTGCACATAGGTGGAATATTGTTCGGCCACAATTCCTTTCCTACATAAAATCCATTGCTATCTCTGCAAAAATCCAATTTTCCTTCTGAAGAAGGGGGTAACCCATAGCCAAGTGAAGTATGAAGTCTATCAAAACAGTCTTCCGGCTCACTACTATGCGTCATCAAAAACATGGTCCACTCATCTATAAGAGGGCTAAAATCAAAATGATGTACATACCTCACAATACCGTCCATATGAACTTCATCAACTAAAACCCCGTGAAGCTCTGAACAATCCTTTGAATTATGACTCTTATTATTAGGACAAGAATCAAGAGGTGTATCATCATCCACATCACCAAATGATGAATGAGCATCCGCAAAAGTAGGCTCTTCACCCCGATCATACTCATACTGCTCCACCTGAGTGATTGTGGAATCATCATCATTGAAATCGGGAAGTGCTTCATTACCCAATTCAAAGAGTGGGTTATCAAAAGTGGACTCCGCATCCCACCCAAAAAGAGGATTACTTGCTGATTGAAGATTACCTCTATTTTCTGATTTATGCAAGGAGAGATGAGCTAAACTTAATTCGAGGTTAAGTTCATCAATTACCTCCTCTTTCTCTTTGAGTTCTTGGAAGGTCTTATCTGCAAACTGTAAGGCTTGATCCCTGTCGGATAGCAACCTCAAATAATCAGATTTTATCACCTCTAATGCCTGCTTGATAGCCTGCAAATCGGTAACAGTAGCTCCAACTGTCAACTTTTGTCTCTCCCCGAGCTGGGCTGCCTGAAAGAGGCACTCGACAAACTCATGTGTCCTATCCAAGTGAGTTAATGTCTGAACAATCTGCTCCTCTATGACCTGTAACTGGTCCTTCCAACCTTGCAATGGATTGGAATCAGCATCACACAACAAACTTTTAGATTTTCTATCCCATGCACAATGATCAAAATCATCCTCCTTCACAATATTGCACTCCCCAACTTCATGCTCTGAAGTTAGGACAGATCCGTGCTCAGACTCTGAATCAACAACTGCATCAATAGCTGATTTATCAACATCAAAATCAGCGTGCTCACCATCTTTTTGATGACCAATGCATAATTCTCCATTCGTCGAAGCACAGGATGAATTAACTTCATCTTCATTATTTTTGTCCTTCTGTTCTTCCCTGCAAGTTTCTTGACTAGAAGGCATGATCATAATCTGATTTTTACTCATCTCATCAACTAGGTCAGTCTCATGCTCAAGTGGAAATTCATCAACAGTCGCATCTTCTTCTAAATCTGCCATAGTCTCCAACTCCTCGGAGAAATCACCATCCAACAATCTGTTAATTCTTTCCATTTCGGTTTTCAGCGAAGAATCCTCTTCATTCATAATCATTTCCTCATCAAATATGGGATCTACGGACACTTCATTATGAAATATGCCATCATGCATTAATGAATTGATGATAGGAAAATCACAAGATTCATCATACCTTATATTAAAGATTTCACAATCCACACTAGATTGTTCTAAGTGCATATCCAAAACTGTTGTGTTGTCTTCCTCATCATCACCAACATCATTCTGGTTCCCTGTTATGCATGATTCCTGATATGAAGCATCTTTCCCAAACTCTAAGATTTCAACTTTACTGTTGTCCTCTTCTGCACTTGGCTGCCTTAAGTCATTCTCTTTATCGTCTTCGCAATTGTGACCAAGTGACCATTCCCTTTTGCAAGTGAAACATCGCCCTTCTCTCCTCAACTGATTTTTGCTTCCGTGAGGAAGTCCTGTAACCTGCAGATCACTCGGTTTCCTTTCCTTTCCTGTTAACTGTTGTTTACCCTTGTCAATCTTCTTTGGGACAGCAAACTCAACTTTATTAGCCGCAATATTAGCTGCAGTTTTAGGATCTTGTAAAGTATTTTGTTCAACTTCTTTCTTCGGCAACTTTATGAATGACAAATCAACCTTATCCTGAGGAAAAACTAAAGGTAGAGAAATTTGCATCATTGCAGTTAATTGACTGATGGATTTTTGTATCTCACTCTGAGTCCTATCCCAATCACGCTGTCTCCTAGACCAATCATTATAAGACTCCATGAATCTGAAAATTAATTAGGCTTCCACAGGCTGGCAGAATAAGTTGAGCTCTGAATTAACAATACCCAGAACTCTTAAAGCCCAAATCAACCAAATGGGTATTCAAATCACCAATACCCAGAAACTGGAAACCCTAGATTTGAAAACGGCAACCAAACCCTAACTTCCAAGTCTGAAAAATACTCACGGCTGCTGAATTTTTTTTTTTCACACAATACTGAAATCATTTCTGAAATTTTCAGCAAACCCTAACAGGCTAGCAGGAAAATCCAGCCCTAATACCACTGTAATGTCCCCCCCGTTCTGATATTTTTAATATTTGGGACACTATACTGTTTCTTAAAATCAGAAAATACAACTCCAGGAAACAAGAAATAACTAGCAATTTTATTTTTCAAATTTCTTTCAAAATAGGGTTCAGATTACAATATTTTAAAAATATAATCTTTCCACAATATGTCTGCAAACCCTTGAAATATACTAAATCAGCAAACATGGAAAGATACCTCTGAAGACTAATGAAGCTCCAAGTGTGAATCCTGTGTGAATTCACCAACAGAGAACCGGGGTTTCGTCCAACTCCAAAAATCTGAGGGGTTTTGTCCTCAGCCACACCGTTGGGGTTTCCGTCCCTTCGGAGAAGAAGTCTCGACCACTGGCCTCAAACTCCAGAGAAAATAACCAAAATCCAGAATATATCAAATGAAGCTCTCAATGCCCTTTTATAACCCACGGGATGCAATGCCCTAATTAGGGTTGCACATAATATAAAATATTATAATATCCCTTTTTGCTCCAAAAATTAGTCACTTATATAATATATTTCACTTTTAAGTGACTTCCCTTTAAGTTCTTTAATATCATAAAGTTTGACTATATAAAAATAATTAATATTTCACTTTTCACATAGCCAAACCTTCAGGCATTAAAATCTCTGACCTCCAGCGAACCGATTGACCAACTGAAACCTGTTCTGAGTACCCATTTCGCTGAAGAATATAATTCCACTGTTTGCTCGACTAGAAACCCTAAAAACTAACTTACTAAAAATAGTAAGTCAAGGCTCTGTCCATCCGATTCAACATCTGAGAGTGGATTCGAATACCCATTTCACTCAATTATCCGCTCCCAAAACTCCAGTTAGGCTCCCCTGCAATCTGCCCTAGCCTACGGGAACCCGTGAGTAGGCTAAACCACTGCATCTAACTAATTGCTCAGAAAGGGGACATTACAATTTAAGTGGACCATTGTTGGAGTGTGTCATCAACACATGTGCTCTTGTAGAAGAGCAAAGGAATACATGGAGGACAAGGCGTTGCAGCCTTCTTTCTGATGGATGGACAGATGCAAGAAACTACATGCTCCTAAACTTCATGGTAGCTTCAAGTGGATCCACTGTCTTCCTAAAGTTGATTGATGCCTCACAAGAGGTGAAGAATGCACAATTGTTATTCAATTTTTTGGAGGTCGTCGCACTAGAAATAGGAGTGGAGAATGTTGTCCAAGTAGTGACGGGCAATGCAACAACATATGTATCTACGAGTAGACTTCTCAAGGAGAATTACCCCTTCGTTTTCTGGGGCCCATGTGCTGCCCATTGCATTGACTTCATGCTTGAGGACATTGGGTGAAGATTGTGGTAGAAGAGGTAAAGAAACATTACACAGTTTATTTATAACCACACATGAATGCTCACCTTCATAAAGGAGCACAATCACAGGAGGGATATTCTTTGCCCAAGGATCACTTGATTTGCCTCCAATTTCATCGCCTTACAAAGCCTTCTAACAGCATCACCCACTTTGAAGCGAATGTTTGTGAGCAAGGAATGGTATGCCTCACCATTTCATTCAAAAGAGGAGAGAGTGAATCTAGAGGCAAGTGTTTAATGATTCATTTTGGGTGAGCGTCCAAGAAATTCTCAAGGTAATTGCTTGTTGAGTTCAAATTTAAATTTTAAAATCTTATTTTATACTTGAAAAATTTAGTATTACTTTTTCTAAATTTTCAATATTTATTGTTCAATTGTAGGTGACAAAACCCTTGGTAAGGGTTCTTTGCCTTGTAGATGGTGAAAAATTAGCAATGGGTTATCTATATAAGGCAATGGATAGAGCAAAAGAGGCCATTAAACACTATTATGATGGAAACCCGCACATGTATGAACTAATTTGGCGCATCATTGATAAGAGATGGATGATACAACTCCATCAACCTATGTTGCGGGGTGCTTCTTGAACCCCAAACTCTTTTACACTAGTAGTCTTAGCGGTGATGAAAAGGTCCAGGCAGGATTGTATGCTCGTGCAGAAAGGATGATAAACAACCCTACCAAACATGGTCTCATCCCTGCTGAGTTGCAACTTTATAAGGCCGCAAGAGGGATAAGCTCCTTGCTTGCATCCTTCGTTGCTAAAGAAGCAAGGTCAACCTTGTGAGCAAATAAAGCATTTAACATTTTAAAGTAACACTTTGAATTTTTCTTGTAGTTTACGAATGTAAATTAATACTTTGAAAATTATCTTTTTTGTAGATTTATGGTGGGAGGACTATGGTTCCAAAACACCTATTCTAAAGAGGATGGCTCTCCGCATCTTGAGTCAGCCTTGTAGCACTTTTGGGTGTGAGCGCAATTAGTCTCTATTTGAGGTCGTACACATAAGAAGCGCAATAGGTTGACCCAAGAGCACCTCAATGACCTTGTGTTTGTACAATACAATCTTCGGCTTCGCACCAAACAAGTGGAGGCTAGTGAATCCTATGAGGCAATTGAATTGGATGAGCTAGATCCACTATGTGATCGGATTGCCAAAAGTCTTGTGGATACCGAGTTTATAGTAGAGGACGTTGAGGCACTTGTGCAGGAAGCAAAATATTTAAGAGGATTGAAAGTGATATACCATGATGGTACAATACCTGAGAAGCCTCCCATTCAGCCACTTGTTCAGAGCCAAAGTCAACCATCTAGTGCAAGGGGGAGGAGGGGAAAACAAAAAGTTGTTTAAAAATTGCTTCATATTTTGAAATGTTGCATTTCTATGATGTATTTGGTTGGATTTGATGATCATGAACTGTAATTGTACTTTTTTTATGAATATCTTTTATAAAATCAACTTTCTAGCTCTCCATTTGTTGTTTAAAATGTTTTTATTTTTAATTGAAAAAATCTCTTTCGTTTTTTTTGCCAACTGCTTGTCGAGTTTTCCCAAGTTGCTGATAAAATCTCCAAAATTGGGCTGCCAAGTTTATCGCAAGTTGCAAGTTTTCCAACTATGGACTATGAAATACTTGTAGAAGAAAAAAGAAATGAATTTAGAGAACGCTTAAGTCGAGTGTCTATTACAATTTGATGAAAGAGCACAGCGCAAATCATACACGTCTCAAGCTTGACACATATAGAGAGGGTTTAGAGGTTCTCCAAATTTTGTTGAGTACTCTTTGAAGACTTGCCTTGGCCAGCCAAAAGTAAGCTACTCACCAAAATTTAATTTTCACAAGTACTGGCTAGTCAAATAAGTACTTGTTGAGTTTTAGAATAATGCTTCACTCAATCTAAATCAATTTGCCTATAACTTGCATGTGAATAGCCATTGGATCGCTATACTCATGCATTGGAACTTCGATGTGGATGTCAACTTGTCTTCCCCATGGAGTATGCTCAGTTTACCACCACAAAATTATGATTTAGTTGTTTTCCCATATAACTTACGTGGGAGTCACCTCATGCTATACAAATTTTGTCTCATGTTAATATGCAACTTCAAATGAGAATGTCATGATTGCCAAGGCATTAAACAAATACTCTTTACTCTTTAAAGAAATAGAAGAGCTTATTTGCATATCTCTGTGTTTGGATAGACTTATTTTTTCCTCCTTCAACAACTCCTTCAAAATGTTCACTTCTCTTGGAGATGTTCTCATTTAAGCTCACACGTATATAACCTATTCAAGGTTGCTAGAGAGTCGAGTATATAGATAGATAGATTGATAATGGAAAGAATCTAAAAATGCCTTACTCTTATGCCGAGAACAAAATTCCACACATTTTTATAGGGTTTCCCAGATGATTTCTTGATTCCTTTATAAAATACTTCCATAGTCTTCATAAATGATTCCAATTATTTTTTCCCCACAAAATGAATTTCAGTTTGGTTTTCTTTCAATGAAAGAGTGTACAGCCTTTAGAATAAATGTACTCCATAAAACTAATAATGGAAAGAATCTAAAAATGCCTTACTCTTATGCCGAGAACAAAATTCCACACATTTTTAAAGGGTTTCCCAGATGATTTCTTGATTCCTTTATAAAATACTTCCATAGTCTTCATAAATGATTCCAATTATTTTTTCCCCACAAAATGAATTTCAGTTTGGTTTTCTTTCAATGAAAGAGTGTACAGCCTTTAGAATCAATGTACTCCATAAAACTATACAAAGTGGCACACACACACGAATATTCAATATAGAAGGCACAACGTTCAAATCCTACGAAGGGTAGAGTTGTACACCATGCTCTGGTGTGCTCTAACGAAAATCCCATCCAGTGGTGACGGTGCATCCATAGCGAAAGGCATGGTTGGAGACCACATCCTAATGGAGGATCGTCCAATATGGCCTATGGCCTTGTGGACATTAAAAAATACTTCCAACTTTAAATAGAAGTGGGGATTGAATTCAAATTACTCCATGACTTTTCTACAAAAGGGATTTTTCCTCATCATTTTCTCCAGTACAAAAATCAAGATAAAGTAATGGGCAATGGAGCATGGTTTAGGGGAGAGATGGCCTATATTTAAGACCATGGAGCAAGAATTTTTCGATGGAAACAGAAACTATTTAGAAGCTTCCAGTATGGGTTAGGCTTTTTGGACTTCCATATCAGCATATAAATAAGGAGTTTCTGTAATTAGGAATATTCTACAGAGTTTATCCATTAGGGACCAACTACTAAAGAGCTAAAGCATGTTGTATATACCCAAATATGTGTCACCATGGATATCTCAAAACCTTTGCCAAAATCAGTTAGGATTAAATCTGAATCAAGAGAATGGGATCAACAAGTGGATTATGAAAACATTGCATTTTGATGCTGCAAATGTTATGAGATTGGACACATGGCAAAAGATTACAAAGTGAAAACAGTTGAGAAAGAAACGGAAAATTTTGGTCATGAGACAAACTACAAGGTGAAGCAAGGAGATCACACTGGAGTAGAAGATGGCTTAGATCAAAGATTTTCCACTCCCAAAAAAGTGGCAAAAAAAGTCCCTATGCATCGTCATATTGTGAAATCCATTACTGTTCAAATCAACTATTAGAAGAAATTAAGAAGGATGCAAGGAATTAGGAATCACAATATGCAAGTTCAAGCTCAAAATTTAAAAAAAAAAAATTAAAGGAGCGAAGGAGGATGTGAAGGCAAACTTTACAACAAAGAAAGTAGAAGAGATCAAGTTTAATCCAGGTCAATCGCCTTCATTTACTTCAGGTAGTAGGAAATCATCTCCTTACAATAAAAATGATAGTATGAGTTTATCCCTTGCCCTTTAGGGTTTCAAGAGCAGCATAATAAAGAAAGGACTATGGAGGATATTCATGGTAGTTTATGTTTTCTAGGGCTGCATAAGAAACTAAGTTCTATGGACTCTAGAGGATGGTTAGACTTTAGGGTTTCTAGGGCAATAAAGAAAAAAGTGTTTTTGAAGCTATTACTTGCACTTTAGGGTCTCTACAGCAGCATAAACCATAGATGATAAATCTCATTATGAACAGCTTGAAAAAAAAGGAAAAGATTGATGAGGATGAAAGTGTTGGCAAAATGTGGCAACAGGTGGTACTTCTGGATGGTCTAAATCAATGGAAGATTTTGCTTCCTTTGTCAATTCAAATGGTCTTTGCAATGTTATTCCTCAAGCTTTCAATATACACGGGATAATAAATGTACTGGACAAGCGCATATAGCAAAAGGACTTGACAAATTTTTGTTTTGTAATACATGGTTGCAAACAGATTATACAATCTCTTCAAACATTGTATTGCGAGCAGGATCAGACCACAAACCCATTCTTTTGATATGTAATCTACTCAAAAAAGGTATCCAAAGCCATTTCGATTTAGTTTATGTGGCTCAAAGACCCTGATTTCTTCCAAATGGTTATGTTATGGTGGGATGATGGGATGAAGCAAGGTTTGAAGAATCATGTATGTATTAGTTTGGTCAAAAGACGAAACACCTAAAGGGGCAAATAGATATTTGGAATGCCAAATCTTTTGGTAACAAATTTAAAATAAAAGAGAAAATTAAATCCAAGGTCAACAATTTACAAGAGGGAGTAGAAATAAATGGAATGGACCAAGATACTTATGTGCAAGAAAAACAATTACCTTTTTAGTATCATAACGTATTGCAAAAGAAGGAGTCATATTGGGCTCAAAAATCTAGGAAGAGATGGCTTAAGGAAGGGGATAGAAATACCAAATTTTTCATGCTACCGTCAAAACAGACTTGTCTTTTTGTCAATTCAAAATTATTTCAACTCCATATAGAAGAAGTATTAATGAAGAAGATATTAGGAAGGAAGCAATTAATTATTTCAAAGATAATTTATCAAAAGTTGGTAAAGATAAGGAGGTTCAAGGTAAGCTTTTGCAAAATATTCCACCAATTATCACAAAAAGACAAACGAAAGCTCAAAGAGGAAGAACTTTGTGGAAGAGCTATAGGAGGTGGAATTCTCTTTCCACCCGAATAAGGCACCTGGCCTCCTGCAATTTTCTTTAAAAAAATTTGGGACTTGTTGAAGAGTGACATGTTGGATACAGTTGAGAAGGCTAGGAAAAAGAAGGCTACAATAAGAGAAATCAATGGAACCTTTATTGCATTGTTTCCCAAGAAAGGTGAGAAAATATTTTGATATTTTTCATCCAATAAGCCTTTGTAATATGACTTATAAGATAATTTCAAAATTTATGGCAAACCGATTGAAAAGCATTCTAGATTGTGTTATCTCAAAAGAACAAGGTGGTTTTGTTCGTGGTAAACATTCAAGAGGATATAATTATTACATAAGAGATCATACACTCTTTTCATTTCATGAAAAAACCAGGCATGCTTGTAAAATTGGATATGAACAAAGCATATGATAACATTTGCTAGAGTTTTCTAAATGGTATTCTCAGAAATTTGTTTTTGATTAAATTTGGTGTGAATGGATTGGATGTTGTTATAGCAGTCCAAAATATTCTATTCTGATCAATTGATCCCTATTGTATACTTCGAATCATCCAATGGACTCCACCAAGGTAACATCTCTCTTTATTAATCTTAACGAGGCATTGGGGAGAGCTTTCTCAAAGGCAAAAATGGAGGAAAAATTCAAAGGTTTAAGGCTGCAACATATGGTCCCTTCAAATCTCATCTTCATTTGTTGATGATAATTTTCTTTTGGGTCATCACGTGGTCATTGAGGCCATGAAGTTTATATCAATATTATCATGCTATGAGAAGCCTGCTGGAAATTAGGTTAATATTATAAAATCAAGGATCTTTTTCATGCCTGTGATTTACAACGGATTATTGTAGAGATTTTAGGGTTCAAGGTTGGAAATTGTCATCAACATATTTAGGTATTCCTTTGTCTAACAAAAGGAACGAGGAGCTTTGGGACCCAATTTTGGATAGAATGAAACCTTCTTTGGCAGGTTGAAAAGGTAAGTTTTTAACCATGGCTGGAAGGCTAGAACTCATAAACACTACATTACACTTTATCTCTATAAATATAATGTCAATTTCAAGATAGCCAGCAGTTATAGCATTCAAATTTGATAAAATTCAAAGAGATTTCTTCAAAAGAATGGGAGGAAAAATTTAGGTTTCCTCATTGTAAGTGGGATAGAGTTTGCAAAAGAAAGAATATTGGAGAGGCAGGCTTGCAAAATTGCAGACTTAAGATTTGCATTAGGGTCAAAACTTGGTTGAGGAATATTCAAAGATCAAGGAAAGATTTGGGTAATGTTAGGACCATTACATCCTAGCACCTTTATTAGTTTGATTGTAATCGCTGTAGTTAGCTTGGATGGCTTATCTTGAGATTTTTGGCTAATCTTGGATCATTAGGGTTAGGGAACATTTTATTATATATTGCAAAGTAAGAAAGAGGATTATTATCATCAAATGGCATTAGCTCAACCAGTTAGATTCCTCAACATTCAAGGAGGAGACCTAGGTTCGAATCTTGCCAAGCGATACATGGATAATATCCAAGCTGTTGTAATACCACTACATGGTGATGATGTAATACAGGTGGGGCTCATTTCAATCCCATATAACCAATTGAAAAAAAGAAAGAGGATTATTATCCTAAATAATTATTTTGTATTGAGCATTGCTCTAAAGGAGGTTGCCCCTCAAAGCAGCCCACGATACACCGTAATAGGCTTGGAAATTATCAATAAAGCTTCCGTTAATTTGTTTAGTTCAATAATTGTTTCTTCACATATTGTCTTTTTGTTTTCGGCTAATCTGTTTGCAAGTAGAACCATATCATCTGGTATCATTGGCTTTCCAAGGTTGGTTTTTGTTGCAAAAAAAAGAGTTTCTCGTATAAATATGTTCAATTACAACAGCCAAACCCCACACACACCCCACCCAAAAGAAAAGTTTTTTTTTAATTGAGTTTTAGACACCTTGTGTTGGGGGTTTTCAAAAATCCATAGACAACTTTTGTCTTTGGATAAGCTAGAATGCCCATAAAGCGTTTAGTTAAGTGAGGGGTGATCATACTCCAATACCCAAGACTCATGGCTCCCACATACCTTTAGAAATATAGGAAGACCCCCCTAGGTTTAGAAGAAACTTTTATGCCCTAGGAAACCTTTAGGTCATCTATAATTTGTGGTGCACTGATAAGCAATTAGCCCTTGAAAGCTACTTGCACCATACCTCAGAGATGGGACAGTGTGGCTATGGGAACAATGGAACCCTCCATAGTCAAAGCTCTCAATTATTGGGTCGAACACTTTACAAACGGGATCAGTATATTTGTGAACCCACAAACTAGTCTCCGAAAATTGAAAAAACCCTGGGCATGACTAATTTGGGCTTACTTGAGAGAGATCCACAAATCTACAAGATTCTGATTTAATGAGCACAGATTTGATAGATTCCAACTCCAAGGCAGAATAGAGCATAATCAAGGAGAGCAGAACAAGCTTATAGACTCTTCGTCAAGCATAGGAAGGACAATCAAAATTTCAAAATTCTAGACTACATTTTTTATCTGCAAATAGTAAGAGGGTTTAGGTCTTGTCCAATATAGAAAATTAGAAACTTTCGACGTGAACAACTCACAAACCATGAAGAATCTAGCAATTCTAACAACATAAAACTTTTTAAGAGAACAAAGCACACGGACTAGAAAAATAAAAGAAATTGAGACCTAGTCCATTGTGATCATTTCATCCAGTTGATCGTTTTGATATATATAACTTTGGTAACACCTCTGATAGACCCTAGAGGACCCCAAAATGGTCGTAGGTCGACCTCTCCTTGGAGAAGTTAAATAAAAACATAAAGAAAATACAGGACTCACAAATTGGTCCATAGACCTCTTGGCCTTGTCCAAGAAATTGGACAAGCTCAACATAATTGATGATATTGAATATAGACATGCTCCGTAGCCAAAACTCTTTAATCGCTAATACCCTAACTCAAATCCAACAAACAAGGCTATTCAGTGGGCAATGCAGCATCGTCCAATATAGCTCCACAGGACCCAGTTCTAGCTCAAGATAGCACGTTATGGGAGGACAACACACTTTGGTAGTGCCATAGCACACACCTAAACTTGATTTTCCAAAGTTGGATTGTGACAACCACCCTAGTTGGAAATATCGAGAAGAATCGTACTTTGACCTAAATCAAACCCTCACTAATCAAAAAGTGTCAATGGCTTTGTTCACCCTTGAACATAAAGCTATTTGGTGGTACCAATTGATATGGTTTCAATATAGAAGCTAAAGTTTTTATCTCCAAGGAGTGCTTAAATAGCACTTTTACAACCATAATTCCTCCAAATTTAGAAGATGCTTAACCATAAGCTATAGTTAAGCTATCAAATCCAAATTGCTAACTAATTCTAGCTCAGGATAGCACATTATGGGAGGACAACACACTTTGGTAGTGCCATAGCACACACCTAAACTTGATTTTCCAAAGTTTGATTGTGACAACCGCCCTAGTTGGAAATATCGAGAACAATCGTACTTTGACCTAAATCAAACCCTCACTAATCAAAAAGTGTCAATGGCTTTGTTCACCCTTGAACATAAAGCTATTTGGTGGTACCAATTGATATGGTTTCAATATAGAAGCTAAAGTTTTTATTTCCAAGGAGTGCCTAAATAGCACTTTTACAACCATAATTCCTCCAAATTTAGAAGATGCTTAACCATAAGCTATAGTTAAGCTATCAAATCCAAATTGCTAACTAATTCTAGCTCAGGATAGCACGTTATGGGAGGACAACACACTTTGGTAGTGCCATAGCACACACCTAAACTTGATTTTCCAAAGTTTGATTGTGACAACCGCCCTAGTTGGAAATATCGAGAACAATCGTACTTTGACCTAAATCAAACCCTCACTAATCAAAAAGTGTCAATGGCTTTGTTCACCCTTGAACATAAAGCTATTTGGTGGTACCAATTGATATGGTTTCAATATAGAAGCTAAAGTTTTTATTTCCAAGGAGTGCTTAAATAGCACTTTTACAACTATAATTCCTCCAAATTTAGAAGATGCTTAACCATAAGCTATAGTTAAGCTATCAAATCCAAATTGCTAACTAATTCTAGCTCAGGATAGCACGTTATGGGAGGACAACACACTTTGGTACTGCCATCGCACACACCTAAACTTGATTTTCCAAAGTTTGATTGTGACAACCGCCCTAGTTGGAAATATCGAGAACAATCGTACTTTGACCTAAATCAAACCCTCACTAATCAGAAAGTGTCAATGGCTTTGTTCACCCTTGAACATAAAGCTATTTGGTGGTACCAACTGATATGGTTTCAATATAGAAGCTAAAGTTTTTATTTCCAAGGAGTGCTTAAATAGCACTTTTACAACCATAATTCCTCCAAATTTAGAATATGCTTAATCATAAGCTATAGTTAAGCTATCAAATCCAAATTGCTAACTAATTCTAGCTCGGGATAGCACGTTATGGGAGGACAACACACTTTGGTAGTGCCATAGCACACACCTAAACTTGATTTTCCAAAGTTTGATTGTGACAACCGCCCTAGTTGGAAATATCGAGAACTATCGTACTTTGACCTAAATCAAACCCTCACTAATCAAAAAGTGTCAATGGCTTTGTTCACCCTTGAACATAAAGCTATTTGGTAGTACCAATTGATATGGTTTCAATATAGAAGCTAAAGTTTTTATTTCCAAGGAGTGCTTAAATAGCACTTTTACAACCATAATTCCTCCAAATTTAGAAGATGCTTAACCATAAGCTATAGTTAAGCTATCAAATCCAAATTGCTAACTAATACTAAGCTAAAAAATATAATCCAATGACTATGTCGTCATTGCCCTTTGTCGTCATTCTTAATCTACCAACATTTCTTTATTTTGAAGCAACTAAATCTAACTTAGACTTAGGACTTTAGGAAATATTAAAAATAAACTAAGCCTAAAAAACATAAACATAAGCCTAGGTATAAATGATGTCCTCATCATACCTTCCCACAATAGAAGCATTGGACTCTAATGCTTTTACAATAGAAGTGGGAGGTTGAGGCACCAAACGCTGAAAACCCACTAATAGGACGAAGCGGAAGCTGAGATGCCACATCATCACCAATCTGAACAAGGTCGAGGATGCCAATAGATGTTCGTGTTGGGATAGAACGTTTGGTCACAACTCTGTCACCAATATGTGAAGGAAATTGACGAGGACCAAAGGCCTATTGTGGAGGCTGCGAAGTCTGCTGCAAAACAGGAACATGTCTAACTGAAGGAGGCTGCAAAGAGAAGGGCCTCTCAATACCAGGAAGTGGCATAGTAGGCAGGGCAGCTGGAACAACAGGTGGAAGAACTGATGGAGAAGGAGGGATCGCCTCCTTGCAAGGAGAAGGTGGTGCAGTTGGAGCTAGTGTGTCCTGTGGCCTACTAAAGATTAAAGCAATCTTTTGTGGCTGGCTGGAGCAAAGCAAAAGGGTGGTATTCTTAAGGCCACAAATGAGAAATGTTTTATTCGTGTGATGCAAAGTGTATGTATTGTTATACACATCATACTGAGCCCTCTTATAGAATTGATAGGGCTTTCCTAGAATTAAACCACAACAGTCCATTTGAGTCACATCACAGGTGACTCGATCCACGAAATGCGGGCCAAAAGCAAAGGACACCGTGCAAATTTTTGTGATGCGGGAGGTGGAACCATTATCCTTCCATCCAAGTGAGTATGGATGAGGATGTAGTGCCACAGGTAGCTGCAACCTATCAACGACGGATTTTGAAATCAAGTTCTTTTGCGATCCATTGTCAATAATACAATCGACTGAAAACTTGTGAGTTAGGTGGACTTTTGTGACAAACAAAGCATCATGGCCACCTTCATACAAATTGTGATTCATAAGGGTAACATTGTTCAATTTACCCTTCAACTCATCATACTCTTTATCTTCTCCTATGATCTCAATGGGACCACCTTGTGGTTCCTCCTTTTGAGATTGTACAACTAGGGATTTCTGCTTCATCTTTTCCAATTGAAAACATTGAGTCCTAAGATGCCCTCTCTTTTTACAAAAACTACAAAAATTTTGAGAATAAGAAGAATTAGAAGGCCTTTGAGAGGAAGAAGAAGAAGAGGAAGTAGAAGAAGAGGGAGAAGGAGAAGAAAAGGAAGAAGATGTTTTCTTCACTTGTTGTTGCTGATTTGACACATTGGTAGTGCCTGTAGATCGAGATCCTCTCGATTTTTTCAGCAAATTGTGATTCCCAAGGAAAAAAATCGGCTGCAGTGGCACGGGTAGAGCAAACAATATAAATTTTTTATTTGCCCTAATGTTATTTTGTTTCCAATTTCTGGTTTTATAACAATAAAATAAAAATAATAAGAAGAAGAAATTTCAGATTTTGAAATCAGAATTTGCTAGTTTTAGATTTTCAGTTTTTTCTGCTCAAGTTTTGTTGTAGTTTCAAGTTTTCATATTCCCAGTCAGTTTCATATTAGGGATACAACAGCGGTGTCAGAGTGGGTTTTTAGATCAAATTTTGCTTGGTTTTAGCTTCAGTTTTCAATCTTGGAACACATCAATGGTATCAGGCAACTTTCATGCCTTCATGGATAAGCCCTAACATCATTTAGCCCTCATTGATCAATATATGGGCTTATGGGAAGGTTATAAAGAACAATCTCTTGAAGGCATGGAAATCCTCTCATTCCTATGTTGAGCACTATGAAGCAGATCAAAAGAAGTGCTCACTGAAACTTGAAAACTTCCTGAGGATGTAAACAGTTTAATAAATAATGGTGCAAGTGACTATGTGAAGGAGGCTAAGCAACCACAATGTAGAGATAATAGCATTAATACAGTTAGGTAGGGTTTTGCTGATTCTGATAAGTCTGCAGTAGATTTATACGAAAGAGCAGTCCTTTATGAAGTTAAGATTTATGAAAGTCCCCCAAAGGGCAGAACAACTGGTTTTCCTATTTTGCATTTCATAGCAAAGCTTCAGGTTATTGTTAAGAAGAATATGTGAATGACATACCAGTAACATTGACCTATTTATAGTCTGTGTTGGTATTGAGCAAAATGCCAAATGTGTATATTTGTCTTACTGATACCTTTTCTGTCAAATCTATTCTTGCATTTGAAGGTCTTTTCACGCCAAAGGATGTACATAGAGGGAATGATATTGAAGTTGACACAAATGATAAGGACCTGTTTGCATTAGAATTTGTGACTTCTGGAGTACAGGTCATTAGTATTGTGCATGTTGATATAAAGATTGCATCTTACAAACTGCAGATTGTGTATGAGGAATTGCTAGCAGATGCTTCCAAGTTGAAAGTTTTCACACCAGTATTAAAAAACTTCCAAATGGCAATTGCTAGTTGATGACTAACAACTATTAATATTTGATTTGCATAATGTTAAGTCATTGTGATATGAATGAAAAAAGCTTTTTTTCAATGAAAACTTGCATTTTCTTCGGGGTTTTTTTTGTCCCTTTTTTACTGATTTTTCCCAATTCTTTTTCCAATCCGATTATTTTCTCAGCTATGGATACAAGCTTAAAGCCTTAAACTACACATGAAAGTGACAAAACACATCTTAAATAAAGAAATTTTAACGCGTCCAAAATTCAAATATTCTTTATTGCTTATAATATAAAAAAGGTAGAAATTACTACTTATTAAAAAAACAAAAAAGGTACAAATTACAAAATGTGTCATGAGTCATGACAAATACAATGCCTCGAGATCTTTGAATGTCTTTGCCCTTTGCCCTAGCAGAAGCTCTAGTCTCTCTTTGTCGCTATACCTATGCCTCTTCTTGTGCCTTGGCTGCTAATGCCCATTGCCACCTGTGTCAGGGATCAAGGGGGCGGGAGCCCCCTTGCAAGGTCAAGGGGCAGCACCCCTCACGCATATCCTCAACAGCAAAACCATTAATACCTTCACTGTCTGAACTAAATTTTTCTCCTTGTTTGCATTTTGGTGCAGAAAGGATGCTGCAATTACTAATTTGGGACTTCAACAACTCATAGGCTGAATAAAACACCAACAAATTAACTTAAATGATGATTGCAATTGGTTTTAACTTAAATGGTGTTTTTGATATTAGGCTTCCAAATTTGTCTTTCACAAGGTGTTTTAGGCTTTGTGTAACAGTTAGTTTCACTCTGCCCATTAGTTCCAATGTTTGCAACACCAATTTTTTCTTTCTAGGATAACAAAAATTGAGCAATAAGTTTGGACTGATAGTTCAACATCTTTTTATGGAGAATTTCATCAGTTAATAATGTATAGCATTGTTGGTGGTGGCTGTTGGTGGCTGCCATATTCCTTCAAACTGCAAAAAATTGGTTGTTAAAATGCACTAGCGTGTTTTGTTTGGTGTGGTAGCAGGTAGGCAGACCCCTCTCTCCAGTTTGGAATAGGTAAAAATGAAGCAAAATGAAAAAAAAAAAAAAAAAATTATAATGTTTTCTCTAACCATGCAACCATGGGCGATTTTTTGCTGCAATCGTTGATTTCTTCAAAAAGCACGATTCTCAATGCTGGTTTAATCAGCAAGCCCCTAAATCACAAAAAATAGGATCAAATCGCGATTTAATCACGATTTTTATATCTATGATCCAAACTTTCAATGATGTTGAAAATCCAATGGCTTAAATCATCCTTATTCACCATATTGACAAAAATGAAACAAAGAAATTTGCAAGATTACATAGCACATTCATGAAAGGCTACAACAATTGTATCCATTCCAAACTATGTCAGCACACATTTTGGCCATGCAAGGATGTGAAGACATATATCACAGACATCGGAGAGACCCAAAACAATCAAGGGATGTCAATAGTTGATAAGTACAATGAATTCAAGAATCAGTATATCCAAATAGATGATCTATTGCATTTCTCATTAATAAATCAGAAAAAATACAATCAGAGCAGGTAGTTCAACATCAAAATCCAATAAAGACATTTTATATTTTTTTTGTTGTCTTTATTTTTCTTTTCCCTCTTCTTTGATGTTACTTAATTATAAAGAAAAACTTGCCTAATTTTATCCCATTCTAGAGTTTAGACTCTAAAACACGAGAAATGGAATCCATTATTGGAAATTTTGATCTTTTATTTCAATTGGCAAACATGTGGGGAAGGGGAAATTCTGAAGTCCTTCTTGGAGGATGTCCCAAACTTCCCATTTTTGAGGGGAACATCATCTATATTGTCATCTACAATTCACCACAACCTAGGGATGGTACAAGATGCCCTAAAGACATCCTTCACGTCTTGGAGATGAAGGGCACATAGATTTAACAATTCCCTGAAGCATTCTCTATACATGACTAACAGTAACAGCATTTGCAAGCAGAAAATAATCTCATCATTTAGCATCTAAGATAGAAAGTGAGATTGATATAGAGGAAACTCCCAAATCTATGAAGAAGGCCAGGAAGAAGCAAATAATTCTCATGTTATTATCAACATACCTAGTCTCCAATGCTATGCACTGTTGAGAGAACCTAGAGTGCTATTTTGCTCAGTCTAAGCTTGTCTAATATGACCATTGTTGACAGATGGCTTTTATTAGAAAGGAATTTTGTACCAATTAACAGAATTATCTATGTTGGCCAATTATGTTTCAATCAAGCAGTTATTTAATTAGATTGCATTCATGAATTGATAAGCATTATCTCCACTATGTTTACAAATCAAAACCTGTAAAGTTAAAAAATGGTAACAATGATCAGACAGAATCACTTGGAAAGAAAAATAATACTCAAATTAGGGTTGTTGTAGAGCTCTGGTTCAGCCCGTGGACTGTAGCACCCGCCACTGTAGCAGCCGACACTGTAGAAGCCTGCAAACTGTAGCAGCCGCCACTGTAGCAGCCCGTGCACTGTAGCGGCCGCAAAAATTTTGGCCCTAAAAAAAAAAAAAAAATGGCAGATTTTGGAGGCAGCAAGTTGTGACGGATGGAGCAGCAAGGAGGAGGAGCGGGAGGTCTAGGGGCAACAAACCCTAGGTGTGGGGCTTCGGAGGGCAGATCAGCAGACGCGGCAGGTGGGGGCTCTGGTGAGATAGCAGGCCCCCAGGCGGAGGATGTGGACAAGGAAGTTCTATTGGAACCGGTCCAAGGGCGTTGGGCGGATGCGGTTGAAGATATCTCTGAGGGGGACCAGGACTCTGTGCGTCAGGATCAAAGGAAGACCCAGGAAGGAGACAAAGAGAAACCTGGCAACTGGAGACCTTCATATCTTAATGCTCTTCGCGGTAAGCAAAAATTATCCGACTCTTGTTTTAATCTAAAATCTGTCAATGGTAGGTTGCACGTCCCGGATACCTTAGCTCAAGCATGTGGCTATGGAGGGCATAACATCTCTGGTGGCAAAATTTATGGGGGTGAGGCCGGACTTGGAAGTCATAAGGAGATGGGCCGTCCAAAAATGGCAGCCAAGGGCCGGTATGATGATTAAGGCTTTACCCAAGAGTTTTCTTTTGGTGACATTTCAATGTGAACAGGACATGGAAAGGACTCTCCAAGGAGGTCCTTGGTTTTTTGGGAAAAGGGGCTTGTATCTGAAGCGTTGGTCCCCCGATTTCAACCCCCAGACTCAGGTGCTGGATTTGGCTCCTATTTGGGTTAAGATGCCGGGATTACCTCTGCTTTTCTGGAATGAACAAATCTTGGCTGGGATAGCTACAGAGATTGGGGAACTAATAGCTATTGATCCTGCAACCTTGAGCAAAACAAGACTCCTTTCTGCTCGCATGTGTGTGTTGGCGGACCTGAGTAAAGAGCTCCCTAAATCCATTATATTGTCGTCTATGTTTGGCCTTCATACTCAGGTCTTTGAATATGAAAATATGTCTTTTAAGTGTAGTGTTTGCGGGAAGGTAGGGCACCAGGGTATCCACTGCATTTCCAAGAACCAGCCCCCACTCCAAAATACTGCTCCTCAAACCTAGAATAATATCCCTCCCCCGCAGATCTCCATTCCTACCCAACATGGGCCTCAAGGACGTGGAGCTCGAAATCCGAATATCAGAGACCCTGTTCACCCTATTGTAAGCAAGAGGCAACGTTATAACCCTCCTCCCAAAAATACCTATGCCCCGAAACCCTCTCACAGGGGAGCTGGTCCCTTTGATGGGAACCCTCAAGCTCAACCTGCTCCTAAGATGATACAACAAGCCTCAGAGCCAAATCACAAAGGAAAGAACCCCATAGATCAACGCCCTGGGGCAAGTAAGTTTGATTGGGTAATACGGGAGGCCTATGGAGGCTCGATGGAAGTGGTCCCATGTACTGCAGAGGAATTTATGGGAAGAAATTCCAAGGAGATCAACATCCCAATGGAGAATAGTTTTGATGCATTAAATCATCTGAAGGGAGATCAGATGGATAGCCAAGAAGTGGAATCTGAGGTAGAGGAGACTCAAGAGAAGGATTTAGAGGAGAAAAATCAGAGGAAGGAGCAGGAAACTAATAATACAGGCAAGGATACTCAGGAGGAAGAGGTGAACCACCAAGATCAGTGTAACCCCAAAGCAGGGAAAAAAGAATCTACTAATCAAGAAGCTAAGAGCACGGAATCATCTCCACTGTCAGAAAGACCAGTTAACCTGGAAAGCCAGATTGTTACCCCAAAGACCAAGACTGACCTATCCAAGATGGTTACTAGAAGCCAAGTGAATCCCAAGGAACCCCAGCCTAGAGCGGATGTATGGGGATATGGTTCGGTAGGAAGAGGGAAACCTAGCAATGTTGCCTTAAGGCAGAAAGAAGCAGAGCGAGGAGTGGTTGATGGCACTCAAGCAGTATTGCTCTTTGGGGCGAAGGCTCGAGGATCCAAAGCCCATAAATGAAGATTCTTTCATGGAATATTCGCGGGAGTAATCCTGCAAAAATAAGAGCTTTGTATGCTCTTAGACAAGAACACAAACCGGATATGATTTTACTGCAAGAAACTAAAATGGAGGAGAGTAGAGTTATTCCTTTTAAGAATAGGACTTGGCGAGAAGCTGAAGTAGTAGGCCAAGAGGCCACTGGAATAGCAGGAGGGTTGCTGGTTATGTGGAACAAGAATGTGATTGATAGTAGAGTGATTCTGATGTCTAGTTGGTTTATTTGTCTCTTATGTGTGGATAAAACCACGCAGGAAGAGTGGATCTTAACGAATGTATATGCTCCAGTTAGACAGGGACTGAGAAGGGTTCTTTGGAGTCAGCTAGCTGAATTGAGGGAGACGGTCCCCAACTACCCTTGGATTGTGGCGGGGGATTTCAATTGCTACCTTAATCCTGCAGATAAATTGGGGGCTCTCAAAGAATAACTACTGATATCTACGAGTTTAGAGATTTTGTTGAGCAACATGAGTTGATGGATGTGGACCTGCGTAGATTCTCCTATACATGGTCTAACAAAAGATTGAAGGAAAACCAAATTCAGATCAGATTAGATAGGTTTCTTCTTTCTCAAGAATGCCTGGAGAGGTTTGGGGACTCTTCATTAACGACACTCCCAAGAATCGGGTCTGATCACAACCCAATTCTGTGGGAAACAGGGGAGGACTCTAAGAAAAGATACATCAGACCCTTTCGATTCGAACTTATGTGGTTCCAACATCAGGATCTCAAGGATCCGGTTGCCCAATGGTGGGACAAAAAGTATAATGGTTCGAAACTGGCCCAAGTGGCATGTAAACTAAGGAATGTGAAGGCTAACATTAGAGAGTGGAACAAAACTTCCTTTGGCAATATTTTTGTTAAAAAGGCAGAACTAAAAGACAAGATCAATGAACTACAGGAGAAGCTGAAGTCAGAGCAGCTTACAGAGGATCTGAGAAACCAGGAGAGGGAGCTGTTAGCCGAATACCACACGATGCTAGGATTTGAAGAAACCTTTTGGAGGCAGAAATCCAGACTACGTTGGTTAAAGGAGGGTGACAGAAATACAAAGTTCTTCCATGTCTCTACTCTTCGCCACAGGAGTACTAACAAAATTAAGGAGATCAAGATGGCCGATGGGTCTAACACCAAAGATATGGAAGACATAAGGAGGGAAGCGGTTGAGTACTTTAAATCATTGCTAGAAGATGTAAATCCGACTATTGAAGAAGAGGACTCTCTAGCTGGCAGCCATTCCACCCCTCATAACTGAGAATCTTAATGGATTCTTACTTAGTCCTTTCACAAAGGAGGAAATCAAGAAGGTGGTTTTTGACATGGATGGTAACAGCTCCCCAGGACCGGATGGCTTCCCCGCAGCTTTTCTTCCGAAGTTTTGGGATATCCTAGGCAATGATGTAGTGGAAGCTATAATTGAGGCTCAAAAGGACATGGAAATCCTAGGAGTTAATGCTACATTTTTAGTCCTCATCCCTAAACTAGTGGGAGCAATGGAATTTTCCAGTTTTCGCCCTATCAGTTTATGTAACACTCTGATGAAGATTCTCACAAAAACAATCGCCAATAGGCCGAAGGTTATCCTTCCTTTCATCATTGATATGAACCAAGGAGGCTTTGTGAAAGGGCAACAAATACCGGATGGTATCATCACAATTCATGAGGTTATTCATTCAATGGTGGCTAGTAAGGAAGCATGTATGTTACTAAAGCTTGATATGAATAAAGCCTACGACCGGGTCTCATGGCGGTTCCTCACCAAGATTTTGGGTAAGTTTGGTTTCTGTCCCCAATGGATTAAGTTGATTTTTAGTTGTATCTCTACTACAAGATTTTCTGTCATGGTGAATGGGTCACCCTCCGGTTACTTTAAGAGTGAAAGGGGGTTGCGACAAGGAGATCCTTTGTCTCCATACTTGTTTATTATTTTAGCGGAAGCATTGGGTAGGAACATTTCAGCAACGGTGGCAGATGGTCGATTGGAAGGTTTCAAACCAGCCTCAACAGCAGAGCCAGTGTCTCACCAACAGTTTGTGGATGATACAATCATTGTGTCCAAAGCCTCGGTGCCTCAGGCTAGGAAGCTAAAGAGAATTCTAACCAAGTATGAGACAGAAGCAGGACAATACATAAACTATAAGAAGAGTAGCATCTATTTCTTTAACACGCCTGGTGGGAGGGAGGAAAGAATAGCTAACCTCTTCGGTTGTGGAAAGGAGCTTCTACCAACGACTTATCTAGGCATGCCTATGTTCGAAGGAAGAATGAAGGCTACATTGTGGAACTCAGTCATTGACAGGATCTCCAAAAAGTTAGCAGGGTGGAAGGGCAGCCTTCTCAGCTCCGCAGGAAAAGCCTTATTAGTTCAAACTACTTTACAGAGCATTCCAATTTATTGCATGTCTCTATTTAGAATGCCTGCAAAGGTCCGAGCTACATTGGAGCAAATTCAACGCAACTTCTTGTGGTCAGGTTCAGAGGAGAGAAAGAGAATTTCGTTGGTAGCATGGAATCAGGTGTGTGCAAGCAAGGATCAGGGGGGCCTGGGGCTAAAGAGAATGAAAGAAATGAATCAAGCTCTGATTGGCAAACAGGTATGGAGATTTATCAATAATGATCAATTGGGATGGGTAAAACTTCTTAAGGCAAAATATATCAGAAATAATCAGGACTTCCTGAAAGCTGATAATCTCCCTAGAGGATCCTATTTCTGGAATTGTTTGCTCGAATGTCGGGAGGTAGTCAGGAAAGGCATCAGATGGAGAATTGGTAATGGAAGACAAGTGGACTTTTGGCAAGACCCGTGGTTGGAAGAGGCCCCTCTGAAAGATAACTTAGACCTTCAAGTCCTCCAACATAAACTTTCGGAGGAAATGGGAGGAAAAGTAGGGGATTTTATTGTCTGTAGCACAGGAAACTTCCTCTTGGAAGAAAATCACAGTTCATAATCTGTCATAGCAAGAGAAGGTGGCCCTAACCAAACTCAATGATGCTTTAAGGGTGTTCCCGATCATTCCTGGGGAAGGAAGAGACAAGGCGATTTGGGGCAAAACTACAAGTGGGATCTATTCAGTTAAAACTGCCTATAAGTTAATCCACTCAGGATTCAATGGTTGGACTCCGACTTCTATTATTTGGTTAAATAATTTAACCCCAAAAATAGCTTTCTTCTTTTGGTTGGCAGCTCAAAATAAGATTCTGACAACAGATAATCTGCAAAGGAGAGGTTTCCAATTCATCAATCGATGTATCTTGTGTGAGAAAGCGATAGAATCTGTAAGTCATATATTTCTAACTTGTGAATTTTCTTGTACAGTCTTCCAAATGATCCCGTCCAAATTTCATATAGATTGGGTCCACCCAAATAGCATGTCTGACTTCGCATACAGTGGGCTTCCCCTTCCGGGCGAAACTTTTGACTTGGCTCTGGAAGCTCAGCTTACCCCATTTTTTATGGGGGATATGGAATGAGAGAAATAAGAGAGTATTTAAAGGACGTAAGAAAGATCCTAGGTTATGTGGTAATAAAATAATCAGAGCTTTGAAAGAAAACTGGAAAACTTTCTACTTCAAAAATGAGACCATGTCTCTAAGGGAAAGGAGGATTTTGCGGAACTGGGGAGAGGAACTTCCAGACCTAGACATTACAACCAACCCACGGGATGGTGTCAAGTGGATACCCCCACACAAAAGTGGGTTAAGTTTAATTTTGATGGGGCAGCCAAAGGAAATCCGGGGGCTGCAGGAGCAGGAGGAGTTCTGAGAAATGAGGAAGGAAAAGTGGTCCTTGCCTTTGCAGAGCCTTTGGGAACTCAAACAAATCATTTTGCAGAAGCCCGAGCCTGCATGCAGGCAATGAGAATTGCCAGACTTGAGGGTTATAAGGAAGTTATCTTTGAAGGGGATTCGCTTAATATAATCAAGGCAATTAAGGAGGATAAAGACCCCAGCTGGACCATCTTGGAGCTTATCCTAGAAGCAAAGATTCATAAATCTCATTTGGTTAATGCCCGAATCCAACACACCTTCAGAGAAGGGAACCAGGCGGCGGATCTAATGGCAAATATTGCAGTTTCTGTTGGGGAGATGCAAATTTGGAAGGATAACTTCCCTCAAGAACTATTGGTGTTGGCTTCTAGAGAAGAGCTAAGATCAAACCTGTTAGAGCATCAGGAGATCAGAGGGGTTGATGATGAGTAATCCGACAGATGGAATTAGGCAGAGGTACAAAAGGCATCCCATTTGCTGGGGCCTGGGAGGTGACAAGTGTAAAGTACAACAACCTAGTGGTATTAGTAAGTGCTAGGTGTTGTTTGGTTTTTGTTTTATCCCGAATAGTCAAGCGACAAGTATAGGACCGTGGACTCTAAGTATGGCTTAATGTGGGTCTTAGAAAGATCCATTTTGTATTTTGATTATACGGGCTTGATGCTAGAACCAGCCCATTTTGACTATGTAAAAGGTTTGTGGACCTTATAACCACCTCTACCTTATACCAAAAAAAACACTGTAAAGTTAAGCAATGTTTCCACCTTACTTCCAAAGTCCACTTGTGCATCTTGTAATAGCTGAGATGTTAACATTGATGGGATGAATCTAGGACTTAATGTTCAAGCCATAATGATCACATAGTTCCAAATCCCATGAGTACTCATGCTATGGACTTGCCATCAAGTTTTAGTGAGATTTGGCATGTAATCCGAGCTTTCTTGGTGAGTACTCATGAAAAACTCACTTAAAATCGCATACCAGCAATTCAGAAGTGGGATGAATATTGAAAGCCCAAATTTGACTATTTTTTCTTCTACCTGTTGGTGTTTAGGGGACTCAATCATCTTTCAGACTGAATCTATTGTTTGCAGATCAATTTTCAAAGGTAATGTTTATGTGTTTTTAAGCAAATGCTAGAGGTTTTTCAAGTTGTTTTTATTTTCTATTCTTTTTGTCACAATTATTTTTTCCTTCTTTTCTAAAGTACAATGGCATTTTCAGGGGAGATCCAACTCTAGGGAGGGATCTAACTTGGAAACATGGCAAAAGGGGAATACTCCTTCGGTGATATGCAACTACTATGTACCTCAAATACCATCTTCCTAGAATCCCCAACCTAGATGTAGATTATATCCTAATGTGAAGCTTGATACACTAGATTGAAGTCCTCCTTGCTTGCTACAAGGAGAAGGCAGAAAGAAAAAAGACTAAGAAAGTTGTAGCGATGAGAACTTAATTTGATAGATTTTCCCTTGACCCTACTAAATCAAACCATCCTATTCTCAGCCCATGTGTTCTGAATTCTTCACGAGAGAGCACAACAAGCAAACATGACAGCTTCTTTTTTTCTCCTAGTGTTCTTTGTGTGCAACCTTGACTCAAGTAATGCTTGGAACTAAGATAAGCACCAAGAAACAAAAAACATTGTAACAAAATCTTGGTACTATTGCAACATGCCATTCAATGTGGCAAAAATCCATACTAAGAGAGGATGGTAATTGCATACATCATGCTTGATAGAGGGTACAAGGCCCCTGCTCCACATGATCTCAATGGGCCCTTGTTGGAGGAATGAGTTATAAAAATGCACAGCATTGTAGATAAGCCAAAGCAAATCTGACCTTTTAGTACAATATTGGTAGGCCTAACCGCGAAGACTTTGGAACTCTGAATAGAGGTCCAAGGTTCGAATCCTGCAGGCAATAGGGTTGTCCACCATGCTTCAATAATCGGAGTATGATGAGGGTCATCTCATATGGCTAATGGCCTCGCGGACGTTAAAAACTACTTTACCCTTTTCAAACACCCTGTTATCTTCTTTAGCCGGTCTAAAACATGAGGTACTTTGACAATATTTTGTACAACCTAAGTGGGCCTAACGGTGGAGACTTTGGAACTCTGAATAGAGATCCAAGGTTCCAATCTTGCGGGGGTAGGGTTGTACACCATGCTTCAATAACCAAAGTGTAAAATTTTCCTAACCCTAGATGATTGCTAGCCTATGTTTCTAAATAAATCAGATCTGAAATGAATCTATTTTAAACATGTAACAGTCACACAGATGGCTGGAAAATGAACAGAATGAACAACGGAAGACAAATATACTACTGAACCTGTATATATTATATAATGGAGAAGGTTACAGTTACAGCAGGTCAACCTGCTCTCTTGCTTCCTTTCTGTCCAACAAATCACTCTTCCTCCTGCACAATAGCCTTGCAGTTCTCCTTCAACAATCTATTCACCTTCTTTTCTTTTTGTTATGTAAAACACTCTTGCCCTTCTCCTTTTATGCTTGAAAAGGAAACCCTAATCTCTTTAGATGTATGGTCAAGATTAGATCTCATCTCATCTTGAGATGTATGGTCAAGATTAAATCACTTAAGTGAATTACAAAATAGAATTAGTTCCCACTTTTCCTAAGTGGTCACTTTACAAATAATGAGAGGAAATGGACTAATAGGAAATCTAAACCTAAGACACAACTCCAAGTGCCATGTAGATTCTCCCACTCTCCGTTGTGGGTCCCACTATGCCATATCATCCTCTGCATCATCCTCGAAATGTCTCGAACCACTTCTAGCACGTTCATACTGAAACCTGTGCAAGAAGTTCCTATCCAAGCTACATTTCTCAACACTCCTTCTTAGCAAGGAAGGAATTCTGCACCAATCCAAGTTTGTCTTTGAATGCTTCAAACTTCTCTTTCACTAAGGGCTTGGTCAAAATATCAACTACTTCCTGATCTGTGGGAATATACTGGAGCTTTACTGCTCCCTTATGAATCTTGTCTCGTATGAAGTGATATTTGATCTCTATGTGTTTGGACTTGTCATGAAATATTGGATTCTCAAATATTTTGATACAACTCTGATTATCACAGTATATCACCGTGGGATCCAACTCCTGATCAATCAATATTGTAAGCAACTTGCGAAGCTAGATGGCCTCACAACTAGCAATACCGGTTGCCATGTATTCAACCTCTGTTGAGCTAAGTGCCACAAAAATCTTCTTCCTGCTGAACCAAGATATCATGCTTGATCCCAAGCTAAAGCACCACCTTGAGGTGCTCTTCCTGTCTGCTACACTGCCTGTCTAATCTGAGTCTGTATACCCCTGCAACCTCACTTCACAATCTCCAAGATATCTCAATCCATACTCCATTGTGCCCCTCAAGTATCTGAGCACATGTTTTGTTGCTACCCAATGCTCTTGCCTTGGCTCCACCATGAACTGACTCAAGGTGTTCACTGCAAAACAACATGGGACTCCTTCCCATTTACCTCAAAGCCTTCAGGCTGCTCAATGTACACTTTTTCCTCAATGATCCCATTAAGGAAAGATGTCTTCACATTTATTTGATGAATCTGCCATCCCATAGATGAAGCTAAAGACATAACTGCTCTAATGGAAGTGTATCTAGCGACTGGAGCAAAAGTCTCCTCATAGTCCACTCCCTCTTTCTGGGAGAACCCTCTCACCACAAACCTTGCCTTGAACTTCTCGATGTTGTCATATGCAGCATACTTAATTTTGTAGAGCCACCTGGAACTCACAACTAACTTCCCCCCCCCCGGTCTTAGCACTGTCCCAAACATCATTCTTCATGATGGAGGTGTACTCCTCCACCATGGCATCCCGCCAAACCTGCTGGTCTGCCACCTCCTGAAAACTGGAAGGCTCGGAATTTATGATGCTACTCATCAATGCCATGTAGTTTTGACACTTCCTCGGAAACTTTGCTCTCCCTAACATGTTGCTAGGAGCCTCAACATACTCTTGAGCATCCCTCAATGTCTGTATAGGCCATCAGATCTCCTGATAGAACTGGAAGGGGGGCTAATGTCTCCTCCTCCTCACCTGAAGGCTAATGTCCTGAACTGGAAACCACTGGTGTCTTTGGTGACCCTGGCTCAACCTTCGAAGCTTCCTACTCCTCATTCTCTATCATTGGAATAGGCTCATGGGACTTCTTGGATGCAACGTCCTCCTCAAAATTTACATCCATGCTCACTACTGTCTTCCTCTGCTCCTGAATATAAACTTTGTAAGCTTTTGAAGTCTCATTGTAACCTACAAATAAACCCTTCCTAATAGAGGGCTCCAACTTGGTCCTCTTCTCTATCGGAACATGGATATAAACTGGATATCCAAAGATGCGAAAATGACTCACCTCTGGCTTCACACCAGTGAATGCCTCCTTTGGTGTCTTTTCCTCCAAGATCCTGTGAGGACACCTGTTTTGGATGTAGACTGTTGTGTTGCATGCTTCTATCCAAAGAAACATCAGCAAGCCCTAGTCATGGATCATGAACCTAGCAGTGTAATGACCCTCCCCCGGTCTGATTTTCAATCTTTTTATTTTACTGATACAATTTGTGTGAAAACACAAACAATCCAAGTATATAGAGGTATTCTGTTTTTTTATTTCAAATACTGAACTAGGGCACAACAATTACAATGTTTTCAATTCCGGAAACATTAAATCAATACAATAAAATAAATACCTTTGTAAACCCTAGCTGATCTGATCTCTGTATAGATAAATATGAAGGCTCAGCCCTTCAGATTGGAACTCTGTGTGGTGTCCCCGCTCCAGATATTCCCTGTATAAAGCTTTGTGTCCCTGTGTGGAAACCCCAACTCCAAAAGACTGAATAATAAAGTCCGAATGCATTCCCTGTATGGAAATACCGCTGATTGGCCTGAGGGTAATCTTTCAACCCCGATGTCAATGTCTCTGTAAGAGGTTACCGGCTCTCACAAGCTCCGAAATCTCTGCAATGTCTCTGCTAGAGAGTTCTCCAAAACCTAGAGGGAAGGAAGAAAAAATAATCCACGCATAATCCAAATGATCTCCCAAAAGCCTTTTTAATCTTTCCTTTTAGGGTTCTCCCAAATTAGGGCAAAATTAGGGTTGTGCACACAAAATAATTTAATTTCTAATTTTCTCTTATTTTCCCTCAACAAGCCCCCTTGTGCACTAGGTTCAACCACTTAAAGTTATTTTATAAAGTGGCCCCCTTTTTACAACGTTATAAGTGACCCTTTATAATATAAAGTACAAACTTTATAAATATTAAAATAATGTCACTTAATGAAATTAACTTCCGCCATTAAAAAACTGGACCTCCGCTTGTCAGAATGAAAAACTGTGAACAGTTTTGGATACCCAATTCGACAAAGTGTAATCCTGCAGTTGACCCGTTGACCGAAACCCTTAAAACAGCCACTGCTAAAAATAGAAATCTCGTCAAACGACCTCCTAACGAGCCCAAACGACAATCAATCAAGAGTTCTCTGGGTTCTATCAAAGATTCTGATATCTCCAAAGGCTCCCCTACATCCGATTTATCCTACGGGAGCTCATGTATAGGCTAATCTGCTCTGCACATTGACTGCCTAGAAAAAGGTACATTACAAGCAACCCTTATGATGGATCGATTTTTTCGCTCTGCAACCCCATTTTACTGTGGGTTGTATGGAACAATCAGCTCCCTCTTGATTCCTGCCTGCTTGCAGAAACCATTGAACTCCTTGGAGGTATATTCACCCCCATTGTCTGATCTCAAGACCTTGATCTTCTTCTTTGTTTGGTTCTCAACTAGAGCTTTGAACTCCTGAAACCTGCTAAAGACTTCATCCTTGGTCTTTAAGAAGTAGATCCATGTCTTGCAAGAGAAATCATCAATAAAGGAAACATAGTACATGCTACCTGAAATTGATGCTACTGACATTGGTCCACAAGCATCCGAATGAACTAGATCTAGTATCTCCTTAGACCTATGCTAGTTGTTTGGGAAAACAGCCTTGGCATGCTTGCCAAGCGTGCACCCTTTGCATACTCCCTGCTGCTCAATGCTAATCTCTGGAAGACCTGTCTCTCCCTCATAATAGGCAACGCTCTATGATGCAGGTGCCCCATCCTCTTGTGCCACAACTCACACAAGTTGTTACTGCTATGGAATAGGGCTTGAACAAGTTCACCCTGCAACCTGTATAGACTGCCTTCTCTAAACGCTATCACTTGGGCTGTTTCCGGGCTAGATTCTTTTGGTATAATAAGGACATGATGGTTCTTGAACTCCACTGCATAACTATCCTCCATAACCGAAACTGAAAGCAAGTTCTTCCTGAGACCTGGAACAAACAGAACATCATCAAAGTCTAAAGAGTTCCCTAACTGGAATCAAAAAGGAATGGTACCAATTCCTTCAACTGGATATTTGGCATCATCACCAAGCTCAACCTGAACTCCTGAGTCCTGCTCTTGTAGACTGGTAAAACATTGTCGAGATGATGTCATGTGCTGAGATGCCCCACTATCCACATACCAAGCATCCCTCGGAACCGTGTTGGTAGAAAGGCAAGAGACCAACGAGAAATCCTTCTCGAATTTGGCAGCAAACTCGCTCATTTGAGTTTCTGCAGAGGCTGCTACCTGCGTTTGTTGTTGCTTCCCTTTGAACTCCAAGACATTTGGCTGATAATGTCCTTCAAAATTGTACTTTTGCTTCTCATAATGTAATAAAAAATCATCATTCCTCTTTAATGATGTCTATGCTATATTTTGTTAGGAAAAACATATTAATTTCAGTTTCCCTCTGCGCTCCAGAAGTTTATGTCTTCATTAATCAATACAAGAAGTTCTTTGTGTTTACCTCTCACTAATCACAAAAGAAAGAAAGAAAACAGAAATTTTGCAAAGGTAGTTTCATTTCTTTAGAAAATCATATTATTAAAGTGCAAAAGGCAAGATTAGTATGGTTCTAATCCAGTAACAAAATCAACAAAATCAATGATGCTATGCATAACATGGACATATGTGACTACACTATGCTATGCATAACATGGACATATGTGACTACACTATGCTATGCATAACATGTAGATAAAAAGGACATTAACAATCTGTACTAATCCCTGGTACGACTTAGCTGCAAAGGCCAAAAGGTCTTGTGCAAGCTATCAGCAAGTTTCCAAGTCTGATTTTCCCTTTCAACAACCCACGGATGTGTTGAGACTATATATATATATGAAGTCCTCAGATTGACTGGAATTCTCTAGACATTTTTGCCTTCAACCAACCTCCCCTGACAAGAAATACAACACAAACAATGTTTGGGCAGAGTGTATCATGCCAAAGCTTTGTTAATCCTAAAGCAAGGATCAAGACCAGCTCTCTAGATTGTCAAATTGGGCTTTGCCAATCAACCTTTCATTTCCGAGTCCTAATATCACTCTGGTGATTGTGTGCCTTGTGGGTCCCCTTGTGCTGTTGTGGTAGTGCTTTTAGGCTTTTTCATTTTTGATTGGAAGGTATCTACAGTAACTTTGTATATCCCCTATACTTCCATGGAAATACATTCCTTATCATAGTTAGAAAACTCGCAACTCCAATAAACTCAACAGCCCAATTTTGAAGATTTTATTGGCAACTTGGGAAAACTCGGAAAAACCTAGACCAAAAAAAACTGAAGAAATTTTGTCATTAAAAAAAGAAAAACATTTTAAACAACAATGGAGAGCCAAAAAGTTGATTTTATATTAGATATTTATAAAAAAGAGTACAACTACAGTTCATGAATCAACAAATCTAACCAAACACATCATATAAATGCAACATTTCAAAATATGAGGCAGTTTTTAAACTGCTTTTTGTTTTCCCTTCCTCACCCCTCCCTCTAGTGATGATTGGTGTTCGCTCCAAACTAGTGGACGAATTGGAGGCTCCTCAGGTACCATATCATCATGGTATATCTACTCCAATCTTCTTAAATGTTTTGCTTCCTCCTCAAGCGCCTCAATGTCCTATGCAGTAAACTTGGTATCCACGAGACTCTCAGCAATCCAATCACATAGTAGATCTAGGTCATCCAATTCAATTGCCTCAAATCAACTGCAGCCGATTTTCTCAGGAGAAATCGGTGAGTATTTGGTGGAAATCTCACCACAAGTCAACGAATTTCTCGACGCGGAGAAATTTTTAAAAAGAATCATGGGTTGTGACTTCTCACAAGTTTTGCAAGAATTTGCGGGTTCCCAGCAAATTTTCTAACTATGCTCTAAATAACCATTTGCCTTTCCTCACATCAAGTTATGGTTAGAGTCGAAGTTATGTCCAAACTCAGTTCTCGAGCAATATGGCTACTCATATCCAATTAATTGCCCCTTAATATTTGCATCAACTCCGGAGCTCATAAATCATTGAGAAAATTCAAACGAAGCTCAGAAGACACAATTTAGATAGATTCAAGATGCCAATACGCATCCCATGTCCAAAGGTGCATTTTTAAGTTTTCCCTTTTTTCAATTTTTCCCCTAATAACTTCGATTGTCATTGTCGATGTTATGGCATAAGAATTAGCACTCATCAGGAGAAAAAAGCTAGGAAGACAAACAATGTAAAATAGATTCAAGATGCCAAGATGCATCCCATGTATAATGGTGCATTTTTAAGTTTTCAATTTTTTTAATTTTTCCCCTAATAAACTCATGAGGAGGAAGCTACCATCCAACCATAGTTCGTATACTGCTATCAGAACATGGTGGGGAACCCTACCTTATAGCATTCAAACCTAACCTTAGACCTCCCATTTGGAAGTTTTGGTCATTAGGGCCACTTGGATTGTATTTTAAATGGCTGTTACACCCAAGCGAGGGATGATACATTCACATACCACTTGGATTGTACTTTAATGGCTGTTATAAACTTATACCCAAGCGAGGGATGATAAATTCACATAATATTCGTATTCCTTACGTCTTATGGGCATGGGCGTAGACCACAGAGAGTGATAGCAAGGTATTCTATTGTATTACTGTTGTGTGATATTAGCGAAACAATATTGAATAGGCAATGTGCATAAGGAAAGAAGATAAATATCGAGTATTTGTATGAAATGAGATACCTGAGCAGGAAAAACAGCGCCCCCCGTAAGAAAGTAAATGGTGGAGTAAACATAGAGGAAGCCAGCTGGGTAGACAAGGGGTCCCGTGTCTCCCCTCAGCTCCCCATAATTCCTTTCCCCTCCCATGAAACCTTTCACCTGCCATGCCTTCCGTCAACGCCTCCCTTCCTCACAAATAACAACCTTTACAATAGGAGATAACAGAATAGAATGCGAGACAGAATGGCTATAGGTATACCTGCGACATGTAAGCATCCCAGTCGATCTTCGTGTCTGCGAATATAAATGTAGGTGAGTTCAGGTCCGGTCAAGTCAGGAGAATCAATCAATTCAAAATCAAAGAAAAAAGGAAAAAGGTAGTAATTACATGGGACATATTTTATTATAGCACAAATTAGCAGAATTTCTGTAAGTGAGAGAATGCATGCCGCCCAAGCTGCACAACGTTCATTCTTTTGTTTCTCTGATGTGGATGTTGATGTTGGTATTGCTGATAACAAAGGACGAAGTCGAGAACGAGAAGAAGTCGTTTCGTCCATGGTCGCAGGTGTAAACATCAAATACCTACCACCAGAAACAGAAGCGAAGCCAATCGGCTTCGCAAGACACGATCGCTAGCCTAGCCTACCTCGATGATGCCTTAGTGTCACCTCCTTTCGTCTTTCCATTTCAAGGGCATAGCCACTGCTTGGAACCAACAAGACATTTGATCGCAGAAGCGTTTTGATCAGAAGCAAATTCAATGTAAAAGTTTCAGTTCCCACGAACAAAGTAATTTATTAAAATGCACTATATTTTATTTTCAATTTCATAGTCTTTTGAAAAAAATAAGCAAATAGGCAAGTATTATGAGGACAATCAGAGAAATAGAAATAGAAATAAGTCGAGGAATAATTAGATATAATAGAGGAGAGATTGTGTTTTTGTGGATTTAAGATAAACAATGAAGTTGAAGTTTTGGTAGTTTTAAAAGTCTCTCATGCTAATAAATGCAATTTTGAGAAAAGCAAAGGCTCTATGGAACATACAAGAGATAATTGTGGGAATTGAAGATCTTAATTTTGAAGAAAGCAAAAGCTTCGTGGAACATAGAAGAGATAATCGTGGAAATTGAAGATCTTGTTAAAGAGTTTGAAGAAATCAGGTTTACTCATATATTAAGGGAAGGAAACAAATGTGAGATAAGCTAGATTAATTGACAAAAGTTATTGATTGCCTAAATCAATTAATGATTAAGATTTATTTTAATGTTTTTCATTGGTAATATATGTTTTATTTTGTAACAATAATGTGTGTTCATTTAGACTATTTATTATAATTTTGGTGGTTGCACTTGTTTCAGGAAGGAAACTAGCAATCGAGATTTGGTAAAGCGGACTATGTTAGTGCGATCTTTTAGAAATATTACTCTACTAAGATGCAAAGCATAGATAGTAGAGGTGAATTTTTGGCATTGTAAATTTGTTATAGAAAAATGTTAAGAAAGATGCTAGATTTTGGAGTAATTGTATTCATACATAGATTTGAAAAGATCCATAAAATGAAATCAATAATTCAAACATTTTATGTAAAATGATGTAGGTTTCTAACTATAGCATCTCAATTGAGATGAGAAATGTATCTATTTGTAAACTCTCAAGCTCTAAAGAAGAGAGATGTAATTTGTTAAGGGTGGGGGATCGAGTGCAACCCCTTTTTATCAAGCAAAAAAAAAAGAGGTAAGTAGTATAAAATAAGATAAAAGAGGGAAGAAAAAGAAAATATTTAGAATAAAATAAATAGTAAATTGTGCAAATAAGCAACGTATTTATGTAATAGAATGATCAACTAATGTAAGGATATAAAAGTTTATTTAAAGTATGAATTTAGGAAAAAAAGGTGAATAAAAGTGTTAAAATAAAAAATTATAACTAAATTGATTAAATGTATATTTTTAAGTTATAATGTACTTAATTATAATAAATTTTAGGTGCAATATTCGTGAAAAGAGGTGTAAATTTACAATGTATACTTTTAAGCTACAATGTATACTTTTAAGCTACAATCTTCGCAAAAGGGTGTAAACCCTAGGTGTAGTTAAGTGATGAAACAAAGTAATAAATTTGGTTACAGTCTTCGTGAAAGGGATGCAAACTCTAGGTGTAGTCAAGTGTTGAAGGGAGAGGGTTGTTTACATATTGTTTCTTCAATTTGTGAGAAAGCCTCTTCGGTCAGAAGAAATATCTCTCAAGGATCTTTGGGTTTGCGGGTGGATGAACCTTTGCCCTCTATTAGGATTTTGGAGGATGAATTTGGGTGGGATTGATCATGAAGCCAGAACAATTATTTACAAACTCAAAGGCAAAAGATCAAGCATGGAGGAGCTCAAAGGATACATTAAAGATTGGTGGACCAATACAGAATTCCAAGTAACTCTCCTACCCAAAAAAAAAAGTGTTTCCTTTTCTAATTTAGCAGATAGAGATAAGGTAATGGATTATATATAATTGATTTTTCGAACAGAGGGGTGTCTATATAGGACCTTGGACTCCTAGTTTCAACCCTTTTATAGAAGAAGTTAATGGCTTCCTAGTCTAGGTGAATCTTTATGCTCTCCCTATGGAGTTTTGGAGAGAGAAGATATTCACCAAAATTGGTAATGTCATTAGTGCATTCCAGTATATAGATGCCCAAACAAAGAAAAAATTTTCTAGTAAAATTAATATGAGTAAAGCAATATTGGCTATTTGGATGGATGTTTCAGTTCCTAGGCCTCAATCCATTACTATATCCTCGAGCAAAGGGAAATGGATCCAAAATATTGAATATGAAAACTTCTCCCTAAGATGTTATGGTTGTCAATAATATGTCCACCTGAAGAAGAGGTGCCTAGTCATCCAGTCATGCTCTAATTTCTCCTTTGTGGAGGAGAAGGCCCTGCATGCAAATGATTTGAAACCTTCAAATGTCCTAATTCAAAAGAAAGAATATCATCTTCTAGATGCACCAATTGTCCAACAGGAATCATGTGAGCAACAAAAGACTCAACACCGAAAGGAGAATTTGAATCAAATCATTAATAAAATCCAAATTGTTACTAAAGACCATCTAGTTAGTTCCATGGAAAAGATTAGCACCTCATATGGTATTCTTGAAGCTAATTATGAAATAATCGTTGACGGTCAATTTTTTGAAAATGGAGATCCTACAAAATGTGTTACAACTAGACATTACCTTGGGAACTTGAAGTGCAAAAATGCTTTCTCAGATCTTGTCATTCTAAAGGAGGAAGAACCTATGCTACAGAAGAAAAATAATCGAATTGATTTCCTCTTTGATGGATGACTATTATATTTTTTTCCTTCTATCTGTTGGAGTTATGTGTCATGTAAGGGTTGTTCTTGTTGTTAGTTCCTTCAAAAAAAAATTATTATGTAAACTTAGTAGTTTGAGAAAGATGGAGAATATATTTGATAGAAAGACAAAGATGGGTATGCTTTAATTAACTTGTTATAAATGTAATGAGAGCAATGTAATGTTTTGTTTTTGTAATGGGAGTGGTCCCAATAGAAGCCACACATAGATTATTAAAAAAAAATGTATACTTTTAAGTCTTGATTTTATATATATATATATATATATATATATATATATATATGTATGTATGTATATACATATATGTATGTATGTATATATGTATGTATGTATGTATATATATATATATACATACATACATACATACATATATATATATATATATATATATATATATATATATATATACATATATATATATATATATATATATATATATATATATATATATATATATATATATATATATATATATATATATATATATGTATGTATATATGTATGTATGTATGTATATATGTATGTATGTATGTATGTCCAAAATGTTATTATAATATTTTATTAAGTTCAATTAATTATATATGTGAGTTTTATAAAAATGTATATATAGATGTAAATATTAAATGGGGAACAAAACATTTATAGTTCAATTAAGAACTAGCATCCTTCTTGATATTTTTCTACAACAACCTTCACAATACCAAATATTCACCTTTACTATATATGCATTGCATTTTAGTAGAGTAATATTTCCAAAATATCGGCATCATGGCGGGATCTAGAGCAGGAGCGGGAGCAAGTTCAGATGCAGGTGCAAGTTCCAGGGCGGGCGCTAGATCGAGATCGGGGTCGGGCATGTCGGGGCCTAGACTCGGGCCCGCAAGGCCCTCGACGGGCCTAGAGGAGGGCTTAGAGGTTGAGCAGAATGGTGGCCAGGGTGGGGATGGCATCTTGGGCCCAGGACCTCTTCCTAGCCTCGATGCTAGCACAGGCCTAAGGAAAAAGCCTCCAAATCCTGGGTAGGGTTCTACCCCAAGCGGGCCCAAACCCTCCTATCAACAAATCTTGGCTAGCACCAGGGCCCAGCCTCGGGCCCTGAGCATAGGGCTTTCCCTCGAGGGCACCCACATTTCCATTCAAGAGGAGGTCTATTCTTCCTTTGTCACTGGATCATCTACCTCCCTGGTTGGGAAGTTCCTGGGAGGGCGATCGGACATGGAAACCATCCGTAGATGGGCGGCTTCCAAATAGAAAGTTTTTGGACATATTCAGCTGGTGGCCCTAACCAAGGGATTCTTCATCATCAAATTAAATAACAACGATGACGCTGAAAAGATTCTGTCTAACGGGCCTTGGTTTCTGGGACGCAAAAGCCTCTTCCTCAGGCAATATGGAGCTGACTTCCACCCTAGCACCTAAAGTATCAACTTCACCCTAGTCTAGGTTTGGCTCCCTGAGCTTCCCTTCCACTTGTGGCACGAAGATGTCCTAAGGCTCATTGCCCAGTCGATCGGGGAGCTGGTGGCCTTTGATCCCGCTACCAAGGCAGGCTCCCGAATGGTCCATTCCAGATTTTGTGTCAATGCAAATCTAGAATCCAAACTCCCCTCTTTTGTGTCCATCTCCTATGGGTCCTTCTTTTGGCGCCAAACTCTGATTTACGAAAACAAACTTGCTTTTTTCCATCTCTACTGCACTCAGGGACACCTCCCCCACCAATGCCCTGTATCCAAGAAGGTTGATGCCTCTCTCCCCAAACCCCCCTCCTGACCAGGCAGGGCCCCCTCCCGAGGGCCCCCTCATGACGGCCACAGATCCCAGGCATGGACCACCAAGGAGGCTCCCCCTCCTATCTCAAAGGAATCCCAAGTGGGCCCTAGGCTGGGCCTTCCCCAGGTTTTCCCTCCCCCTGAACCCCTCCCTGGTTCCACTTCTAGGGCCCCAATCCCAGGTTCCCCCCCTCGCCCAATGTGAATCCCTCCCTGCAGGCCCTTGCTTGCACCCCCTCCCAGTCTTGCGAGCCTCCCGGGCTCTCTTCCCCACCAGCTCCCACCTTCTCGTCTTTCTCTGTCAGAGTTTCCTCCTCCCCCCCCAGCCTCGCTATCCCCCCTCGACCCCCTCTCGCCCCTCTCGGTGGTCCCTATCGGCCTCCCCCATCAGAGTGTAGCTTCGAGAGGTCCAATGAAGAGGTTGAGGATAGTTCTCCATCTGGGCCCAATGAAATTAGCCCCAAGATGACCCAAAGTAGGACATTCGCCACAGACTTTGGCAGTAAACTCAAGAGAAGTCGCCCCACCCTATGCAACCAATTATCAAGGATCATCGAAGACGACATAGCCAATGGCTCCCATGCAACCCTCTCTGACGTTCTCGTGAGCTTCTCTAAAGTAGACGCCCTTCAACCCAAACCCCCCGCTCAGCTCAAGAAGGGGGCAAGCGACCCCACAAGGGTGTCAAATGAAGGTCATCTCCTAGAATATTAGGGGGCTCAATGGTGCCCCCAATAAAAGGATCCTCGACCAACTCCACAAGGATCACCGCCCATCCTTCCTCCTCCTCCAGGAGACCAAAATAGATGAAGTGGTTGTCCAGAGGGTCGCCCAAGCCACTTGGCGCAACTGTGAGTCCTTGTCTACCCCTACGACTGGCACTGTCGAAGGCCTGCTGTGCATGTGGGATCCTCGATCTTTTGAGGGAAGACTCATATCATCTTCCCCTAGAATAATCAACATTCTGATCCGTTGTGTGAAGTCAAGGCATTCATGGATCCTTTCTAACGTCTACGCTCCTAACAGCCCGATTGAGAAAGCTGCCTTATGGAAGGAAATTAGCTTAATGAGAAAAGCCTTTGCCCCCCCTTCCCTGGATCCTAGCAGGGGACTTCAATAGCCCCCTTTTGCTTTTTGACAAAAGTGGGGGCTCAGCGACTTCGGCTAAAAGCATGGAGGACTTCGAAGCCTTCATCGACCACAACGAGCTCATGGACATCAGCCTAATAGGAGCCAGGTTCACTTGGTCAAACAGAAGAGCGGAAGCAAGCCATATCCAGGTCAGGTTGGACAGAGTGTTCCTATCTAAGGAAGCCATTCCCTTGTTTGCTGATGTAACCTTACTGGCTCTCCCTAAAATTGGGTCTGATCACAGCCCCCTCCTCCTCAAAACTGACCATCACTCCTCCCTCAAGCAACCCTTTCGATTCGAGTCCATGTGGCTGCACCACCATAATTTTAGGGCCCAGGTTGGCTGCTGGTGGGCCCCCCAGTCCCTAGGCGCCCCGTTGAGCAAGTCTACCACAAACTGAGACGCCTCAAAGAACAACTCAAGGCATGGAACAGAGAGGTGTTTGGTAACATATTCAAAAATAAAGCAGTAATTAAGAAAAAACTCGAAGACCTTGAGCTCAGGTTCCAGGCAGGCTCCCAAGACCCAGGGATCAGGGAAGAGGAATGTTTAGCCCTCAGCGAGTACCACAACATCTTGGCCAGGAAAGAAACATTTTTGAGACATAAGTCGAGAGCCTTATGGCTCTAAGATGGTGATGCTAATACTAAGTTCTTCCACACATCGACTCTCAAAAATAGGGGCTCTAACAAAATTGTCGAACTAGTGAGCAATGATGGTAGAATTATCAAGGACGAAGAAGACATTCAGTTTGAAGCCATCAACTTTTTCTAGGAGCTCCTTGGCGACAGTCCCCTCATGTCCCCAGAAGCGACAGACTCCCTACTGGAACATATTCCAACTTTAGTCTCGGCAATGGCAAATGAGATGCTCCTGCAGCCCTTGTCTGACTCTGAAATCCATGCTACTATGTTTTCCATGAAGGCTGAGATAGCCCCAGGCCCGGACGGGTTTCCCACCTGTTTCTTCCAATCCTTTTGGGACATCGTTGGCCAAGAAGTGTGTACATCCATACGGGACCTCTAGACCGCCAGATCCATCCCCAGAGGTATAAACTCCACCTTCATTGCCCTGATACCCAAGTCTCAGGCAGCCAAATCCCTCTCTGAGTTTCACCCCATCAGCTTGTGCAATGTCTTATACAAAATCCTGACCAAATCCATGGCCTCCTACATTAAGGATATCCTTATCTTGATCATTGCCCCCTACCAGGGGAGCTCAGTCAAAGGCAGACTGATCACTGACGGAGTTATCATCATGCACGAGGCCATCCACTTGGCCCTCCTTTCCAAAAAGGCCTCCTTTCTACTCAAGCTGGATATGAACAAGGCCTTCGACGAGTTGACTGGGATTTCCTTTCCAAGGTCCTTCTCAAGTTTGGGTTCCACCCCTCCTGGGTCAGCCTCATCAAAAATTGTGTGTCCTCCCATTGGTTCTCTATCCTCATCAACGGATCCCCCATCGGGTTCTTCCCTAGTTCCAGAGGCCTTCGCCAAGGCGACCCCCTATCCCTGATCCTCTTCATCATCCTGGCCGAGGCCCTGGGATGAACCATCTCGATTGTTGTCTCTCATAGACTCATCTCGGGCATCAGCCCTGCATCGGGCCTACCCCATGTGTCCCATCAACAGTTCATGGACGATACCATCCTTGCCACTTCAGCTTCGATCCCTCAAGCCAAGGCCCTCAAGCACATCTTGACCCTGTATGAGGAGGCAGTCGGGCAAAAAATTAACCTTCGAAAAAGCAAAATCTTCTTTATCCATACCCCCTGGCTAGGAAAATCAGAATTGGGCGGATTCTTGGTTGTACCCCTGATTCCCTTCCCTCCTCTTACCTTGGGCTTCCCCTGTTTACAAGAGCGTCCTCTAAGGCCCTATTGAGCGGGATGATGGATTAGATCCAGAGGAAGCTGACCCCCTAGAAATGCCACCTCCTCTCTCAAGCTGGCAGAGCCACCCTCCTATCGGCGATTCTCCAAAGCATTCTGGTATATTTCATGTTGATCTTCAAAATCCTGACCTCCATTGTAGCGCACATTGAGCAAATCCATAAACGCTTTTTATGGTCAGGTAGCGAAGATAAGAATAGGATTCCCCTAGTTTCCTGGCCCCTGGTCTACCGCCCTAAAGGCAAGGGAGGGATCGAGCTCAAACGGGTGACCCTCATGAATAAGGCCCTCTTGTCCAAGCACGCTTGGAAGGTGTTCATCAACGCCCCTGATGAATAGGTCAGTATCATGTGTAGGAAATACTGCCACCACCACTCCTTCCTCAGCGAATCCTAGCCCAGAGAAGGATCAGCCTTTTGGAAATCCCTGATCTCCACTAAAGACATCATTCGAAAGGGGACTAGATGGATCCTCGGGGATGAAACCAAGATCAAATTTTGGGAAGACAAGTGGATCCAAGATGAGGCCCTGACTACTGACAGTGATCTCCTCATCCTCAAACCAGGCCTGGCAGACAGGGGGCCCAAAGTGTCGGCCTACCTCACCCAGAATCAATGATAAGTAACATGGAAGCCCATCCTGGACCCCAAGCACCTGCTCCAAGCTTCCAAGATTCAACGCCTCCTTAAGGTGATAGTTATCCTGTCCTCCAGAGGGATCGACAGATGCATCTGGCATGACACTCCCAATGGTGCCTTCTCTATCAAATCTGCCTATAACTTTCAAAGAATCCTTGATGAGGCCACATTCCTAGCCATCAGGTGTGGGGCAAGAAGCTGATCCCAAAAATTAGCCACTTCGTCTGGGCAACCATCCAAAATAAGATCCTGACCATCGAGAACCTGATCAAGAGGGGCTTTCAGATCCCAAACAGATGCTTCCTTTGTTGTATGGCCTAGGAGTCCACTAATCACCTCTTTCTCAGATGCCCATTCTCTTCTGAAGTCTTGGGCCTCATCCTTTCCCAATTTTATATCCAATGGGTGGCCCCCAATTCCATCCCTGACCTCCTGTCCCAATGGCCCAATCCCTTTGCCCACCCCTTCCTTCGCTTCCTATGAGGCTCCTACCTTCCCCACCTGCTTTAGCAACTTTGGCTTGAGCACAATAGCAGAGCTTTCTCCTCCCCAGCCTGCACCCCCCAGTGGGTGGTGGCTAAGGCGGTTGCCTTCACCCTTGAGAACTCTCGCTCCCTCCCTTTGACTAAGGCACCCCGCAATCTGAGCGATTATGCCCTCCTCTCCTACCTTGGAGTCCAGCTCCCCCCCTCACTCCCCCTTGCCCCCTCTCGATGTTCTACGATAAGGTGGACTGCCCCCCCTCCTGGGTGGGTCAAACTTAACTTCGATGGAGCTTCTAAAGGCAACCTCGACCCCTCTGGAGTAAGCGAGGTCATCTGAGACAGTCACGGGGCCTTGATATTGGTGTACGCCAAATCGCTTGGCACCCAGACCAACAAATTTGTCGAAGCAATAGCTCTCCTTCGAAGGTGATCGCCCTTAAGGAGACCTCCCCAAAAGTCATCATCGAGGGTGATTCCCAAGTCATCATCAAGGTTGCCTGTAGCCCGATAAACAGCTCTTGGCACATCCATAATACCATTCAGGAAGTTCTCACCATCCTCCAAGGTCTCACTCACCATGCCTTTTGACATGTGTTCAGGGAAGGTAACAAGGCAGCTAATTTCATGGCCAACCAAACCATCATAGCGGAATATCTCACTACCTGGACCACGAATTTCACTGACATGCTGGTCCAAATAGTTCATTAAGACAATCCAAGCACCAATGAGAGCCCAGGCGCTTAGATCGCCCCGATTCGAGGCCCCGAAGGTGCACTACTTTGCCCTCTCCATGTGGACAGAGGACTCTCCCTCCTGCTCTGCCAGGATGATTGGCCTCAGCGCCCCCCTCGCCCGCGAGCTGGTCAACCCGCTCAAGCGCTTCCATGCCCTGCCAAGTGTCAGAGGCCATGTCAGCCCCGCTGGTAATCTTGGTAAGCCCAAGCCAGAGCACTCGGCCCCTCAGCCCAACTTTCCCACCTCGAGCTCCGCTCTAAAGGAAGTCCTTGTCGAGTTAGCCCGCTCGCGTCTTTCCCCTGTGAGTTCCCCTCAAGCTGCTCTCCCATCCAGATTATGCCAACTAGAGCGCTGGCATTGGCTCCCCTCCCTTGCCCCTCATGGTAGCCGTCAGCCATGCCCCCTCAGCTCCTCCCAAATCATGTTGTCCTCTGCCCTAAGCGCTCCTTCCTAATGCCTGCGGGCATTCCCCTCCTCGGTGCCTCCATGCAAGTTTTTAAACCATCCGCGCTCAAAGCTCTCATGCATTCTTGTCTGTTTTCCCCTCCTCCTGTCCCTACATATCTCCCCTCCCAGTTCAGGCCGAACTTGGTTCCCTTGCCCCTGGCCTACCAGTCTGCCGTCCATGGCTACCAAGGCCCTTTTCCTAGAGCCCTCCACTCTCGTCCTGAGTGAGTCGGCCAAGCTCTTTTCCAATGCCAAAAAATACACCCCATTCTTCAACAGATTCGTAGGGGCCGACGATAAAATCACCCAAGGATTTATGGACACCTGGAATGATGAGGAATTCAAAGTGAAAGGGTTGCACTTTAAAGTGTCTTAGGAGTTTTTGACTGAGGTAACAGGTCTGCACCACGAGGAGAAAGGCAGATTCATTTGGCATGATAAGCACAATTGGGAGGAGCTCTCCCAGTTCCCTGAGCAGCAGTGGGACAAGGCCAACCTCTTTCGTGCTGACCTCCTGACCCCCTTCGACGAGGCCATCATCCTAGTGATGCAGTACATTACGTGCGATGACCCGGACCAACGACTCTTCAATTTCCACCTCAGCTTCTACAACCACCTCCGTGGAGCCACGATGGTAAGCACCCCCCAATTTCTCCTTTATACCCTGAGCCTCTCCATCGATCGGGCCTGCAGGAACCATTCCTGGCCCTCCCACCAAGGGTTCATGGTTGTCTTGTACAAACACACCCTAGCAAACTAGCCACAACTTCATTGCATCCCTCCCCTGTCCTCCATTCCCCCCCTAAAGCGGCTGGCTCCCCCATTGCTTCCCCTACAACGTCCTCCAAGGAGACCCCTTCCCCTAAAGCCTCCCCTTCCCCGAAGCATCGCAGACCCACCCAAAAATGCAAAACCCTGACACAGGCCCTAGCCGGGGCCCCAACTCCTGGCACAAGTTCGGTACGCAAGGATCTGGCCCCCAACAACAGCAGGGTTGTCGACAGCTCCAAGAAGGCCAAGGTGGAGGCCCTAGAAGCCACCGAAGTTAGCTTCGACTCTGGAAGCAAGCTATAGAACTTGATGACCAAAGCCCTCCTAGACATTACGATCAGCTCCTTGATCGCTTCTACCAAAGCGGCTTCCTCAGTGACCAATGCTCTGGTCGAACTTCGTCGTAGGTTGGGTGACGGTCCCAACAAGGAGGGGAGCTAATCTGCCAGGGTGGGGTCCCTGCCCAGGCCAGGCTCGGTTGTAGGGCTACTTGGCACGATGGTAGGCAGGTTTCTTGGGTCATCTGCTAAGATGTCTCGTGGTTTTTCCATGTTTGGTGGCCTCAGGCCAAATTTTGTGTTGCTGGCTTCATAGCTGAACAGACCTTTTTGTAGGCACCCGAGCCTTGGGCCCTGGTTTGTTTCCTAAGGGTGCAGCCCCGGTCTTGTAAGCACCTATATTTAGCTTCAACTACCTATGTAACTAAGGTTTTGGGACCCTTCAAAAAAAACCCGTTGTAAATATTTTTGTTACTTATCAAAAAAAAAATATTTCCAAAATATCGCACTATCATAGCCTCCTTTACCAGATTGGGATTGCTAGTTTCCTTCCTGAAGCACAAGTGCAACCACAAAAATTATAATAGATAGTTTGTTAGTATTCTACACCTAAAATTCATATTATTTATAATTATATTTAATCACTTATTATATTATTCCTTAATAACTCATTAACATAGGTTGTGACCTTTGATCACACCTTTTAAAAACATAGAAATAGGCATTGCATTGGGTGGAGTTGATTAGGCATAAATTAAATATAGTATACCTAAGTGTTCGGGTTCTAATATTTTCAAATAGTGATTCATATAAAAGTGATTCAATTTTCATTTATGCATTTATTTCTTATTTCTATGGAATAATTGATTAGAACCCTCGAGGTTCCTACCATTTTGGTATTAGAACCAAATCCGAAGATGAAGAAATAATTTTTTTTCCTTTCTTAACCATTATCAAACGAGGACCCTAGACAAGAACATCAACACAAAAACCTATCATATACTGCTAAATAGTACCAAGTATATGCGACCACCATGAGCAAAGTAAATAAGCAAACGTCAACAGCATCGTGGAGAGCACACAACAAATAGTAGAGTAAAATCGTGCTCCAAAACAAGTCAAAAAAAATTATTAAAAACACCAGGCTTATAGTAGCAAAATCGGTGGAGAAGAATGCATGAATCAACCAGTCAAACCCCTAAAAGAAAAAAAAAATTCATCGTTGTATCGTTTTTCGATGAAATCCAACAATTAACGATGAAGTTTGGTAAAAAATTAAACTTTTAAACCTTAAGTTTTTATTTTTTTCGATCACTGATGAAGGAACTCAATACAGGATTTTTAAATTTTAAAAAGCTCAAGTTTTTAATCCCACGTTGCTAAGGTGGGTGTGGATGTCGTGTATAAAAAGAGGGAGTCGCAATTAAAATATTGTGTCACGCACACGATCCTTGTCGACCATTCCCCACTCGTACGCCAAAGCCGTCTAACCAATTCCATGTTGCCATGTCACTGTTGCTTCTAAACCTCTCTCGTGTTGCCACGTTGTTGTTGCTTCTCACCTCTTTCGTACTTCCACATCGTCGGGATTGTGCTACTGTTTTCGCCTCAACCCTCCTTGATATTACTGCTCCGCTCTTCTTCAGCCCGCCGCCTCCGCTCCGCCCTATCGCTGCCAAAAAAGTTGAAACAACACAATTTTTTTTACAAAAAAATCAACTTTTGCAAAACAAAAAGTTGTTTAACAACTTTTTAAACAAATTTTGACCATTTTTAAAAAAAAATTACACATAGTCTCCAAACTAACCAAGAAACCATAAACCAAAAACCTACCATGGCAGATGGAAGAAGATCACAGGATATGGCGAAAGAAGTCTCGAAGGAGGTTTCAAAAGATATAAAAGAGGTCCTGCAAGGAATGACGATGTGGAAGGATAATTTAGAAGATAAGATAGCTGCAAAAATAGTAGAATTAACCCTAAAAATTGATGACACCAATACAAAGCTATCAACCAAAATGGATCACTCCGTAGACTTGATGCAACAAAACATGGCATTAATGCAAGTCAGTCAACAAAACATGATACCCCTACAACAACCATTACTAGAGGGACCTCACACATCAATCCTACCTCGAACCACAAAATTGAATTTCCCAATAACTGATGGAGGCGACCCCATAAATTTGATATATAAGGCCTACCAATATTTCTCTCTATATCAAGTTATGGAGAACCAAAAAGTACGTATTGCATCATTCCATATCGAAAAAATCGCTACTCAATGGTACCAATGGTATGAAAAGACAAATGGTGTCCCCACATGGACCGAATTTATAAAAAACTTAATGATTCGATTCGACCCAAGCAAATTTGAAGATTTCACAGGGGCCCTTACCAAACTTCGCCAAACATCTACAATAAGAGAGTACCAAACTCAATTCAAGAAATTGGAAAATCTTACATCAGGACTTGATACCTTGTTCTTCTAAAGTTGCTTCATTAGCGGCCTAAAAGAAGAAATCCGGTCAGAAGTACAAATACTCAACCCTATAGATATGATGCACACTGTAGCGTTAGCACAAATGGTGGAAGAAAATATCAATAACCAACGTCAAATCGGAAACATATCTACAACAGACTCACAAAATACTTCCACTAACCAAAAACTAACTAAATTCATGCCAATTAAACGTATTAGCCCTGAAGAAATGGAGATACGAGCCAAAGGCCTTTGTTTTCATTGTGATGAGAAATTTGTCCCTAATCACAAATGTATTACACCCAAACTTTATATTCTGGATGCAACTATCCCTTGTCAATCAACACCTGATGAAGAGGAAATCGAGGTCAAACTAGTGGAAGATATACCTGAAGATAACCCTCGAGGTCCACTAGAAATTTCTTTCAATGCCCTTGTCAAAAATTCTTCTCCCCAAACTATGAAAGTTCCTAGCTCCTTTAAACAACAAAATCTTATTGTGCTTATTGACTCCGAAAGTACACATAATTTCATTGACCCACGTGTGGCCAAACAAACTAACTGCTTTATCCATCCTTGTAATAATTTTGAAGTCATGATTGGTAATGGGGGAAGAATCACTTGTAAAGGGAAATGCCATAATATTAAGCTCACCTTGGGTGATTACACCATGAAACATGACATGTATGCAATTCCCTTAGGAGGTTGTGATATTGTTTTAGGAGTACAATGGCTACGAACGCTCGACACAATTCAATGGGACTTTGATGACTTATGGATGAAATTCACACAAAAGGATCAAACATATACTCTTAAAGGGATAAAATCCAACCCATATCCATTAGCAAGCTCTCATCGTATGGAGAAATTTGTTCATCAACAAGGCAAGAAAATGGTTGCCCATTTATCATCTCTCCAAGCCATTACGAAGCCACCAACACTTCAACCTTCCCAATATCCCTGCTTATAGAACAATGATATTAAAATAGTGCAAGAACATGAGCATGTACTACTAGGGAAACAAAGGATGAAGCTTCTCACTTCGATATTTGAGGACAAAGCTCCTTTTAAGGAGGGTGGCATGTTAGGATTCTACTCCTAACATTCATATTATTTACAATTATATTTAATCACTTATTACATTATTCCTTAATCACTCATTAACATAGGTTGTGACCTTTGATCACACCTTCTAAAAACGTAGAAATAGGCATTGCATTGGGTGTAGTTGATTAGGCATGAATTAAATATATTATATCTAAGTGTTCGGGCTCTCCTAACATTTTCAAACAATGATTCATATAAAAGTGATTCAACTTTCATTTCTACATTTATTTCTTATTTTTGCGTAATAATTGATTAGAACCCTCGAGGTTCCTACCATAGTTTATATTAAAGCACATTAATTTTGATCATAGGAGATGTTAATGTCATAACCAAGCTAGATTAGAATTTTGGGGGAATTAGAAAACCAACCCAAAGTATGAGAGATTCCTCAGCTTTTATTTAAAACAATAATTTATGGGAGTTTGAGTTTGAAGAAGACAACTATACATGGACCTATATGAAAAATTTGGGGGAATTAGAACACTAACCCAATGTATGAGAGTTTTCTCAGCTTTTATTTAAAACAATAATTTATGGGAGGTTGAGTTTGAAGAAGACAACTATACATGGACCAACAACACGAGAGGCCAAAAATAATAGCAAAAAAATTAGATAGATGCATCACCTCGGATCATTGGCTAGATGAAGGGACTTGTGCTAACATTAATACCTTGACAAGGATTGGTTCAAATCATTGGCCAATAAAATTTAAAATGGTGGTAAGTGAATTTAAAAATATATCATATTTTAAATATGAGCAGATGTGAGAAGACCATTTTCAATTTGTTGATATGATAGCACAAACGTGGAATTCTTTAGGAAATGGTGGGTTGTATACACTTCCAAAATAAATTAAATCAATGACTTCTAGATCAAAAGGATGGAACGAGAGCATTTTTGGAAATATTTTTTGAGAAGAATAAACTAAAATACAGACTTTCAAAATTCCTAAAAGGTGATCATAATAATCCAAGCTCAAATAAAAGGGAGTTAGTAAATATCATAATATTTTAAGAAGAGGTATTAAAGTGGAACGAAATTCCAACAAAAGATAAATTTTGGAGATTAAAATCAAGACAGACTTGGTTAAAAGGAGATAAAAACACTAAGCTTTTTTCATAGGATGGTTAGAGTACAAATATTATCATCCAAAATTAGTAGAATTAAATCAATAGAAGGGGTTTGGATTGAAGACTAGAGTGAAATAAAAAAGGAGGCAAGATATTTTTATCAAAATATTCTAGGATCAGAGGAGTTTGAAGTTCTTAATGATAAACTTCTACAAGAAATTCTTTTAATTATAACAGAAGAAGACAATAGAAAATTGATGGAGCCTATTACTCTAGAAGAAGTTCATCTAACTCTTTTCTCTTTTAATAAGAATAAATACTTAGATCCGGATGGGTTCTCTATAGCATTCTATCAACATAATTGGGATATAGTGAAGGATTCTTTATTGGTGGCAGTCTAGGGTAAAACAATACATACCTTATAAAATAAATGCAATGTATCTTACCTTGATTCCAAAAAAGAAGGATGGAGAATTATTTGATTCATTTTAACCCATAAGCCCATGTAATATGTCATATAAGATTATTTTAAAAGTGATGGCAAATCAATTAAGACCATTGTTAGACAAAATTATTTTAGAAGAGCAAGGAGGATTTGTGAAAGAGACAAATTCTAAACAAGGATCTTAGTAGCTCATGAAGTTAAGCATTCAACAACTTCAAGAAAAGAGAAAGCAATGATCTTAAAACTTGATATGAGTAAGGGCTATGATATGGTTAAATGGGATTTTCTTTTTGCAATATTGTAAAAGTTTAGATTTACAAAGAAATGGGTCAAATGGATTAAAGATTGTATCTCTAAAATTTCATATTCAATGTTGGTCAATGGGTTAGTAACAAAATCATTTAAATCCAAGAGAGGTCTTAGACAAGGAGATCCTTTATCACCATATTTGTTCATTATCATGGTAGAGGTTTTGGGTAGGAACTTGAAGAAATCTTATGGATATGGGCTTATAAGTATATTTAAGGCTAGTAATAACATCGACAATATCACCCATCAACAGTTTGTAGATGATACAATATTTTTGGAAGGGCAAGAATAAACGAGGCCAAAACTTTGAATAACTTATTAAAGAAATATGAAAGAGCATCAGGGCATAAAGTTAATAAGACAAAATCCAAAATTTACTTCCTAAACACCCCAACTAAAATCAAATCAAGGATATAGGATATGTAGGTTACTTCAAATGGAGGAGGCAAATTTACCAACAACTTATCTAGGGATGCCTTTATTTGAGGGGAGAATGAGGATAGAATTATGAAATCTAGTTATAAGTAAAGTTCAAAATAAACTAATGGTATGGAAAGGTAGATGGTTATCATTAGCAAGAAGAGTGCAACTAATTAAATCAGTCTTATAGGTCATTCCAACTTATTATATGTCCTTGTATACTATGCCAATATCAATAGAAAAAAATTTAACCTTTATTATGCGATTATTTTTGTGGCCATGATTACATGATAAAAGGAAATTTCCTTTGGTGAAATGGAGCGAGGTGTGTGATGATAAAACTAAGGAAGGTATCGGTTTAAGAGTTCTTACGAATGCAAACTTAACTCTTAGGGGAAAATTTATCTAGAGATTGTACAAATAGAGTCAAATACAATGGGCAAAAAATCTTCTAAGTATGTTGAGCCCAATGACCGAAGCTTAATACTTACTACATTCTCTCTACTAAGTGGTTTTGCACTATGAAATAGTTTTAAAAAATCAATTGATCTAATGATTAAAGGTTTAAGATGGATGGTGGGAACTTAAGAAAAAATTATATTTGAATGGATACTTGGGTGTGATAAAAAACCCACTCAATCTAAATCCAATTTTGAAACCATGGATGAGATTACTTCAAGATAAATATGATGATAAGGTTTCAAAAATTTTGTACAAGGATCATGAAGGAAGATGCAAATGGAAAATATATTTTACAAGTATACAAGACATTGATGCTAGGAGGCAGTTGAGTAGAAAGCTAACAATAATGATCATTTTGAGAAGAATCAAGGATAAGTTGTTTTGGGAGTTGAATAGCTCAAGAGAATACATGACAAAAAGTGGATATAATATAAACCATCATCAAAATAGGAATAATGCAAGAATATGGAGAGATATTTGGGATAGCCTGAGCATTCCTAAAGTCAAAATGTTTGTTTGGATAGTAGGTCATAGAAGAATTTTATCTTAGGATAACCTTATGAAAAGGGGTTTTCATGGCCCCTCAAAATGTGTTCTTTGTAAAATGGAGGAGAGTATAGACCATCTATTGGGACACTGCTCAATTGTCTAGAAACTATGGCAATGGATTCTTAATATGTTTGGTAAATGCATGGTGATGAATGGAAGAAAGAATGGTTAAAGCAATGGTAGAGAACTTTTAAAAGTGATGCTTTACAAACAATATGGGATATATCAAAAGATATAATACTTTGGACTGTATGGCTAGAAAGGAATAGAAGAATATTTAAAAGAAAGGAAAGCAGTTTAGAGGTAATGAAAAAGAAGATTTGTTTAGCCATAGAGGAGTCTAAACAAATCTTCATTTTAATTACCTCTAAACTGCTTTCCTTTACTTTAAATATTCTTTTATTACTCTCTGGCCATACAGTCCAAATTATTGCATCTTTTGATATATCCCTGATTGTAAAATATCACTTTTAAAAGTGATATGTCGTTGCTCTAACCATTCTTCAATTCTTTCATTCATCACCATTATTTTTTTCAATGAAAAAAGACTAAAATTTATTAAAAATAAACCAGATTACATAGTCGTGAGGCCTTCCATACATGGGCCATAGCCTGGAAGTACCTCCAAATATACATGCCTAAAATTCCATCAAGGCTAAATGCCCAATTAGAGAATAGACAAAAATTGCACAAAAAAGTATTTCTACACCTAATCATTGAAAAAAATATAAGAGGAGGACTCCTCAAAACTACAATAAGACAACCATAAGTTTATTTTCCTTATATACCGCATATCTTCTCGAAATTGTATTTGAGAGGTCTGTGATTTCAAATTCTTGCAGCTCCACCAACTCATCCTGCTAATCTCCATTGTTATTTGTTTGTCCTATCTCCACCTTCCCATGTACACAATGATTTGAACAATTCCTAATCATGAAACATTGAGGCCTTCAATATCCTTATGGGCAAATCCTCCCTCCTTCTAAGAGTTGCCACGTTGGTACTTATTCCTTCCCCATCATTAGGGTAATCCTATTAAAACAAAATCTACAAGTCCATATAATATTCCCCTAGGTTTTCCACCCCCACCTGTTAGGATCCTCCATCCTAAAATTATTAGTTAGTATTATTAATCATTTAATTATTATATTATTAACTCATAAAGTGAACCATCACATCTCTTCATAACGTGAACCATCACGTCTCTTCACCAACGTAGCTTTAGGGTAGATATATATATATATATATATATATATATTAGGTTGGCCATTCACACAAATCATCCAAGAAGAAGAATAAGAAGCATAGATTCTAAAGAGGGAGCCCCCTATAAGTGGCAAGGAGGGAGCCCCCTATAGCGGCAAAGCGATTACAAGGGATCCCCTTTAAGTGGCCTGTGATTACATTTTATATTAAATTATTTATCAAATTTACACAAGAACATCAGGGTTCTTGCATTTGGTATCAGAGCCATGTGGGACCTAGTCATGTGGGAATTGCTCAAATATCTTCGTCAAATCACTTCCGTGCATGAGTATCAAACTCGGTTTGAGGATATCACCAAACACAACACAAGGTTGGATGAATCAATTCTCATCAATAACTTCATTAGTGGATTGAAAGAGGAAATTATAATGGAGGTGATAAGGTTCAATCCCTATACCATGATGCAGACCTATGGATTGGCCAAATTAGTCGAAGACAAATTCAATACTCAATGTCGATTAGGAAAAATACCTATTGGGAAAGCACAAACCACTTACGATGCCCCAAAACCTAACCGACCCTTGCAGGTTGAGTACCTCAGCCCGAAGGAAGTGAAGGAACGACGAGCGAAAGACCTTTGCAATAATTGTGATGAGCAATTTGGATCCCATCAGAAATGCATTACACTAACATTGTATTTATTGAAGGAAGTTGATCCTTGTCAATCCCTAAAAGGTGAAGATGAGGTAGTTGTGTCCGAAGTGCTTGGCGCACCTACTCACAACAATAAATACAATGAGGTCGATATATCAAAAGTGATCGATGCATTAGGTAAGAATGAGGTAGACATTCCTAAAGTGACTCATTATGGCCAAACATGCACTCTATAAGAACTACACTCAATTTCCTCTCCAATAGTGAGTTATTGCCATAGGGTCAAACCTATTCAAAAACAAGGCATAAAGGTGATTGCACACTCCTCCATTGCCTCTCCCAGGGAACAATAGGAGAATGTAGAAGTTTTACCACCTCTTTTTATGCATCATTTTAAGGCGTTTGAAGAACCCCAAGGGTTGCCCTTCCCTCATCATCACACATTTACTAATTTTTTTGGAAACCCCCTGCTAACACTTCATCCTTCTCGATATCCCTGCCTACAGAAGGATGACATTAAAAGATTCCAATTACTTACACAAATCCTTCTTGGAAAATAAAGGACAAAGCTCCTCACTTTGAGCTTTGAGGACAAAGCTCTTTTTAAGGAGGGTGGCATGTTAGGATCCTCCATCCTAACATTATTAGTTAGTATTATTAATCATTTAATTATTATATTATTAACTCATAAAGTGAACCATCACATCTCTTCATAATGTGAACCATCACGTCTCTTCATAACGTGAACCATCACGTCTCTTCACCAACGTAGCTTTAGGGTATATATATATATATATATATATATATATATATATATATATATATATATATATATATATATATTAGGTTGGCCATTCACACAAATCATCCAAGAAGAAGAATAAGAAGCATAGATTCTAAGGAGGGAGCCCCCTTTAAGTGGCCTATGATTACATTTTATATTAAATTATTTATCAAATTTACACAAGAACATCAGGGTTCTTTCACCACCATAATCCCACCAATGATGACCTCTCTCTATTCCTCAATTAGTCAATCTATCTACAACTCTGTTCTTTTATCTCACCACATGGAGAAATTTTATTCACACTCTATTTTTTAAATCCATAATATTATCCAAGACTTGTTGGACCCTCCGTTTCATTTCTCCCTCCTGCTTGTTCAACCTATTGATTAGGACCCAAGAGTTAGACTCCACCTCAATTCTTAAGTATCCTTGCTTAAGATCCATGGCTAAGCCTTCACATATGGTCATGGCCTCTACCACCATGTTGTTATTCCAATCAATGCCCCAATGGAAGCCAAAAACCATCATTCCTTCATGCATACAACCCACCCCTCCAATATTTGCCTCCCTTGAATTGTTACAAGCAACACCATAGATGTTAACCTTAACCCAATCCATCGACAATATCTTCCACTTCCCTCCCTTGTCCATATTTTTATAAGGAGGAACCTTCATTATTCTCGAGCTTCAATTCCATAAATAATGGGAATGAACCCACCCAAAGATCACAATCCCAAGAATATCTAGTAACTCCTCGTATTTGGGGATAAGTTGAGAACTTTTATTCCTCTTACAACCTCTTTAATATTGAGCAAAATTCTCAAGATAATTGACTCCCTAGACGAGCACTCATCACAAAAAATATGTCTATTTTGCTCCAGCCACACCTACCACAAAGTGAAGGCCTTGAAGCAATGAACTAGAAGGGTAGACTATCCACCCGCCCCCCTAGAGCCCCATAGATCAAATAATTGCTCCAACGAGACATCACCAAGCCAAGGAAAATTAAACATCATTTTGTCTTGCTCCTAGATCCAACCAATAAAGGGACATCGAAATAGAAGGTGGTCAACAAATTATCCCACCCCATAATAGAGCATGTTAGAAATAACTTATATTACATTATTTGGGTCATGTAAATGTACCTTTCTTGGTACATACTTAGGACATTAGATTACTTTAGGGGGAAGTTATCTAGTTACTTCATACAATGTAATAAATGCACAAGTATCAATATACAGGTTGTAATGTGCAAGGTGTCCACTTGTACGACTAGATAGAGTGTTGGCCAAGGAACTTATCTTCCTATATAAAGGGCCATAGATATAGAAGAGTTAACATAATAGTGAAGGATTGCAGTAGTGTAGGATAGACAATAGTGTAGTGTGTGTGAGCTATAAGCTTAGAGCTCATTCATTGAGCAATAGCTTGTATGATGGAGTGTTCATTTTCTCCATAGCTACTATTGTACTAATTTTTGTCATTTCTATTTATAGCATATTTCAATCATCTCACAAATTTACTTTTTTTCTTATGATTCTGCATCTTATGAATTTTATCTCCCATTGCATGTTGTATCTAAAGCTAACAGTGGTATCAGAACTATGGTAGATCAATAGGAAAATCACCATTATCATTGACCCTGAGTTTTTTGTCAACCTGATGCGCCATTGGACCAGTCACTATAAAAATTTCTCATAAGAGTCTAGGTGATAGAATTAGGGAGAGCCGCAAGTGAGGACTGAATGAAATCTCAATTTTAGAAATACTGAGATTGCATTTGGCTAGAGTCTTTCCATAGAGTTGCAAAAAAACTTGTGAAGACTAGGACTCAACATTTGATCCACTAGTTTGATGAAAAAACTAGTGAAGCTTATCTAAGAGATCTAGAAATATTTACCTGAAGTTTCTTTTATTGTAGAGAATTAATTCTCAGATGATTGGGACACCTCCTACGATAGAAAGCTAGGATATCTCAACTTTATTGCACAAAGACCGAAGTGCCTTCATAGTGCAGAGATTAGTTGTTACAGAAAGGAGAATACTTTAGAATAAACTTCTAGAAAAAAATTGTGGTGAAGTCAGAAGATAGGAGATCTCCATTGCTATATTAAAGAACTTCAAAAAAAGAAAAAGGCCATAGAAGCCCTGATTCACAAGAAAAGCCCATAGAAGCCTTGATCCAGAAGAAAATGCCACAAAAACTTAGAAAAGGCCATAGAAGCCTTAATATTGAATAAAAGGTCACATAAGCCTTGATATTAAAGAAAAGGCCACAAAAGCCTTGATACTGAAACAAGCTACAAGTGCCTTGATCTTGAAGAGGACTCCAAAAGAGAGTACTTAATTTAGAAGCAAATTTTAGTACTAATATTTTTGTTGCAGGTAAAGGAGATCTAGTAAGTCGAGAAAGCTTCCTACAATAAAGTTAGAAAGAGTGGCCTCTTCAGAATCAATCCAACACTTGAAGCAAAAGATATCAGGAGGAGATCTCATTAAAGATATTCCAGACAAGGAAGAAGAAGAAGGACTAGGAGAGTCCTTCTCGAATCCAGAAGCAACAGAATCAAATATCCAAGAGAATATCTCACCACCAACACTTCCAAAAGTAGAAGGTTGAAGATAAGGTCTCAAGGAAGACCAAAAGAAGTTGCAAGATCAAAGACCTTGGTGAGGTCTCGACGAGCATCCAGTAAAAGGCTAGGAAAACCTTGCTAAAGAAATTATCAAAGAAGAAATCACTAGAGAAGTCCACTATTAAGGAGAAGCCCTTGATAGTGAAGGACTTGGGACAATTATCGTCATCCGAAAACAAGCCCAAGAGGAGGAGAATTTGGCAAGGAGTGACAAATCCAAGCGAAAGAAAAATCCAGTGAAGACCTTAAGACATTCAAAATATTGAGAAGAAGATCCTTGTTTAAGTCAGAATTTGACAAGAAGACTTGAAGACAGAAGAAGCTGGATAGAACTAGAAGATTGAAGATTACCTTCCATAGCAAGAGGACACCACTTCAAAGACACAGACTTCTCCAAATATTTAAAAGAAGGAGGAGACCACAAGAGGAGAACAAAGTCACCAAATCTTAGGTTAGTGAAAAAAGTTCAAGACTATGGTTTGGTGAAGAAGGAACTATTTGAAACAATCTACAAAGAGTTGTAAGATCTTACTCAAAGTAGCAACTTGGTGATCTAAGACACCAAGATCTACATCCTCTATAGAAGCGGCAAAGAAGCTACAAAAGCTTTCAAAAAAAGGTAAGCAACTATTGGTGCATGTAGATTCATTAATTGGATTACTTTTCAGATTTATTAGAGCACCTTAATCCAAATTAAAGTTTCAACCTAAATTACAATCATTAGAAATGCAAAATAAAAAGCTTCCTTTTAGAGATTCATTTGCACACTAGGAGTTGATTAGATTCCAAATATTAATTATCTATCAACTACCTATTATCTACTTTGAAAAGCAAAAAGAAGACTGAATTCTACAATACTAATTGTAGTGAATTTGTAGAATATTTGAAGGTTCATTTCAAATTATTCTTGATTAGTTGCAGTGAATTGATTAAGTGCATTTTATTGAGAGTAGATTGGAGTGATAAGGTTTAATTTGTTAGTGCATTAAAAAGTAGAATTTGTTAGATTAATTTGCACTATTATTATTCTCAAAAGAAATTAGTTTTGTGCATTGAAAAAAAAAGGGTACAAAATCTAGTTTGCATCAAGTGTCTAAAGAAACTCTTAAAGCACAAAAACCTACAACTCTTAGTGGCCAATAGAAGCCACCGAAATTGGTTAGTACAAGCAAATAAAAGCTAACCGAAAAGAATCTTCAAATATTGAGACTTGGTGAGTCTCAAATCTAAAGCACTAAAGAGGTTAGTGCAACTAAAAGAAAGCTTCTATTTTACAGTATTTACAAGGCTTGGATTCACCATAAAATATCCAAGCAAAGATGGTAATGAGTCTATCCAAAGAGACATCCTCAAAATCCTCATAATGCACTCATAAAATCTGCTACAAAATCAGAATCTTAGGCCTGCAAAAGAGTGCAAGAAAAGGTGCAATAAAAAAGGATTTATATACATGTAAAGGTTACATGTTATTGCACTTCTACAATACATCATATGCAGGGAAAGGAGCATATTTGAAGGTGCCTCAAAAGGCACAACATGTACAAGAAAATCTAGCCAAAGAAGGGCCAAAATATTAGTGCTCTTCAACCATAGAAAGGGTATACTCTTCGCGGATGAACCTGCAAGACAAAGGAAGCTCATCAAAGTGATTTACGTAAACCAAAGTAAGCTTATCAAGGACATCTACCAAGAAGAAGAAGCTTATTTTCGTAGAGAAAAGAGAGCTCATCCATGAAGAAAGAGCATCAAGCTTCCACTCCTACCAAGACAAACAAGTAGCATAATAGGGAGCACATTGAAGGCAAGAAGAAAAAATAGAAGGACAGATGCTACATTGAGAGTAACATCTACAAACGAAAGCACTATCATCCACGATTGAAGCTTCAAGATGCCTCACGAAGCCACTTGCAGAAGAATAGCTTGCTTGCTGCCCAAGAAAACAAAGCAAGCTAAGGAGAAAGATAATCGAAGGAGTTACAATCTCCTTCTTGAAGGTGTTATGTCAAAAGTCTCATGCAAGAAGACTGAATTCCACTTGGCATAATATTCTCTAGCGCCTCTCATTTCCTAATGGTCAAGAGACCATCAAAGGGGAGTTAAAATTGCTAGAGCAAATTCTCATAAGTTACAAAGGTGTAACATGCATGGTAGAAGCGTTACAAAAAGATATTGACATTACACAAGTGACAACGCTCTCAAGAAACAAAAAAGACACTTGGCCACCCTTGACCTCCAATAAATGTAGTCTAATTTTGAAGCAAGAACAGGGTGAAGAGGAGAGCAATTTGCAATAAAAAGAGGAGGAAATATCGTAGTCAAACCAGTTCTAGCACAACGTTGAAGAAAGGGAGCAAGGAGCATTTAAATCTCCATAGAAGAAGGATATATTACTAGCATCAAAGAACAAGCCCGACCGTTTCTCACTCAGCCATACCACACTTGGCCCATCCGGATTCATCAAATCAAGCACCACAGAAAGGGTACGTAAGAGGATTGTTATACTCAATCAAAACCAATGCTATTCAAGTGTGAAGACAAGGAGCTAAGGTAAGCAAATTATCTCATTAATATTGCTTTCAAACATAGGAGATATAAGGCTATAAAATCAAGGATAAATCTTAAGATTATGAAAGCAAATTATATAGGAGATAACTTACCTAGATCAAAATAATATTTGCAAAACAACCTTGGAGATATAAGGAATTCTACTTAGGTTTAACTATTTAATATTTTTTGAAAATTTTGAAAAAAAACTTGTATTAAGACATAGATCAATTACAATGTGGGAAGAGCCTCTTCCCAGTCGAGGTCCGAGAGGACACAGTCATACAATAGTAAAGGAAGAACTGCACCAAAGCCAATTTTCGTGAACCAAAAATTAGTTGCCATGGGGTCCCCCATCGTACTCTATTTTTTGAAGGTCATTAGCTCAAGGACCTTTCAAGACCCTGTCTAATCACCTCATCCTCAATATCCATGTCACTGTGCAATCGAACTCCAACCTCCTTTTCCGCACCCATCTTAGCGAGAAAGTCAGCCGCTTTGTTCAAATCTCTACTCGCATAAATTGGGATCACGTCCTCCAATTCCTTCCATAATTCTTTAATTTGGGTAACAAGAGCCCTCAACCTCCAAGCTTTCGGATCAAAGTTCCTCATGCGGTCTAGAGCTCCAACCATTATTTGCGAGTCCGATTCAAGAATAATCCTGCGGTGGCCATGTTTCTTTGCCCAAACAGAAGCGAGACTTGATGGCAATGGCTTCGGCTTCATTGTTAGTGGTTCTTCCCAGGCCTTGCAATTCCCAATAGAGCACAGTCCCGGCATGGTTCCGGCACACCACTCCAATTTTGGCTCTACCCGGATTGCCTTTTGTAGCTCCATCAGTATTGATTTTAATCCAACCTTCAGGGGGAGGTTTCCAACAATTTATGTCCTGTCCCTCTTGCAGTTCAACGCGTTCTTCCATAGCTCCAATGTCAATTTGAGCTTCCTCCTCAGCATGAACAACCACGGTTTTGGTAACCTTGCTCCAAATGGTCTGCAAACCCCGTCTAGAGCAGTAAAAGTTTCTTTAAAATTTTTGGCATTTCTTTCCGGCCATACTTGCCACCGGATAAAGCTTAAACCGAGCTCCCGACCAATACGAAGAGCTTTAGATTTGAATCTACCTTTCTGCCATTTTGCCCAGATATTCATCCGGTTCGGGTCACCACTTACTTGAATTTTAAAGTATGCAAACCAACGCGGCCAAATCTGTCGGGTGAAAGGGCAACCAAACAACAAATGGTCAGCGGTTTCCTTGCTTTTGTAGCATAGTACACATTGAGAAGGGTCGATGATACCTTTTGATCTGAGATTATCAAAAGTGAGGATTCCATTGTGCATGCATTTCCAGGAAAAAAAGTTAACTTTCGGCCGGCCTTTAGAGTGCCGGATTTTCCTCCAGGTCCTCAACTTGAAAAGTATGAGGGGGGGCTCTGGGAGAATGTTGTCATATCCGTCCTTTATTGTATAGACGCCAAGACTCCCAAAGCCCCAAGCTAATTCATCCTCCACGTCTCCCCCTGTAAGAAATATTTCTGTCAAAATTTTAGTCATGATGGGAGTCAAATCCGGAGGGATTGAAATGGGCCACTCATCCAACTTCTTGAACTGCTTAAACTTACACTCCCCAGTGAGTAGTTGTGAAATAACTTTCAATACGGATCCATCCCTTGGCTTCAATGGCTGCTTTTATTGGCTGTAATTCTAGAAATTCAGCAATGATGGGTGGGAACTGATCCCAAGAATCTGTCCAAAAATGAGCCTTCTCCCCTCTTCCCACTTTCCAAAATAAGCGGTCTTTAACAACTTGAGACCCTAACTTGAGAGCACTGCCAAACTAGGGACCCGAGTACCATCCAAGGGGATGCGAGCTACATCGTTTGGGTTGGTCTGTCCCAAGTATTTGCTAGTTAGGATTCTCCTGAAAAGGGAGGTGGGTTGGGAGATCCATCTCCGATCTGACTTTCCAGCCAAAGCTTTATTATTCAGCTTAGATTTTCTCAAACCCAGACCTCCTTTAACCTTGGGCTGGGTAACTTTGTCCCAGCCCACTAAGGCCCACTTTCTCTCTCCCTTTGCTCCTTCCCATAAAAACTTTCTAGCCATCTTGTCCAACTCTTTCCATATTGTAATCGGGGCAGCCAGGATAGAGAATTTGTAAATTGGCATGGCTTGAATGATTGACTGTAAGAACGTTAATCTGCCACCATAACTTAACCACTTGTGAGACCAGTGATTAATTTTGTCCTTGATACACTCCAACAGATTCCTCCATGTGTCTAATTTCAGCTTCTTAAAGTGCAAGGGGACCCCCAAGTAAACCACTAGGAGAGAAGTCCTTGTGAATCCCAGGATTTCTAAAATTTTGTTATGAAGCCTTTGCTCCAGATTAAAAAAAACCACTTTGGATTTCTTGTCATTAATGACCTATTGAGTAGCCCTGAGATAGACATTAAGAGTATCCCTAATCATTCTTGCTTCCCTGAAGTTGGCCACTCCCACCAAACCGAGTGTCATCCACAAGCTGCAGGTGCGTTAAAACTTCGTCACCCACCCCGATACCCAATAATCTACCTTGTTGTCTTCTCCTCAAGAAAAGTCTGCCAAGACCTTCGACCAAAATGAGAAAAAGATAAGGAGAACATGGATCCCCACAGCGCGGTCCCCGAGTAGCTCCAAATGGTTGCGAAGGAAGGCCCTTGATTAGCACAGAGTAAGTCAGGGTAGAGACACGACTCATGACCCACTCTATCCAGATCCTGAGAGAAACCAAAGGCTGCCATCATTTTAGCCAGGGAAACTCCATTCAACCCCTGTCATAAGCCTTTGACATGTCCAGTTTTATGAACATCCCTTTATTATCGGAAGTGTGCATTGAATGGATTGCTTCACGGGCCACAACCACCCCATCCAGAATCTGTCGTCCCTCAACAAAACCCCCTTGCTCAGAGGAGACAATGTTGTGAAGAAGAGGTTTTAGGCGCTCAGCCATTACCTTTGTGATTATTTTGTACAGCACATTACATAAGGCAATAGGCCTATAATCTGAAATATGAACCCCCTCCTCCCCTTTTGGAATTAAGGTAATGAAAGTGTGGTTTATAGCTTTAAGCATTCTCTTATTTTCTCTGGACTCTTCTACAACAGCCATTACATCTTCCTCTAAGTAGTCCCAGAAAGCCTGAAAAAACTCAATTGGGAAGCCGTCTAGGACACTGGAGTTTTACCGGTGCTCATTCCAAAGACCACAGTTTTCAATTCATCTCTATCAATGGGTTTGAGGAGGGCCTGATTTTCATCCTCAAAAATAACGATGAGGTATGACAGAAATAACTTCATTTTGGGCCTCTACATCTTGTACCACACTTTCCTTAAAAATCTTAGAAAAATAATCCATAGCATGGGAATGCATACACGGAAGTGTATCAAAGGAATGACCGTTCTCATCTTGAAGGGCCTCCATCTTGTTCATCTGTCTTCGAGCACAAGCAGTCCGATGAAAGAATTTTGTATTTTTGTCCCCTTCTAATAACCAGGTGGTCCTTGCTCTCTGCTTCCAATAGGTCTCCTCCTGGTTGTCAATGTCCTCAACCGCTGTACGCGGGGGCATCATCCTCAGCTTTGAGCTGGTCTGTAATTACTCCTTCTCTGAACTATTTTTGGACCTCATCCCATCTGGCCACCAATGGAGCTCTTTGGGCCTAGAAGTCTATTTTATTAGCACGCCTCCAATACTTCAATTGAGTTTTGACATATTGTAGTTGTTTGTGGATTCCGAACATTGCTCTCCCATAAGTTGGGTGGCCTTCTTCCCACCATTGTGGAATTTTCTCCCGAAGTTCTTCTTTTCGAAGCCAAAAATTCTCAAATCCGAAAGGTTTGTGATGCTTGCCCCATCCTAGTCCCGCCTTCCAACGGGAATGGGACAGGTGATCTGAAAGCTGGGCCTTCTAAAATCTAAAAATTTATATTCCATTTTACAAACGCCTCCTCTGAAACCGGAAAATGATCTAGCTTAACCTTCCTGCTATGTGGCTCCCGCCTTTTATTAGTCCAAGTGTAGTTAATGCCAGGACATTTAATGTCCACTAAGTGCAAAGCCTGGACTTGGGCAATCATGAAACGGTCCCCTGGGTCCAAAAATGGTGTTCCCCCTTCCTGATCTCTAGAAGATAATTTAGCGTTAAAGTCCCCCGCTATAATCCGAGTCTAGATCTTCCCTTGAGGTTCGCATGTTATGCACGGCCTTCCACCTGCCGCCTCGACCATCTAGGTTTTGAGACCCATAAAAGTTTGTGATTAGAACGTGTTCCACAGTGACATTATTCCTAAAAAGAGAAGTGAGAACACCCCTCCGGGCAAGATGTTCTATTGCAGACCATTCAAGAGAGTTCCACAGAGTAACAATCCCCCCTGAGGCACCTTGGGCAGCCACATCCATATGACCAGCACCCCTCCAAATTATGTTGACTATTTTGGACATAAGATCTAATGACATCTTAGTCTCTTGTAAAAGCAAAAAATCAGTATTACGATTCTCTAAAAGTCTTCGAACAACAGATTGATGGGTTCTGCTGTTTAAACCCCTCACATTCCATGATTGTATAATCATTGGTTACCACAGGAGCAATAAGAGTCTATTGGCCTCACCGATCCTCCCGTGATCAGTTTGTCTCCTTGGATTGCTAGCAACTCCTTATTGGATCTTCTACCTACTCCCTGAGAATTGTTGTTTTTTGATCTTTTTTCTACCTAGGTTATCCCCAAAGTTGGCCTTTCCCTGTTCTTCTCTGCTATTCCCATGCTGACATCTTGAGATACTGTTTGCTCCTGGTTATGCACTACTAAAGCCCCTGAACACACTGGTTGTGATACCTCACAGAGTTCAACTACCTGTTGTATGACGGGAGGAGATGAGAGGGGGAGTTGCATGGGAATATTAGAATTTTCCTTATTACCCTCCATGCCCTCCATAAATTGTTCCTCTTCGTCAACCAGTGACTTAAATATCTCATACCTATTGGCAGGTCTGAGATGGGATTGCTCCTTTCCCTCTTTTTTCTTTGTCCGTCTTTTTCTTCTGGGTTGTTCAAAACCCTCTCTCTGAGCTTCTTGGCCCTGAACGGTGCTATTAGAATCTTTATTAAGTGTTGCCTTATCCTCTTTAGGCAGGTTTGGCATTCCTAAAGGGGCCTCCATTTTAGCATTCATATTATTAGGGCAGAAACGGGCCAAATGTCCATGTTTGTGACAAACCCTACATCTAAAGGGTAGGGCCTCATAGTCCAGTTGTTGAATCCAGGAGAGTCCTGCCAATTCAATTTCCATCTCTGCCGAGCAAAGGTTGGTTGAGATCCATCTCCACACATATTCTTGCATACATCGCCATGCTCCCTTCAATTGTGTCTCTGGCAACACCCGGATGTCTTCCAATAGAATTGCCAATCCTTGCCAACACCTGCTCACTCCGGAATTCCATTGGAAGAGCATATAGTCGGATCCATCTTCGGGACAGCGATGAGGTTCAACTCGGGGATCGAATCCCACTCTCCATGGTTGAACAAATAGCCCTGTCGGGCCATGATTTTTCTTCTCTGACTCGAAAGCCCTATTTCTATCGGCCAAAGACGAAAAGCTAACAATAAAATATCCATTGCTAATAAACCACAATGAATACTCACCGTGAGGCTCCTAGTTTTGGCGGATCCAAGAGTGCAAAAAATTTAGGGAAGGACGTATACCCATGAACTTGCAGATTAAATCGTGATTAGCTCCGTAAATGGTCGATTCTTCAACCATACTTGGCTTGATGACAATTTTTGGCTTGGTTTCGGCCTATGAAAAACATCCATTCACACGATGTGCTGTCGACCTATTCCCAGCTCGTGAAGAGCATTTTATATGCCGTTTTTTGAGCTTCGTCGTTCTTTGGAGGAGATTTTTCTTTAAACAAATCTGCGTATGAGCTGCTACTCCCTGGAAAAGGAGCCGGAGAAGTCCCCATTGGACCCTCCTGGGGCACCAATCTAGCCTTCAGATCCACCGTACCTCGAAAGCACTTCTGCAATCCAGCTGATGCCCTAGATTTTTTCGGGTGAAAAAAAAAACTATTTAATATTTTACAAATATTGTTATCTTTTATAATTTTCCAAATTTGGGAGTCATAAGGTCTATTACATAAAATTTATTTATTGGAAATTAGAAAAATTAAAATCAAATTTCAAAGGGCCATTGTAAGAGGTTTATTTAAGACATTTTAAAGGTTGGAAATTTATAATACTTACTTGTCTCAAATCTTCTCAAATCGAGACAAAATATCCAACATTACAAACCTCTTTAAATGTTGGGAAAAGTGCTTAGTTCAATAGGAGCAATAAGAATAATAGAAGTTGATTTTGTTATTTACAAAACTTTACAAAATCAATCAAAATTAAACTAAAATTTACAAAAGCACTTTTATCTTTTCCAAATCATACTAGGGAGTCATAAGGCATTCTACAAAACTTGGTAATATCAACATTTATCAAAATTATCAAGTTGCAATATATAAGCTTTCTACAAAACCTAAAAATCCTCAAGTTAGAGGAATGGGAAAAAAGAGAAGAAATCTTATGGAAGCAAAAATCTAGAATTCAATGGCTCAAAGAAGGAGATCGAAACACAACTTTCTTCCACAAATCTCTTCTAGCTCGAAGATCTCACAACTTTATTTCTTCCCTGAAATCAAATTCTGGAGATGTTGTTTATACTTGGGATGGCATGAACTCTATTGTTGTTGATTACTTTTCCAATATTTTTTTTGCTACTCCTCTTGACTCATCTTCTCAACAAAATGTTCTTCAAGCAATCCCTTCTCTTATCACTTCTGAGGAGAACTCTATTTTTACTGCTTATGTTACTATCAATGAGCTTCAATAGGTAGTTTTTAAAATGCAAAAAGGGAAAACCCCAGGTCCTGATGGTTTTCCCATTGAGTTCTACCAAGAGTTATGGGATATCCTTCATGTTGATTTATTAGAGGTGGTGGAAGAAGCCCGGAAAGCCAAAGAAATTTTGAAGGTTATCAATAAAACTTATATTACTCTTGTTCCAAAAGCTCAAGAGGTTGATCATATCTCAACTTTTAGACCTATTGCTTTATGTAATGTTCTTCTCAAAATCATTACTAAAATCATGGCAGAAAGGTTGAAGCCTCTTTTGCATAATATTATTTTCCTAGAGCAAGGGGGTTATGTGGAAGGACGTCAAATAGTAGATGAGATAGTTCTTTCTCAAGAAGCCATCCATTCCATGGATATGCAAAAATCTCCTTCCATGTTCATTCGATTAGACTTATCCAAAGCTTATGACAGAGTGGATTGGCACTTCCTTATCAAAGTTTTGAGGCAATTTGGTTTCTCTAAGGATTGGATGGATTGGATTATGGGATGTATCTCTTCAGTTTCCTACTTAGTTCTTATCAATGGCAGGCCTTCTCAGTTGTTTCCAGCTTCTAGAGGTATTAGGCAAGGTGACCCACTATCCCCTTATTTATTCATCATTCTTGTTGAATGCTTGGGTAGGACTATAACCAAAAAGAGGGAAAACAAAACCCTTGAGGGAGTTACCATTGCTCATGGAGCTAGACCTATCTCTCATCTTCAATTTGTGGATGACTCTACTCTTTTAGGTAAAGCTATAGTTAAGGAAGCTTCTAATATTAAGCAAATCATTAGTTGTTTTTCTAAGGCTACTGGGCAGTTGATCAATGAAGACAAATCTAAAGTTATTTTCTTTCACTACTCTAATAGACAGGAATCCATGGTCTTGGATAAATTAATATATAAGAAGACCTCCCTTCCAATCACTTATTTAGGTATTCCCATAAATATTCAAAGGCAAAAAAATAAATATTGGAATTGGTTGTTGGACAAATTCAAGAAGAAAATTGGAAAGTGGACCAACATGTGGCTTTCTTCTGGGGTAGAATCACCTTGGTAAAATCAGTCCTTCAAGCTATTCCTATTTATGTATCTTTCGTGTTGAATATCCCAAAGGTTGTTCTTCGAGAACTGGATCAAATCAGTCATCGTTTCCTTTGGAGTGGTACTAAGGAGAAAATAAAATGGGCCTTGGTGAAATGGGACACTTTATGTCTTCCTAAGAATGAAGGGGGTTTAGGATTCCGGTCTTCTATTAATAACAACAAATCTTTAGCTACTAAATTATATTGGAGGATGTTGCATAACCCCAATGCTCTTTGGGCCAATAATCTTCATGCTAAATATGTTGAGAACAAAAGTCCTGAAGACCTTGTTCGCTATCAACTTCCTACCAAAGGTTCTCCCATTTTAGTAGTTCTTAAGACTGGTGAGGATTTGATAAAGAAAAAATTATTTTGGATCATTCATAATGGTCAACAGGTAAATTTTTGGATAGATTCTTGGGATGGTCACAAGCCTTTGATAACTCGGTTTCCCGATTGGAGGCCTTGGATGGAGGAGCTTCACCGAGCTAACTGGATAAAGGTGGCTAATAACTTGTCGGTACCATACTGGTAATTCAAAGTTTGGTAGATATTGGATCCCTATTGAGGACTGGCCTATTCAAATCCCAGAAAGGCAAAGACAAGATATCCAAGGCATCCTTCATATGAGATCTCTCTCTTGGTCCCATGAAAAATATTTTTTTGGATGGAACAACACTACTAAGGGTGAGTATTCAGTTGCTCAAGGTTATTTGACCTTATGCCATAATAATCCCAACCATTCTTCTGACATATTTTCTCAATTGTGGGCTCAAAAGCTTTGGCCTAAGGTGAGGTTCTTTAATTGGCTTTTATTGCATCGTAGGGTGCTTACTGGTGAGCAACTTATGAAGCATGGTTTTCATGGCCCTTTTAGATGTGAGATGTGTGAAGAGAATGTAGAAACTCTCAACCATATTTTTATTGAGTGTACTTTAGCCTCTGAGCTATGGAGGAGAATGGCCACTTTACTTGGCTTACAATGGTCCAATTTTTTTACTTTTGAACAGATTTGGAGGGATTGGCCTAATCAAGAGGGTGTTGATCATTTTATTAGGTAGTTAGTTTGGATGGGTTCTACCATTCTTCTTTGGAATATTTTGATTGAAAGGAACAACCAAATTTTTAATCAAGATAGGAAGGATATTCACTATATTTGGAAAAATACCATAGCCAACTTAGTTGAATCAGTCCATCAACTCCTTAATCACCCCCAAAACTCCCACCAAATATGGGATCAAGTGATGCAAAGATTGAAGATTAAATCTTCTAAGGAAAACCAACTTAAAGGGAATGTGAGTATTAGTAAGATGGATAGGACAAGAAATTGGCAACCTCCTCCTAAGGATTTTGGAAAATTCAATACTGATGGAGCCTCTAGAGGGAACCCTGGAAAAGCCAGTGTGGGAGGAATTGGTAGACTTTCGGATGGCTCCCTGGTTTTTACTTTTGCTGAGAATTTGGGTATTCTTTCCAATAACCTTGCTGAGGGGTATGGTATCCTCAGAGGCCTTCAGGAGGCTACTAAGGTTGGATGGGAAAAGGTGTTAGTTGAGTCTGACTCTCAACTTATGATTAATATTTTGAAGACTCCTTCCAAGAATCATAAGGTTGATTGGAGAATAAAAATAATTATTGAGAAGATTCAATTAATCCATATGGGATTTTTGAAAGTTGATTACAATCATGTGGTCAGAGATCAAAACAAGAGTGTTGATGCTTTAGCTAATTGGGCTTTGGACAAAGGTGATCTTACTTGTTATGGCCACCCTCCTAGATGGTGGGCTTCACAAATTAGGGAAGCTCTTCTTTCTATCATTTCTTTGGATGGCTCCAGTTCTGAAGGTACCTAGTTTCTTCTTGTTTTTTTTTCTTCTCTTTGGTTCATTCAGGTTTTTTTAGTTCCCTAGCTCACTCTTTTCTTTCTTTTGTTTCCTTTGTTGTTTCTTGCCTTAATAGTCTTCTTGTCTAGATAGGTCATTGTTATGTTCAATTTTTTTTTTTTTGTTTAGTTTTTTAAGGTGTGTGTGTTCTTTTGTTTTGTTTTGTTTTTGTGTTCTTTGTGTTGTTCTTGTGTTTTTGTTGTTTTGTGTTTTTTTATGTTTTTTGTTATTGTTCTTGTGTTTTTGTCGTTCTTGTTCTTGTGTTTCTCTTTGTTTGTGTTAATTCGTGTTTTTTTGTGTGAGTGTTTTCTATGTTTTTTGTTTTTGTTTATTGTCTGTTGTTGGTTGTTTTTTATTTTTTATTTTTTTAATTTTTAGGTTTTGGTTGTGTTTATTTTTCATGTTTTTTTTGGGTTATGTCTTTGTAGTGTTATGTTGTTTTTGTCTTGTTTGTGTTTTGTTATGTGGTTCTTGTGTTTTTCTATGTGGTTCGTGTTGTGGTTTCTTTTATCTTATTGTGTGTGTGTTTGGTTGTGCTTTTGTTTTTGACACACTCAAGGAGCATGTTTTTTATTTTATTTTATTTTTTTTGTTGTTATTTACTTATTTTTAAATTGGTTTTGTGTGTTTGTTTGCTCCTTGAGTATGTCAAAGGTGGTAGGCCAGGTCCGAGTCCTGGGTATTTTTGGTGGAATGGATACCCTTGCCTCCTTGGGTCTTACCCGAAAGTGGCATCCCTTTTGGGATGTTTTCCACAAAAAAAAAATCCTCAAGAGTATATACTCTCATTACTAGGGAGACATAAGGAAGCCTACAATACCAAGGATTAATAAAGGTTTTACCAAATCAATCTTATATACTTCTATCAAGGATTATATATCCGAATAAGGAGTCATAAGATAGACTGCATAGAAGATCCTATCTCATTTCTTCTATTTTCTCAAATAGAAAAAAAAATGTCATATAATGAATGTGGAATTTGTTCCAACAAAAACCAGTCTATATTGACTCAGGAGCCAGCCATCATATGATAGGAAATACGCAATGGTTCAAATGTCTTGAAGATACCAAAGGCTACAGACTAAGAATTGCAGATAACCAAACTTATCCTATACATAGATATGGATGTGTAACACCTAGCATATCATTTCCAAATCTTCTACTACAAAATATATTGTTTGTTCCTGGATTAACATTCAATCTCATTTTTGTAAGCAAGTTGGTATAAGACAACTATATGATCTACTTTGGATATATGGATGAAATCAATACATGTCTCATCATGAATCAAGGTGAAATAAAAGCAACAGGATCAATCCATGGAAATACATACATCTTGGATTCAATGGAAATATCACAAGATATTGTGATGTTTCAAAATGATACTAACATATTTTCAAAGGAATATGTTGATGAAAATGAATAACCAGTAGAACACATAGCCAAGCATAGAAGAATCAAAATCAAGAAGTTGAGAGAACAAGTGCACCATGCTCTACTCAACCATCAACATTCAAAACCAAAAGAAGATACTTGCAAAGATACCAATAAAGGTGGCTGGATAGAAGACAACGATGATGAACCTGAAGAAGCCAAAGATCATTTTCAAGAGGAAGATCCACATTGAAGACTAAATTCTTCAATACCCAAATATTATAATACAGGGGGTGTTAGAAATAGCTTATATTACATTATTTGGGTCATGTAAATGTACCTTCCTTGGTACATACTTATAACATTAGATTACTTTAGGGGGAAGTTATCTAGTTACTTAATGCAATGTAATAAATGTACAAGTGTCAATATGCAAGTTGTAATGTGCAAGGTGTCCACTTGTACAACTAGATAGAGTGTTGGCCAAGAAACTTATCTTCCTATATAAAGGGCTATAGATATAGAAGAGATAACACAGTAGTGAAGGATTACAATAGTGTAGGATAGACAGTAGTGTAGTGTGTGTGATCTATAAGCTCAAAGCTTATTCATTGAGTAGTAGCTTGTATAATGGAGTTTTCATTTCCTCCATAGCTACTATTGTACTCATTGTCATAATTTCTATTTATAGCATATTCTAGTCATCTCGCAGATTTAATTTCTTTCTTATTATTTTGCATCATGTGAATGCTATCTCCCATTGCATGTTGTATCAAAAGCTAGCAGAGCACACACCATTTTGGGCCCACCAAGCCCCTCTTACAAATATTATCCTAAGTTAAAATCCTATTCTAAATGGTTAACCAAAGGAAAATATTGACGTTTAGCCAGATACTTGATTTCACACCTTCTTCCAAATTGCTCTCTCCCTACCCAATCCCTCTGTGAGTGAGTCATATCTCTTCTTGATGGAATATTTTTCATTTCCTTTACCTCCCCATCCCAAAGAGTCTTATTCTAACCATAAGCACTACCCTTGATCCAAAATAGCCCTCAGAATATCCTTGTCTCCTTTAGCTATCTGTCTACAAACTTAGAGGTCTTTCCACCTCCTCAAACCCACTCCCCCTTTATCTTCCTCCCAAAAGTCCTTAACATAGACCTAATTTGTCTCCTTAAAAATATTTGTAGCATTATCCAAGTTCGAGAATTGGGAAGTAATTGGCTGGTATTGATCCCACCCATCATCCCAAAATTTTGCTTTTCTTCCATTTTTGACTTTCTAGAATATCCTTGTAATAATAACATTACTAGAATTTTTAATTGCAGTCCAAATGATGGACCCATCCCCTCTATTAAAGGGGAGGTGATAAATTGATTCCACCTCATTCCCATAATTCATAAATAAAACCTTTGACTTAAGGTTGGACTGGTCTAGAATCTAATTCCACAACAATTTAGCCGATAAAGCCAAGTTATGATCGACCAATCTACATATACCCAACCACCATTTATTTAATCGGAGGTAGACTGAATACCACTTTACCAATATCTATTTATTTTTAAATTTTGAGCCTCCCCAAATAAAGTCCCTCAAAAGTTTGACAATCTCCTTAACACAGTGTTTGGGATCAATCATAGCCATAAATTGAAACACTGAAATAGCCTACAACATTGATTTTATCATAGGCAATCTTCCCCCCAACAAGAGCCATCGATGCGTCCAATGATTTAACTTATGTTAAATTTTATCTGTAAGAATCCTCCAGGATTCCTTTACAAGATGTCTTCCTTCCACTAGAATCCTGAGGTATTTAAAAGGAACAAAGTCTTTCTTGAAATTTAAAATATTAAGGATACGGGTTTACACCCTATTATCAACATTAAAAAAGAAAACCTTAGACTTATATTCATTGCTAACTTGGCCCGAAGCTCTCTTGTATAGAACCAAACATATTTTGGACCCTTGGCCTCCTTAATATTTGCTAACCCCATACAAGCGAAATTATCCACAAACTACAAATGCGTTAGAGGCATGCCCCCCTGGACACTGTAAAACCTTTTATTTTCTAGGATTCTCTAGCTTTGTGGATAGTCCTACCTAAGGCTTCCATATAAATAATGAACAAGTAAGGAGACATAGGGTCTCCCTGTCTTAGGCCTCTACATGCCCCAAACTACTCTGATGGAACACCATTTATTAAGATCATGTAAGCAGGATTGAAAAAGCAAGTTGCCACCCAATTGATCCACCTATCCTCAAACCCAAAATTTTGTAGAACCTTATAAAAACTCCAATCAACTCGGTCATAGGCTTTGGACATATCTAGTTTAATAAACATATAATATTCCTTACTGAGTATCATGGAGTGAGTAAATTTCTATGCCAATATAATATGGTCCATAATTTCTCTTTCTTGCACAAATCCACCATGTTCCTCATATATAATGGCCCATAAAACCATCTTCAAATGCTTTGCCAACACCTTAGAAATCATTCATCACCATGCATTTACCAAACATATTAAGAATCCATTGCCATAGTTTCCAGACTATTGAGCAGTGTCCCAAGAGATGCTCTATACTCTCATCCATTTTACAAAGAACACAATTTGAGGGGCCATGAAAGCCCCTTTTCATAAGGTTATATGAGGATAAATTCTTTAATGGCCTACTAGCAAAACAAATATTTTAACTTTAGGAATGCTTGGGCTATCCCAAATATCTCTCCATATTTATGCGATATTCCTATTTTGATGGTGCTTTATATTATATCAACTTCTTATTGTGTATTCTCCTGAGTTATGCAACTCCTAAATCAACTTATCCTTGCCTCCACTTAGAATAATCATTGTTGTTATCTTTATATTCAATTGCCTCATAGCATCAATGTCTTGTATACTTGTAAAAAAATCTTCTTTCCATTTATATCTTCCTCGGTTTTTGTACAAAATGTTTGAAATACTTACACCATATTTATCTTGAAATAATTTGATCCATGGTTTCAAAATTAGATCTAGATTAAGTGGTTTTTTATCACATTGAGCCATCAATAATTTTAATAAACTCAAAACAAATACTTTGTTTTACCTCCATTATCATAGATGACCCTTCTATATATATTCAAATCCTATAACTAAGTGGCTAACATCTATTTTTCTACACTAGAGACATTCCATGATGAACATCATAACTGTAAACATTATACAAGAGAGGAATAATACAGTTCTAAACTTGAGCATGGTTTTGACATTTATTTTTAAAAATTATATTATTACTTTCAAACCATAAATTCCAATAAATGATAGCAAGATAGGTCCTCCATATAATACATAATGTTTTAATTTTTTTTAACATAATGGAATCGGTAGCTACCATGGTTATCCATGTTGTTCGCTCATATAACCACCATGCCACATCATTTTAAACCTTTTACGCTACTGAAAGCACTAGGAATACGAACAAGCATTCAATTCGATGAGGCCTGAGATTTGAACCTTGGACGTCCGTCCCCCTTATAGGGTTTCGCTGAACTAATTGGTCTACACCTTAGACCTCCATAATGTTTTAAATTTAAATTAATCTAATATTTCATTAATTTTTTTAATGTTGATGGAACTACCCAACATATTCTTATATTTTTGAAAAAAGCAACCCGAATTTGTATGAGAAAAGTGATTATGATAAAGTAAATCGTAAGATGTTTTTAAGTTTGTCTCACACAAGACACATATGAAATGTTCGTGATATCCTTTTCTTTGCAGACTCTCTCATATAAGATTAATACTTTGGAATTCTAACCAAAGGAATGTTAAGGCCTTATGGAGATCCGCTAGTGACCAAACATTTTTCCAAGGGAAATATTTGGGAGTAGGCAATTTTAATTGTTTTTAAATCCTCATATTCCAAATTGACCATGTATCCACCATCTTTTGAAAAATTTCAAACCAACTCATCCTCTCATGTAGAAATAGTAGAATAAAATTCTTGAAGGATCGTTTGAATCCAATTTGCTATTTGTTGGAGTTCCTCTCCTTCAACCGAGTTATAAATAAAAATTTGTGATCTCAATTTTTTGATCACATTAATATAATCATTGACCTTTGGAACTTTTACAAGCTAGACATACTTGAGCTAATGGTTGTCATTTTGAATAAAATATGAGAGGATAAGGATTCAACCAAAAATCACACCAAAAATTTGTATAATCCCTCTCATTGACTAACCATATAATATGTTTCATGATCAATTGCAAACTATCTTATATGAAGTTCCATATTAGTGATCCTTTGGGTAGGGTTCATTTCCTGAATAATTTCGTTGCAACAAAATAACACACACACACTAGGGTAAGAAGGGGTTTTAAGGTCCTCAAACTTGCACATAAAGTCGTGTAAGATAATACAATATGTTGCAACAGTCTAAACAAAATACTATCATCCATTTACTACTATGGTTGAATCTTAGAATACCACATATCGACAAAACAACTTCCAAAACATGACAAATTACTAGACCACTTCCAAAATTAAAACTTAAAACAACTGTAGCTACAAAAATAGTTGTTGGGACTATTATAGAGTTTGTAGCCTTTGGGACTATTATGGAGTTCATAGCCATTGGAACTATTATGGAGTTAATAGTCATTGGGTATTTCAATTGTTTTTCTTCTATAGTAGAGGTTCTTCCTCTTTTAGAGTGGCAATATTTGAGAATATATTTTTTCACTTCAAGTTCCTAAGGTAATATTTAGTTGTAACACATTTTGTAGGATCTTCAGTTTCAAAAAACTGGTTGTCATTTGATTGTTTCATAATTAGCTTAAAGAATACCATCTGAGGTGCTAATATTTTCCATGGAACTGACTGAATTGTTTTCAGTAACCATTTGGATTTTATCAATGATCTAATTTGGATTCTCCTTTTAGGGTTTAGTATTTTGTTGCTTGCTTGATTTTTTTTGGACAATTGATGCATTGGAGGATGAACTTCTTCCTTTTGAACTAGGGAATTTGAAGGTTCAATATCATTCATGTGTAAGGCCTTCTCCTCCACCATGGAGGAATTATAGCATGATTAAATGATCATGAATCTCTTCTTTAGGTGGCCATATTGTTGACAACCATAAAATCTTAGGGATAAGTTTTCATATTCAATATTTTGGATTCATTCCCCTTTGCTTGAGGAGATAGTAATGGATTGAGGCTAAGGAATTAAAATATCCATCCAAACAACCAATATTGCTTTTACTCATATTAATTTTATTGGACAATTTTTCCTCTATTTGGGCATCCATATATCGAAATGCACCAATGGCATTATCATTTTGGCGAATATCTTCTCTCCCCAAAACTCCGTAGGGAGAGCATATAGATTCACCCAGACTAGGAAGCCATAAACTTCTTCTATAAAGGGGTTAAAACCAGGAGTTTAAGGTCTTATATAGACACTCATTTTTCCAAAAACCAATTCTATCTATAATACATTACCCTATCTCTATCTTCTAAATTATAAAGGAAACAAAAAATATTTTTTTTGGTAGTAGAGTTACTTGGAATTCTTTACTAGTCCACTAATGTTTAATGTATCCTTTGAGCTCCTCTATGCTTGGTCTTTTGCCCTTGAGTTTGCAGATAATTGTTTGGGCTTCATGATCACTTAGATCCAACCTAAATTCATCCTCCAAAATCTTGATAGAGGGTAGAGGTTCATCAAAAAGCTCCACCCACGAACCCAAAGATCCTTGAGAGACATTTCTTATGATTGAAGAGGCTTTCTCACAAACCGAGTAATGATTAATATCCACCTAAGTACAGCGAATGGGTTGCAAAAAACTTCCTACAATGCTTGATTGCACCTAGGGTTTACACCCCTTTCACGAAGACTGTAGCCAAATGTGTTGCTTTGATCCATCACATCCAAAAAACCCTCCAAAAGAACACACACACACACACATATATATATATATATATATATATATATATATATATATGATAGATAGATATTTAAAATCATATTTTTGCCCAATTCTTTTCTTGATCTTTGAATAATCTCCAACCAAGTTTTGCCCATAATACCAAGTTTATAGTTTGCAATTCTACAAGCCTACCCCTCCAATATTTTTTCCTTTGCAAACCCTATCCCACTTACAAAGAGGAAATCTAATTTTTTCCTCACATCCTTTTCAAAGAAAGTCTCTTTTATTTTTATCAAATTTTGATATGATACATGTTGGCAATCTTAAAAATGACAACATATAAATAAGGATGGATGCAATGTAGTCTTGATGAGTTGTAGCCTTCCTATCATTGTTAAGAACTTACCTTTCCAACATGCTAAACAAGATTTAATTTTATTCAAACATGAGTTCCAAAGCTCTTTTTTCTTTACTTTATAAGACAAAGGAATACCCAACGAGGTTGATGAAACTTTTTTAATTTTAAACCCTAAAATATGTACAAAAATCACCAAAGGATGTCCTAAAAGAAAAGTATATAACAAATTAGAGATAAGATTTGAAGGTACCATTTGTTATAACTTGAATACCTTTGATTTTTACTTTTATTTTTGCCTTTGAGAAAGCTCTCCTTAATGCCTCCACAAGAATAACAAATAGATAAAGAGATAGTGGATCACCTTGGTAAAGTCCACAATATGGCTTAAAGTATCCAATGAGGGAACCACTGATCAAATAGAATATTTTAGAGTGCTATAACAATATCTAGTCCATTTACACCAACCTTGATCAAAACCAAAACTTTATGAGAATACCATATAGAAAAATCCAAAAAAATCTATTATACACTTTATTTATATATAATTTTATAAGCATACTTGGTTTTTTCATGGAATAAAGAGAACATATGACCTCTTGTACAATGATTAAACCATCAAGAATTTTTTCACCATGAAAAAAATACTTCATTCTATAGAGTAACACAATCTAGAATGCTTTTCAACCTATTTGCTTTAATTTTTTTTTTTTGATAAGTAACAATAATATTTACAGCGGGTTTTTTTTTTAAAGGGTCCCAAAACCTTAGGTACATAAGTAGTCGTAGCTATATTTCGATGTTAGAGTAGACCGGGGTTGTACCCTTGGGGACCAAGCCGAGGCCCAGGGGCCTCGGTGCCTACAAATAGTCCATCCAATGATGTTGCCAACAAGACAAAATTTGGCCTGAGGCCACCAAACAGGGAGAAACCTCAAAATTGCCCAGCAGTTGACCCAAAAAATTACTAGTTGCCACCGCTCCAGGTAGCCCTGCAATCTTGCTTGACCTGAGTGGGGGCCCTGACCTGGAAGATTAGTTATCCTCCCTATCAGGGCCGTCACCCAACCTACGACGGAGTTCAGACAGGGCATTGATCGTTGTGGAAGCCGCTTTTGCAGAAGCAGTCAGGGAGCTGATCGTGATGTCTAGGAAGGCTCTGGTCAAAAAGTTATGAAACTTACTTCTGGAGTCAGAGCTAACTTCGATGGCTTCTGGGGCCTCCACCTTGGCCTTCTTGGAGCTGCCTGCAGCCTTGTTGCTGCTGGGGGCCAGGCCCTTGCGGAGCAAACTTGTGCCAGGATTCAGGGCCCTACCTAGGGCTTGAGCTGAGGTTTTGCATTTTTGGGTGGGTCTACACTGTTTCAGGGGAGGGGAGGCATAAGGGGATGGGATCTCCTTAGATTTTGACACTGTAGGGGAAGCAACAGGGGATCCATCCTCTTCAGGGGGAACGGAGGACAAGGGAGGGATGCGATGTAGCTAGGGCTGGTTTGCTAGGGCATGTCTATACAGAACATCCATGAGCCCTTGATGGGAGGATCGAGAATGATTCCTGTGGGCCCGGTCAATGGTGAGGCTTAGGGAATAAAAGAGAAATCGAGGGGTGCTTACCAGTGTGGCTCCACGAAGGTGATTATAGAAACTAAGGTGAAAGCTATAGAGGCGCTGATCCGGGTCATCGCAAGTTATATATTGCATCACTAGGATGATGGCCTCATCAAAGGGGGCCGAGAGGTCAGCTTAAAAGAGGTTGGCCTTGTCCCATTACTGTTCCAAGAATTGGGAGAGCTCCTCCTCCCAGTTGTGCTTGTCTTGCCGAACAAATCTTCCTTTATCCTCATGGTGCAGGCCTGTCACTTCAGTCAGAAAATCCTTAGACACCTTGAAGTGAAGCCCTTTCACTGTGACCTCCCCATCATTCCAGGAATCCATAAATCCCTGGGTGATTTCTTTGTATGCCCCTGCAAACTTACTAAAGAAGGGAGTATAGTTCTTGGTTTTAGAAAAGATCCTAACAGACTCGCTCAGGTCGAGAGTGGAGGCCTCGAGGAAAAATGCCTTGGCAACCATGGAAGACAAATAAGAAGGCTAGGGGTAGGGGAACCAGAGTTAGCCTAAACAGAGAGGGGAGACTCGCGAGGACAAGGGAAGGGAAAAACACACAAGAATACGAGTGGCCTCTGAACACGGCTAGGTTAAAAGCTTGCAGGGAGATGCCAAGGAGGGGAAGGGCCGCAGGCATCAGGAAGAGGCGCTAAGGGTAGGGTACAACACGGGCTAGGAGGAGCTGAGGGGACGAGGCTATCGACAACCACATGGGGCAGGGAAGGGGAGCCAACGACAACACTCCAAATGGCACAATCTTGATGGGGAAGTAGTTTGGGGAAATATCTCAGGAGAAAGGCATGTGCAGACTAACTCAGCATGAAGATCCATCAAAGTGACGCTCAAGGCAGGAAACTCAAACTAAGAAGCCGCGTGCTCCAACTTGGGCTTGCCAGGTTTGCTAGTGAGGCTGCGGTTATCCAGATTAGGATAAGCCAAAAATTTGACATGGCATCTAAAGCAGGGAACACTTGGCGAGACGTGATGGTGCTTGATCGGATTGGCCAGCCCTCGGGTGGGAGGGTCATTGGGGCCAATCATCAAGGCGAAGTGGGAAGGAGTATCCCCTATCCACATGGGGAGGGTGTGACATCGCACCTTCAGGGCCCTGACTCAGGGTGATATAAGCACCTGAACTCTCATCAGGGCTTGAATTGTCTTGAGACGCTAATTAGACTAGAGCATCAGGGAAATTCGTGGTCCAGGTAGTGAAATCTTTCACTGTGGTGGCTTGATTGGCCATGAAATCAATTGCCCTGTTACCTTCTCTGTACACATGATGAAAGGAGTGATGAGTGAATTCTTGGAGGATGGTGAGAACTTCCCGAATGGTGTTGTGGATACACCATGAGCTATTTCTAAAGCTACGGGTGACCTTGATGATGACCAGATAATTGCCCTCGATGATGACTTTTGGGGAGGTATCCTTGAGGGATATCAGCCTGCGAAGGAGAGCTACTGCTTTGGAAAATTTGTTGGTCTGAATGCCAAGCGGTTCGGCGTACACCAAGATCAAGGCCCCGTGACTGTCTTGGATGACCTCGCCCGCTCCAGAGGGGCCAGGGTTTCATTTAGAAGCTCCATCAAAGTTAAGTTTAACCCATCCAGGGGGGGCAGTCCACCTTGTCACCGAACGACGGTAGGGAGTGGGAGGGGGGCCGGGGGGAAGCTAGAATCTGAGGGAGGAGATGAGGGTGGACTCGACCAGCATTCAGGGTGCCTCACTCAAGGGGAGGGAGCGAGAGCTATCAAGGGCGAAGGAAACTGCCTTGGTCGCCACCCATTGGGGGGAGCAGACCGAGGAGGAGAAGGCTCTGCTGTTGCGCTCAAGCCAGAGTTGCTAGAGTAGGTGAGGGAGGCAGGAGCCCCATAGGAAGCATATGAAGGGGTGGGCGAAGGGATTGGGCCACTAAGATAGGAGGTCAAAAATGGAATTGGGGGCCACCCACTAGATAGAAAATTGGGATAGGATGAGACCTAGGGCTTTAGAAGATAAGGGGCATCTGAGGAAGAAGTGATTAGTAGACTCCTAGGTAGCACAATAAAGGTAGCATTTGTTCGAGATCTAAAAGCCCCTCCTGATCAAGTTCTTGATAGTTAGGATCTTATTTTGGATGGTCTCCCAAACAAAGTGGCTGATTTTGGGGATCAGCTTCTTGGCCCATACTTGTTTGGCTAGGTATGGGGCCTCATCAGGGACTCTTTAGAAGTTGTAGGCAAATTTGACAGAGAAGATGCCATTGGGAGTGCCATGCCAGACGCATCTATCGTTCCCTCTAGAAGACAGGATAACTGTCACCTCGAGGAGATGCTGGAGCCTGGAGGATTGAAGCGGGTGCCTGGGGTTCAGGATGGGCTTCCATTTTACCCATCCTTGGTTCTGGGTGAGATAGTCTAACACTTTGGGCCCTCTGCCCACCAAGCCCGATTTGAGGATGAGGAGTTCACTGTTAGCAATCAGGGCCTCATCTTGGATTCACCTGTCTTCCCAGAAGTCGATCTTGGTTTTATCCCTTAGGATCCATCTGGTCCTATTTCGAATGATGTCTTTAGTGGAGATCAAGGATTTCCAGAAGGCTGATCCATCTCTAGGCTAGGAGTCATTGAGGAAGGGGTGGTGGTGGATGTATTTCCTACGCACGATACTGACCCATTCATCAAGGGCATTGGTGAACACCTTCCAGGCGTGCTTGGACAAGAAGGCCTTGTTCATGGGGGTCACCTGCCTGAGCCTGATCCCTCCCTCATATTTGGGGCAACAGACCAGGGGCCAAGAAACCAGGGGAATCCTCTTCTTATCTTCACTGCTCGACCATAGAAAGCATTTTTGGATTTGCTTGATGTGTGCTGCAATGGAGGTCGGGATTCTAAAGACCAACATGAAGTAGATCGAAATGCTTTGAAGAACTGTCGACAGGAGGGTGGCTCCCTGTGAGAGGAGGTGGTCTTTCCAGGGGGCCAGATTCCTCTGGATCAGATAAATCATCCCGCTCCAAAGGGTCTTGGAGGAAGCTCCTATAAACAGGGGGAGCCCGAGGTAAGAGGAGGGGAGGGAATTAGGGGTACAACCAAGAATCCGCCCGATTCTAATTTGCCTAGCCGGGGGTATGGATAAAGAAAATTTTACTTTTTCAAAGGTTGATTTTCTGCCCAACTTCCTCCTCATATAGGGTCAAGATGTGCTTGATGGTCTTGGCTTGAGGGTTCGAAGCTGAAGTAGCAAGGATGGTATCATCCACGAACTGCTGATGGGACATAGGGGGTAGGCCTAACGCAAGCCTGATGCCTGAGATAAGTCTGCGGGAGACAACACTCGAAATGGTGCATCCCAGGGCCTCAACTAGGATGATGAAAAGGATTTGGGATAGGGGGTCACCTTAGTGAAGGCCTCTGGAACTGTGGAAAAACCCGACGGGGGATCCATTAATGAGGATAAAGAACCAAGGGGAGGAAACATAGTTTTTGATGAGGCTGACCCAGGAGGGGTGGAACCCAAACTTGAGAAGGACCTTGGAAAGGAAATCCCAATCAACTCTGTCGAAGGCCTTGTTCATATCTAGTTTGAGCAGAAAGGAGGTCTTTTTGTATAGGAGGATCGAGTGGATGGCCTCGTGCATGATGATAACTCCGTCTGTGATAAGTTTGTCTTTGATCGAGCTCCCTTGGTAGGGGGCAATGATTAGGGAAAGGATATCCTTAAGGCGGGAGGCCATGGATTTAGTCAGGATTTTGTATAAGACATTACACAAGCTAATGGGGTAAAATTTAGAGAGGGATCTGGCTGTATGAGACTTGGGGATCAGAGCAATGAAGGTGGAGTTTATACCTCTGGGGATGGAGCTGGCGGACCAGAGGTCTCAAAAGGCTGCACACACTTTTTGTCCAATGAGGTCCCAAAAGGATTGGAAGAACCAGGGGGAAACCCGTCCGGGCCTGGGGCCACCTCGACCTTCATGAAAAAAGTAGCAGCATGGATTTCGAAGTCAGACAAGGGCTGCAAGAGCATCTCATTTGCTAGGGTTGAGACAGAAGTTGGGATATGCTCCAGTGGGGAGTCTATCACTTCTAGGGACATTTGGGGATTGTCGCCAAGGAGCTCTTGGAATAAGTTGATGGCTTCATTCTGAATGTCTTCTTTAACCTTGATTATTTTGCCATCGCTGCCCACCAACTCAAAAATTCTGTTAGAGACCCTGTTTCTGAGGTTTGACGTGTGAAAAAACTTGGTATTAGCATCACCATCTTGGAGCCATAGGGCTCTCGAATTCTGCCTCCAGAATGTTTCTTCCTTGTCCAGGATGTTGTGGTACTCGTTGAGGGCTGAACGTTCCTCTTCCCTGATCCCAAAATCTTGGGAGCCTTCCTGGAACCTGAGCTCAAGGTCTTCGAGATTTTTCTTAATTGCTGCTTTATTTTCGAAGATGTTGCCAAACACTCTCTGTTCCATACCTTGAGCTATTCTTTGAGACGTCTCAGTTTATGGTAGACTTGCTCGGTAGGGCACCTAGGGACTGGGGGAGCCCACCAGCAACCAACCTGGGCCCTAAAGTTGGGGTGGTGCAGCCACATGGACTCGAACCAAAAGGGTCGCTTGAGGGAAGAGCAATGGTCAGTTTCAAGGAGGAGGGGGTTGTGGTCAGACCCAATTTTGGGGAGAGCCAACAAGGTTGCATCAGCAAACAAGGGAATGACTTCCTTATAAAGGAACACTCTATCTAGCCTAACCTAGATATGGCTTGCTCCCACTCTTTTGTTTGACCATGTGAACCTGGCTTCTATTAGGTTGACATCCATGAGCTCATTGAGGTCGATGAAGGTCCCAAAGTCTTCCATGCTTTTGGACGGAGCCGCTGAACCCCCGCTTTTGTCAAAAAGGAAAAGGGGGTTGTTGAAGTCCCCTACTAGGATCCAGGGAAGGGGGGCAAAGGCCTCCCTCATCGAGCTGATTTTCTTCCATAAGGTAACTTTATCAATCGGGTTGTTGGGAGCGTAGATGTTATTCAAGATCCACGAACGCCTTGACTTCACACAATGGACCAGAATGTTGATTATTCTAGGGGAAGATGAAATGAGTCTCCCCTCAAAAGATTGAGGATCCCACATGCACAACAGGCCTCCGACTATGCCAGCCGTAGGGGTAGACAGTGACTTGCAATTTTGCCAAATAGCTTGGGTGACCCTCTGAGCGGCCGCTTCATCTATTTTGGTCTCTAGAGGAGGAGGAAGGATGGGCGGTGATCCTTGTAGAGTTGGTCGAGGATCCTTTTTTTGGGGGCACCATTGAGCCCCCTGACATTCCAGGTGATGAGCTTCATTTGAAACCCTTGGGGGGTTGGTTGCCCCCCTTACTAAGCTGAGCAGGGGGTTTGGATCATATGGCATCTACTTTGGAGAAGCTCGCGGTGATGTCAGAGAGGGTTTCCTATGAGCCATTGGCTATGTCATCTTCAGTGATCCTTGATCGTTGATCGCCCAAGGTGGGGTGACCTCTCTTGAGTTTGCTGCCAAAGTCTATGGCGAACGTCCTGCTTCAGGTCATCTTGGGGCTGATTTCATCAGGCCCGAACTGAGAGCTACCCTCAACCTCATCATCGGACCTCTTAGAGCTACACTAAGGTGGGGATGCCGACAGGGAATGTCGAGAGGGGTGAGAGGGGGTCGAGAGGGGGATAGCAAGAGGAGGGGGAGAAGGAAACTCTGGAATCCAGGGAGGAGGAAGGGAATGTGGGAGCCTACAGGGGAGAGAGCCCGGGTGGCTCATAGGGCTGAGAGCTGGTGCAAGCGAGGGCCTGCGAAGAGGGGGGAGGGATACACATCGGGCAAGGGGGGAGCTTGGGATCGGGGTCGAAAGAGGGCAACCAGGGAGAGATTCGAGGGAAGGGCGAACCTAGGGAGGGCCATCCATTAGGTAAGGGCCCACCTGAGATTCCTTTGGGACAGAAGGGGGAGCCTCCTTGTTGTTCCAAGCCTGGGATCTACGGTTCTCATGGGGGGGCCCATAGGAAGGTGCCCTACCTGGTCGAGAAGGGGGTTTAGTGGGGAGAGAGGCATCAACCTTCTTGGAGATGGGGCATTGGTAGGGAAGGTGCCCCTAAGTGTAGTAGAGAGGGTAGAAAGAAGGTTTGTTTTCATAAATCAAGGTTTGGCACTAGAAGAAGGACCCAGAGGAGATGGACACAGAAGAGGGGAGTTTGGATTCTAGATTTACATTGACACAAAATCTGGCATAGACCATTCAAGAGCCTGCCTTGGTAGCAGGATCAAAGGCCACCAGCTCATCGACCAATTGAGCAATGAGCCTTAGTATTTCTTCATGCCACAAGTGAAAGGGAAGCTCGGGGAGTCGAACCCAGATCAGGGTGAAGTTGATACTTTGGGTGCTAGGATGGAAGTCAGTTCCATATTGCCTGAGGAAGAGGCTTTTGCATCCCAGGAACCAAGGCCCACCAAATAGGATCTTTTCAGTGTCATCGCTGTTTTTTAGTTTGATAATGAAAAAGCCCTTGGTAAGGGCCACCAACTAAATATGTCCAAAAACTTTCCACTTGGAAGCCGCCCATCTATGGATGGTTTCCATGTTCGATCGCCCTCCCAAGAACTTCCCAACCAGGGAGGTAGAGGATCCAGAGACAAAGGATGAGTAGACCTCCTCTTGAATGGAAATGTGGGTGCCCTCGAGGGAAAGCCCTATGCCCAGGGCTCAAGGCTGGGCCCTGGTGCCAGCCAAGATTTGCTAGTAGGAGGGTTTGGGCCCTCCCGGGGTAGAGCCCTGCCCAGGATCTGGAGGCTTTTTCCCTAGGCCTGCAATTGCATCGAGGCTGGGAGGAGGCCCTAGGTCCAAGATGCCGTCCCTACCCTGACCGCCAGTCTGCTCAGCCTCTAAACCCTCTTATGGTCCTATCGAGGGCCTTACGAGGCCTAGCCCGGGCCCCAACGTGCCTGATCCCGATCCTGCACCCACCTTGGATCCTACGCTTGCGTCTGAACCTGTTCCCGCTCCCATTCTCGCTCCCGCTCCCGTTTCTGTTCCTACTCCCACCATCAAGAGTTTGAAACTTTAATATTTTATTTGATTTAATTTTTTAAATGACCTTATAAATCATATTTTTTATTTTTTTTGAATTTATATGGTGGAATCGGTAGCCGCCACGAATCCGGGCAGGTTGTCCGACTTTTATGGCTGCCACAGTATTCTGCACTGTCCGCCTCGAAAGCCGCCACACAGATCTTCACACAGTCGCCCCTATAACCACCATGCCACAATCATTTTAAACCTTTTACACCACTGAAAGCACCAGGAAAGGGACAAGCGTTCAGTCCGACGAGGCCCGAGATTTGAACCTTGGACCTCCTCCCCCCTTATGGGGTTTGGATGAACCAATTGGTCTACACCTCGGACCTACCTTATAAATCATATTACAAAGGTTTATTCGACATAAAATATCAAGATATTTTGTTTCACCTTTTATTGGGAACCAATATAATAAAGGTGGTATTGATATCACCTATTGTAGCCTTCCTTGTTCAATCCTCTTCAACCACAACCAACACATCACTCTTCAATAAATCTCATTTTTTTGAAATAAAATGACAGGAAATCCATCAATGCCAAGTGCCTTGCTAGTATGGAATGATAAAAATTGCTTCATGTAGGTCTTCCATGGATATCTTCTTCATCAAGTTTTATTTTATCCCTTTGTGATGATTTGATAAAATATTTTACAAAATCTTACCTGTGCCTCCTTATTTTTCCTAGTGTCTGACAAAATATATTTGAAATAATTAATTTCTTCTTTGTGATATTTTTTCTTCCTTAATATTTATTCTATCTAGAGTTAAAATATTTTTTACATGATAAAAATATAAATATGTTTTTGTTCTATCTCCTTCAGCCATTTCTTCTTAGATTTTTTGAACCAATATGATGACTCCTTTTACAGTGTATTGTAACGATAAAAAAGTAACTGTCCTTATTGTATATAAGGATCCTAGTCCATTCCATTGATTTCTATTATCTCTTGTAATTTTTTAAGCTTGGATTCAATTTCCTTCTTTGCTTTAAAAATGTTACCAAAATATTTGGCATTCCAAATATTCATTTGCTTCTTTAGATATTTTATCTTTTGAACAAGAATGTACATATAAGATCCTTCAAAAAATGCTTCATCCCTCCATAACATAAACATATGGACGACATTAGGGTCTTGGATCTACATAGACTAGAAGAAAAATGACTCTAGATGATCATTATTGAATAAATCACAAATCAAAAGAATGGTTTTGTGTTATGATCCTACTCACAATAAAATATCTAGAGAAATTGTATACTCTATTTGCAACCATTTGTTGGATAACAAAACAATATCCTATCTTTTTGCTATATGAATTTGTCCAATGTGTCTATTATTGTTGGAGGTATTACATTATTTGGTCCCATTGTAAATATTTAGATTAGGGTTTGAGTTTGATATTTGTGTACATAGTATGTGTCAAGCTGACCCTCACTAAGGCCTCTCTTCAGAGCATTCCTGTCTATTTCCTCTCCGTTTTCAAAGCCCTTGTGAAGGTTTTCCAGAATATTGAGAAACTCCAAAAAGAATTTTTATGGACTGGATTAGAGGAGAAAAAAAGGATACACCTTGTAGGATGGACCAAAGTGTACAAACCTAGGGAAAATGGGGGCTTAGGTCTGAGGAGAATTGCTCATAAATTTAGCTTTACTAGCTAAGCAGGCATGGCGCCTCATTTTTGGTGAAGAAAATGAATGGACAACTATCATAAAATGACAGTATCTTCAAAATATGGAATTTCTAAGTGACTCAGTTCCAATCAGAGGTTTTGCTTTTTGGAAAAAAATTCTCAATTGTAAGGAAATCATCAAAAAAGGTTTAAGATGGGTTTTAGGCAATGGCGAGAGGATAAATTGTTGGAATGACAGGTGGGCTAAGGACGAACCACTGACACAATATCCTAACTTAGCCCAAATTAGATATATCACAGAAGAACTCATTGGCAGAAAAGTCTTTGATTATATGGTTGAAGACAGAGGTAGAATAAAGTGGAAACAAATAAGGATTCTAGGATTTCAAGCGGAATCAAATGATCTTTGTAACATTCTCGAGAAACAGTTTATCTCCATGAGACCCAAGGAACATAAAGTGACTTGGGCTCCTACGGAAAATGGGTAGTTCACTGTTAAATCAGCTTACAAGCTTCTGCTTGATGACGAGGATTTTATCCTCCAAAAGGACTTAGTTTGGATAAAAAATTTAATTCCAAAAATTGCAGTCTTTTCATGGTTGGTTATCCAAGGAAGAATTCTAACCATTGATAATATGATGCGTAAAGGTATTTGTATCACTAATCGTTGTTATCTATGCAGGGCTAATTGGGAGACCATTTATCACATTTTCCTTGAGTGTCCTTTTTCCTTGATTGTCTTAAGTGGGGTTTTTCAGGCCTTCAATATTTCATGGGTTAAACCAGCCATCGTACTTGTTTTGTTCGTCCAGTGGCCTTGCCCCTTTTCAAGCCAAAGACTTAGATACATGTGGAAAATTTGTCTCAATCACTATCTTTGGCAGGTGTGGTTAGAAAGGAACCATAGAGTCTTTAATGAGTCTATCCATGATCATCAAACTATCATTGCCAAGATCCTATCCTTTGCCAAAGAGAATGTGAACCTTATCCCTTTTGATAGTTGTAAACCTCATCTACAAGAGACCACGATTGCTCAATATTTAAGCTTAACCTTGTTAGATGAGTTTGTGCCTAGGGTAGTCAACCCTATAGCCAATGTTAAGTGGTCTCCACCTCCTACGGGTTGGTTTAAGCTTAATTTTTATGGAGCAGCTAAGGACAATCCTGGCAGAGCAGGCATTGGAGGCATTGTGCAAGATCATAATGGGAATATGATGCTTGCATTTTTCGAATATTTGGGAACAAGGACGAACAACGAAGTTGAAGCCATAGCTATGTGGAGAGGCCTTCAAATGACTCAAGAATTAGAAGGCAATTTGATCGTATAAGGAGACTCTATACATGTTATAAATCTCCTCAATAATTAGAAAACACCTCCTTGAAGGATTAAAACAATTGTTGAAGAGGCTAGGATCCTTTTCCAGGGAATACAGGACATAAAAGCCCAACATGTCTTTCGGGAAGCTAACAAAATTGCTGATAAGCTGGCCAATTTGGGTGTCGATGGTGATGGACTTTTCAAATGGGAACACGATGTCCCGAGTGAAGTAGAGGAGCTTATTCAACAAGAATGCCAAGAATGATAGTCGAATTTACCAACAGGGAAGACACTGTAAGTTCGAAGGCTAGGAGTATTCTCGTCTCTTTTTTGAATTGGAATCACAATAAAAATTATCTGTGTTGTCAGTCTTCGTGGATGCTGCTTGGAAATACCACAAAGACTAATGGGGACAATCACATGTTAGATAACATGGCTCCTAGTCATCTTAGTAATTTGAGGTTGGTTGATAATCACAGGGAAGGAAAGAAATGACAATATAAGACTTTGAACCAAAGCCATGTGGACCACCAGATAGCCACTGCCATAAATCTAGCCAGCAGGTTCACTTCTCCAAGGCTGATTGGCCAAGACAGTATGTGGTACCAAAGCATGTCATATACGAAAGAAAGCAATTGCCAAATAATTATTAAGAGTAACTGTCAATACAGAGCTTGTGGGAGTTTTTTTTAGTACTTTGCTATGTGTGTTTCAACTTTTTGTTTCTCCATTGTCTCAAGGAAGGGATCCATGTCTGTTTATTTTTTGTAATTATGATGCATGTGTGTTTTCTCGGGGTATACCCAAAATGTTGTATGGGAAGTTTCTTTTTGATAACAGGCTATGTGCCTTACCGGATGTAATGGCTTTGGCGGCATGTAGATTTTACATATATAGGATCCTTAGTAAGGATATGTTCATCAACAACCCTGGGCAAATTTTTGTAAAAGGTTTTTGGTCAACCTGTAAAACCCGGTATTAATGCTATAGTATCTTATCTACCAAAAAAAAGTTAGTATGAGTGTGCATGTGTCATGTATTTAAGTGTGTGAGGTGTCTAGTTAGCAAGTGAAGAGTTATGAGTGTGATGTATCTAGTTTAGAAGTAGGGAGTTATATGCAATCATGAGATACTTTGTCTTTATGTAATATGTGGGACTTATTATGTAAGAAAGGAATATGAAGAGTCAAGTTCTCCCATGAGTTTGAGGAGAGCAAAGGCTAAGAGTCATGTAATATGAAGAGTCTTATATATATTTATATTGAAGACAAAACAATAAAATCTGTAATTCGAATAAGCTTTTCTTTATGCATTTCTTGGTATTATCAATAGAGATTTTTAATGTGATTTATGTGATATTGATGTTCATTTGATATATGATTGATATTGATGATATTGTGAATGATTTATGATCCTATGATTGAATCTTGTGAGATAATATTGATTATTTGCTAATAGTGGTATCAAAGCCACATTAGCGAAAGCCACATTCAGGGTTATGCATAAGGGGTCGAATCTAAAATCTAATTATAAATAAAAGATAAATTAGTTTCAAAACCCAGGTGAATCCTAGCCAAATTCGTGTAGAAGTCATGGCAAATTTTATTTTTTTTCCATCAAAAATTATAATTATGGGGCAAATTCTTGCAAATATTTGAAAAAAATATTAAACAACAACAAAAAATATGGGCAAGACAATTTTTTTGGTAGCCTCTGAAGGCTACTAGCGTATGTGTGGCTCAGAAAAAAAATATTTTAGAGGGTGCAAAAAACCAAGACTTCCCAAGAGGTCACCCATCCGAGTACTACTCTAGTTGAGCATGCTTAACTATGGAGTTTTTTATGGATTGAAAAACACCAAGTCATAGTGGTTTTTTGAATTTTTTGTTGTGCTTGTGAGGAGGTCTAAAAATAACACAAAGGGATGCATTTTTGTTGCTTACCCTGCCTTCTCGCATTTTCATGATTTATTTTTCCTTTATTTTTTTTTATTTTTATTTTTTTCCTTTTTTCTCTTCTTCCTTATTTTTCCTCCTTTTTCTTTTTTCCCCCTTGGGATGCATTATTTTTGCTTACCCTTGCTCCTCTCATTTTTCTCGCTTTTTTGCCTCATTTTTTTTGTTCTCTTCTTCCTTCTTTTTCCTCCTTTCCTTTTTTTCCCTTCCTTCTCCCAAGCCACCCTGCAACCTATGCACTCGCTATCATGCGATGACCATCATGTGATTGACATAGTATGACTTCCATGTCACGATCATCATCGCATAACCGTTATTTCATGACCATCATAGCGTTGCTAACATATGATGATCAACATAGCGCAACCACCAAGGTGCACTTGCTATTGTCCGATCGCGTACACACGATCACTATCATGTAATCGCGTACACGTAGGCACCATGGTGTAATCGACATAATACGTTTGACAAGCACGCTCACCATGATGCATCCACCATAGGGCGATCACCATAATAGACCCTCCATTACACATCCACCATAGCACGACTAACACGTTGTGATTGTCATCGTGCGACTGACATGGTGCACTAGACAAGGACCAATTACCATGTGTCATGCATGCGCTGACTTTAGGCATGCAAACTTCTATAAATAGGCATGTAGACTTATTTTTTCTACATTTTTCCTAGTGTAGATTTTTTCCCCTTCTTTCTCACTGTAGATTATTTTCCATTGTAGATTTTTTCCCTCTTTTTTCCACTTATAGCCAAAAATCTATAATCTAGATCGTTTACCTACAATCAGATCAAAGCGTCATCTAAATGGCTACCTCTTCCTCTCCTCTTCCTTCAAAGGTTACCTTCAAAAACACTTATTGCTTTAATATTTGTAATATATTCAACACACCTGGAAGAGATATGCAATGGGTCGAGAACTCTAGTCTTGCAGGGGTAATAAAAATGGCACAATACAACACCAATGTTGCCCTCATGCAAAATATAGTCAACTCATATGATGATGATGCATCTGCTGTCCAAATGACCGTTGACGGTAAGAATATTTGTTTTACTATCAAACCTTCAGATCTGTAGCAACTAATAGGGCTGCCATATACCGTTGGTCAACTAGTGACCAATCAATATGGTTTGAGTGATGACAATAAACTAATATTGGACACCAAATATGGTCTCGCTCCGCAACATTTGACCGATATATTTTAAAATTTAATTTTTATTAGTCTACATTTTTAAGGTATTCTAATTTTTGTTTTCTAATAATGTTTTCCTTTTTTTCAGTTCACTCAAAGTCCAAAAGGGGCTTAAATGTTGCAGTCGTTTCAGATAATTTTCTTCATGCTTGCATAGAACTCTTCCAAGCAAGACTTGTTTTGCAAGGACAACCTACAAACATGTTGCTTTGGGCATTGGCCTATTTGGTTCAATGTCTTTTGGGCACTAGATTTGACTAGTGCACCTACATTTCGAACCGCATTAAACAAGATCTTCTCAACACCCAAAGACAACAAACTACATGTGTAGTAACATCCACCCAATTTATTATTTCTTTTTTTTATGAAGCATACTACAATGTTAAAGATACCCCACCTCCAACCACATTTTTTTTGGTATAAGGTAGAGGTGGTTATAAGGTCCACAAACCTTTTACAAAGTCAAAATGGGCTGGTTCTAGCATCAAGCCCGTATAATCAAAATACAAAATGGATCTTTCTAAGACTCACATTAAGCCATACTTAGAGTCCAAAATCCTATACTTGTCGCTTGACTATTCAGGATAAAACAAAAACCAAACAACACCTAGCACTTACTAACACTAGGTTGCCGTACCGTACACTTGTCACCTCCCGTGCCCCAAAGAAATGGGATGCCTTTTCTCGCCTAATTCCATCTCGTCGGATTACTCATCATCAGCCCCTCTCGATCTCCCCGATGCTCTAACAGGTTTGATCTTAGCTCTTCTCTAGCAACCAACACCAATAGTTCTTGAGGGAAGTTATCCTTCCAAATTTGCATCTCCCCAACAGAAACCGCAATATTTGCCATTAGATCCGCCGCTCGGTTCCCTTCTCTCGAAGGTGTGTTGGATTCGGGCATTAACCAAATGAGATTTATGAATCTTTGCTTCTAGGATAAGCTCCAATATGGTCCAACTGGGGTCTTTATCCTCCTTAATTGCCTTGATTATATTAAGTTAATCCCCTTCAAAGATAACTTCCTTATAACCCTCAAGTCCGGCAATTCTCATTGCCTCGCATGCAGCTCGGCTTCGCAAAATGATTTGTTTGAGTTCCCAAAGGCTCTGCAAAGGCAAGGACCACTTTTCCTTCCTCATTTCTCAAAACTCCTCCCCGCTCCCGCAGCCCTCGGATTTCCTTTTAGCCGCCCCGTCAAAATTAAACTTAACCCACTTTTGTGTGGGGGTATCCACTTGACACCATCCCGTGGGTTGGTTGTAATGTCTAGGTCCTGGAAGTTCCTCTCCCGGCTCCGCAAAATCCTCCTTTCCCTTAGAGACATGGTCTCATTTTTGAAGAAGAAAGTTTTCCAGCTTTTCTTTCAAAGCTCGATTATTTTATTACCACATAACCCGGGATCTTTCTTACGTCCTTTAAATACTCTCTTATTTCTCTCATTCCATATCCCCCATAAAAAATGGGGTAAGTCGAGCTTCCGGAGCCAAGTCAAAAGCTTTGCCCTAAGGGGGAAGCCCACCGTATGCATAAGTCGACATGCTATTTGGACAGACTCCAATCTATATGAAATTTGGACAGATCATTTGGAAGACTCGTACAAGAAAAATCACAAGTTAGAAATATATGACTTACATATTCTATTGCTTTCTCACACAAGATACATCGATTGATGAATTGGAAACCTCTCCTTTGCAGATTATCTCGTTGTCGGGATCTTATTTTGAACTCGCCAACCAAAAGAAGAAAGCTATTTTTGGGGTTAAATTATTTAACCAAATAATGAAGTCGGAGTCCACCCATTGAATCCCGAGTGGATTAACTTATAGGCGCTTTTTACCGAATAGATCCCACTTGTAGTTTTGCCCCAAATCGCCTTGTCTCTTCCTCCCCAGGAATGATCTGGAACACCCTTAAAGCATCATTGAGTTTGGTTAGGGCCACCTTCTCTTGCTCGACGGATTATGAACTCGTGATTTTCTTCCAAGAAGAAGTTTCCCGTGCTACAAAGAATAAAATCCCCTACTTTTCCCTCCCATTTCCTTCGAAAGTTTATGTTGGAGGACCTGAAGGTCTAAGTTATCTTTCAGAGGGGCCTCTTCCAACCACGGGTCTTTCCAAAAGTCCACTTGTCTTCCATTACCAATTCTCCATCTGATGCCTTTCCTGACTACCTCCCGACATTCGAGCAAACAATTCCAAAAATAGGATCCTCTAGGAAGATTATCAGCTTTCAAGAAGTCCTGATTATTTCTGATATATTTTGCCTTAAGAAGTTTTACCCATCCCAATTGATCATTATTGATAAATCTCCATACCTGTTTGCCAATCGTAGCTTGATTCATTTCTTTCATTCTCTTTAACCCCATGCCCCCCTGATCCTTGCTTGCACACACTTGATTCCATGCTACCAACGAAATTCTCTTTCTCTCCTCTCGAACCTCGACTCACAAGAAGTTGCGTTGAATTAGCTCCAATGTAGCTCGGACCTTTGCAGGCATTCTAAATAGAGACATGCAGGAAATTGGAATGCTCTGTAAAGTAGTTTGAACTAATAAGGCTTTTCCTGCGGAGCTGAGAAGGCCGCCCTTCCACCCTGCTAACTTTTTGGAGATCCTGTCAATGACTGAGTTCCACAAAGTAGCCTTCATTCTTCCTTCGAACATAGGCATGCCTAGATAAGTTGCTGGTAGAAGCTCCTTTCCACAACCGAAGAGGTTAGCTATTCTTTCCTCCCTCCCACCAGGCGTGTTAAAGAAATAGATGCTACTCTTCTTATAGTTTATGTACTGTCCCGCTTCTGTCTCATACTTGGTTAGAATTCTCTTCAACTTCCTAGCTTGAGGCACCGAGGCTTTGGACACAATGATTGTATCATCCACAAACCGTTGGTGAGACACCGGCTCTGTCTGCTGAGGCCGGTTTAAAACCTTCCAATTGACCATCTGCCACCGCCGCTGAAATGTTCCTACCCAATGCTTCCGCTAAAATAATAAACAAGTATGGAGACAAAGGATCTCCTTGTCGCAACCCCCTTTCACTCTTAAAGTAACCGGAGGGTGACCCATTCACCATGACAGAAAATCTTGTAGTAGAGATACAACTAAAAATCAACTTAATCCACTGGGGACAGAAACCAAACTTACCCAAAATCTTGGTGAGGAACCGCCATGAGACCCGGTCGTAGGCTTTATTCATATCAAGCTTTAGTAACATACCCGCTTCCTTACTAGTCACCATTGAATGAATAACCTCATGAATTGTGATGATACCATCCAATATTTGTCGCCCTTTCACAAAGCCACCTTGGTTCATATCAATGATGAAAGGAAGGATAACCTTCAGCCTATTGGCGATTGTTTTTGTGAGAATCTTCATCATAGTGTTACATAAACTGATAGGGCGAAAACTGGAAAATTCCATTGCTCCCACTAGTTTAGGGATGAGGACTAAAAAAGTAGCATTAACTCCTTCTCGGGATTTCCATGTCCTTTTGAGCCTCAATTATAGCTTCCACTACATCATTGCCTAGGATATCCCAAAACTTCCGGAAGAAAGTCGCAGGGAAGCCATCCGGTCCTCGGGGAGTCGTTACCATCCATGTCAAAAATGACCTTCTTGATTTCCTCCTTTGTGAAAGGACTAAGTAAGAATCCATTAAGATTATCGCTACGAGGGGTGGAATGGCTGCCAACAGAGAGTCCTCTTCTTCAATAGTCGGATTTACATCTTCTAGCAACGATTTAAAGTACTCAACCGCTTCCCTCCTTATGTCTTCCATATCTTTGGTGTTAGACCCATCGGCCATCTTGATCTCCTTAATTTTGTTAGTACTCCCGTGGCGAAGAGTAGAGACATGGAAGAACTTTGTATTTCTGTCACCCTCCTTTAACCAACGCAATCTGGATTTCTCCCTCCAAAAGGTTTCTTCAAATCCTAGCATCGTGTGGTATTCGGCTAACAACTCCCTCTCCCGGTTTCTCATATCCTCTGGTAAGTCGCTTCCGACTTCAGCTTCTCCTGTAGTTCATTGATCTTGTCTTTTAGTTCTGCCTTTTTAACAAAAATATTGCCAAAGGAAGTTTTGTTCCACTCTCTAATGTTAGCCTTCACATTCCTTAGTTTACATGCCACTTGGGCCAGTTTCAACCATTATACTTTTTGTCCCACCATTGGGCAACCAGATCCTTGAGATCCTGATGTTGGAACCACATAAGTTCGAATCGAAAGGGTCTCGATGTATCTTTTCTTAGAGTCCTCCCCTGTTTCCCACGGAATTGGGTTGTGATCAGACCCGATTCTTGGGAGTGCCGTTAATGAAGAGTCCCCAAACCTCTCCAGGCATTCTTGAGAAAGAAGAAACCTATCTAATCTGATCCGAATTTGGTTTTCCTTCAATCTTTTGTTAGACCATGTATAGGAGAATCTACGCAGTCCACATCCATCGCTCATGTTGCTCAACAAAATCTCTAAACTCGTAGATATCAGCAGTTATTCTTTGAGAGCCCCCCAATTTATCTACAGGATTAAGGTAGCAATTGAAATCCCCCGCCACAATCCAAGGGTAGTTGGGGACCGTCTCCCTCAATTCAGCTAGCTGACTCCAAAGAACCCTTCTCAACTCCTCGTCTAACTCGGAGCATATACATTCGTTAAGATCCACTCTTCCCGCGTGGTTTTATCCACACATAAGAGACAAATAAACCAACTAGACATCGTAATCACTCTACTATCAATCACATTTTTGTTCCACATAACCAAGAACCCTCCCGCTGTTCCAAATGGCCTCTTGGCCTACTACTTCAGCCTTCTCGCCAAGTCCTATTCTTAAAAGGAATAACTCTACTCTCCTCCATTTTAGTTTCTTGCAATAAAATCATATCCGGTTTGTGTTCTTGTCTAAGAGCATACAAAGCTCTTATTTTTGCAGGATTACTCCCACGAATATTCCATGAAAGAATCTTCATTTATGGGCTTTGGATCCTCGAGCCTTCGCCCCAAAGAGCAACACTGCTTGAGTGCCATCAACCACTCCTCGCTCCGCTTCTTTCTGCCTTAAGGCAACATTGCTAGGTTTCCCTCTTCCTACCGAACCATATCCCCATACATCCGCTCTAGGTTGAAGTTCCTTGGGATTCACTTGGCTTCTAGTAACCATCTTGGGTAGGTCAGTCTTGGTCTTTGGGGTAACAATCCGGCTTTCCAGTGTTAACCGGTCTTTTTGACAATGGAGATGATTCCGTGCTCTTAGCTTCTTGATTAGTAGATTCTTTTTCCCTCGCTTTGGGGTTACACCGATCTTGGTGGTTCACCTCTTCCTCCCCGAGTATCCTTGCCCGTATTATTAGTTTCCTGCTCCTTCCTCCGATTTTTCTCCTCTAAATCCTTCTCTTGAGTCTCCTCTACCTCGCATTCCACTTCTTGGCTGTCCATCCGATCTCCCTTCAAATGATTTAATGCATCAAAACCTGTTCTCCACCGGGATGTTGATCTCCTTGGAATTTCTTCCCATAAATTCCTCTCGCAAGACATGGGACCACTTCCACCGAGCCTCCATAGGCCTCCCGTATCACCCAATCAAACTTACTTGCCCTGTGGCGTTGATCTATGGGGTTCTTTCCTTTGTGATTTGGCTCGAGGCTTGTCGTATCATCTTAGGAGCAGAGTTGAGCTTGAGGGTTCCCATCAAAGGGACCAGCTCCCCTGTGAGAGGGTTTCGGGGCATAGGAATTTTTGGGAGGAGGGTTAAAACGTTGCCTCTTGCTTACAATAGGGCGAACAGTGGTCTCCGATATTCGGATTTCGAGCTCCACGTCCTTGAGGCCCAGTGTTGGGTAGGAATGGAGATCTCACGGGGGAGGGATATTATTCTGGGTTTGAGGATCGCGATTTTGGAGTGGGGGTCGGTTCTTGGAAATGCCAGTGGATACCCTGGTGCCCTACCTTCCCACAAACACTACACTTAAAAGACATATTTTCATATTCAAAGACCTGAGTATGAAGGCCAAACATAGACGACAAAATAATGGATTTAGGGAGCTCTTTACTCAGGTCCGCCAACACACACATGCGAGCAGACAGGAGTCTTGTTTTGCTCAAGGTTGCAGGATCAATAGCTATTAGTTCTCCAATCTCTGTAGCTATCCCACCCAAGATTTGTCCGTTCCAAAAAGCAGAGGTAATCCCGGCATCTTAACCCAAATAGGAGCCAAATCAAACACCTGAGTCTGGGGGTTGAAATCGGGGGACCAACGCTTCAGATACAAGCCCCTTTTCCCAAAAAACCAAGGACCTCCTTGGAGAGTCCTTTCCATGTCCCGTTCACATTGAAATGTCACCAAAAGAAAACTCTTGGGTAAAGCCTTAATCATCATACCGGCCCTTGGCCGCCATTTTTGGATGGCCCATCTCCTTATGACTTCCATGTCCGGCCTCACCCCCATAAATTTAGCCACCAGAGATGTTCCGCCCTCCATAGCCACATGCTGAGCTAAGGAATCCGGGACGTGCAACCTACCATTGACAGATTTTAGATTAAAACAAGAGTCGGATAATTTTTGCTTACCGCGAAGAGCATTAAGATATGAAGGTCTCCAGTTGCCATGTTTCTCTTTGTCTCCTTCTTGGGTCTTCCTTTGATCCCGACGCATAGAGTCCCGGTCCCCCTCGTAGAAATCTTCAACCGCATCCGCCCAACGCCCTTGGACCGGTTCCAATAGAACTTCCTTGTCCACATCCTCCGCCCGGGGGCCTCGCTATCTCGCCAGAGCCCCCACCTGCCGCGTCTTCTGATCTGCCCTCTGAAGTCCCACACCTAGGGTTTGATGCCCCTAGACCTCTCGCTCCTCCTCCTTGCTGCTCCATCCGTCACAACTTGTTGCCTCCAAAATCTGCCATTTTTTTTTTTTTTTTTTAGGGCCAAAATTTTTGTGACCGCTACCGTGCACGGACTGCTAAAGTGGCGGCTGCTACAGTATGCAGGCTTCTACAGTGTCGGCTGCTACAGTGGCGAATTTGATGGGAGACTGCTGCTCCCCTCTCCGACTGATGGCGGCTGCTGCTTCTGCTGCACTCTTGCAAGGCATATCTCTACCTCCAACCACATTGCACCCAACATTGATGGCTATTGGTCTGACCAAAGAAGAATTACAGGTATAATTATATTTTGAAAAAACTATATATTCTTCTTTCCAAATAATTTTTTTTCTAATTTTTGCTTGAATGCAGAAAAAAGTAGTTGGATCTGCTACTCGAAGGGATGTCGCCTTAAGGGGTCACATGCATGAAGCCACTGGAGATTCCAACACGTAGTCAGAATCAACACTAGTAAGTGCTACAAGAACTACAAAACGTATGAGGGCTTCCTCACCTCCTCAGCGTACACCTTCGGCTCTTTTGATTTCTAGGCATGTTACAGGTGATGTTGAAGAAGTAACCTCCGGCTCAGAAGGTAACCTTACTATTCGAAACTACTATTTAAAATTATGTATTTTATTGATTTAAAATTACAATTAGTTTAATGAAAATTTTTATATGTTTTCAGAGCAACAACAAGTGGATCCATCATCAACAAGGATAGAGTCGGCTATGCAGGTCACATCTTCCTCTGGTAAGTGTGGTTTAATTAAAACTATTTTTATGGCATTTTTTTTACAATAGTTTTCATTGAAATTTTAATGTGAAATTTTGTAGAGGAGCCAACTCATTTCCAAAGACGTAGAAAATTGATACCTCCACTACCTCCACCACGACAAATGCACCCACAACAAGTGCAACCACAACAAGTGCCACCAATGATGAGAGGTCACATGTCACACATGCATGGGAAACATTTCCTAACACCACCGCATCTAGGATGAGCCATAAGTCAAACACAGACCGATTCTGACTTGAACTTCCCATCATTTTCCCTTGGGAATCTCTCAAATGTGCAGAGCGCTTCTCAAATACCCTCTGGTAATCTTGATGATGATTTTCTTTATCAGGATACCAATCCTAAATATTTACCTTTCAAGGCAACTGATGTGCTTCATGATCCACAAATCCATAATGAAGCACAAGAGGTAGTTGGGGTAGATACCACCGCACTTACCTCATCCCCCCATCAAACCACCACCCAACATCCTCTAAGCGATGATGAGAAAGTTAATTTTCTAGAAAATATTTTATTAGCTCATAGATGTGAAGCTACAGTTAAGGATAGTCTACTTTCAGATATTGAAGGCTTAAAAATTTGGGAATATCGAGTGAAGGTTTTGATAAAAGAAATAAATGTCCGATACAAGAATTTTTCAAAAATAAAGGAGATGTTTTCATTGGTGGAGAATGAACCACAAAAGCTTGATGCATTGTTACATCAGGCTGAATCTAGCAACGTGGAGGTCAACTCCACATACAATGATGAAATTCTAAAAATTATGTTGAACAGATTGGAAAACCTCAATGTCGAGGCCCAGGCATATTTCAATGAATGGTCAACAGATAAGAAAAAAGTAGCAGTTGCAGAAACTACAAGAGTTACCATTGATGTAAGTTTTACATATAACTGAAAGTCATTTTTTCTTACATATATATTTATTTATTTATATTAACATCTTTCTCTTCTCTTTTGTAGTCTAATTTTGAATACCTAAAGATGCAAGTCAGTGATATGAAAATGTTAATTAAAACTGCAAGAAATAGTGTGCTTAATGCTATGGAAGTGAAAAAATATTACAATACACCATCAAGGAAAACAATTGGCTCAAGAAGGTCATCAGAGATAATGGCTTGGATGTGGATATTTTGTTAAAACAAAATGAGAAAGAACTTAATGCACCTTTTAGAGAAGATCCTTTGAAAGAAGATAGATCATTGCTAGTGGGGTTGACCACTACGACTCAAAGTCTGGTAAGAGTTGGTGCACTAGAAGTGAGGGATATTGATGAGGGATCATCAACACAAACTCATTCTCTAGAAGATCCAACTCATGCTTCAGGCACCTAGGAGAAAGCCAACTAGTTGACTGTAGCTTTTGTTGTATAGTAGTCAACAATTTTGTAAATTGTAAAAGAATGCTTTCAAATCAATAAAAGAGACCATTTCCAGAAATTGTGTATTATCTTTATGAAATTTTGTTTTAAAAATTATGATGTTTTAATTAGTTAATGTGGATGCAATAAATAATTATCAATTATGAATGAATTGCTACTGAAAATAGACATAGAAAAAATGTTCTCTTATGTTTTATAAAAACTTTTTAAATCACTGAATTGCAACACAAATATCTTCTTTGCCATAAATGGTTTATAAATACAAATCTAATAAATAATTTCAATATCATAGATAGATAATCCAATAACAAGGCTTAAATATTAAACATACAATTTCATCAACATATACATAATCAAATAGTAGGGCTATGATATAAAAAATCCAATAACACATCTATGATATAAAAAATATATTTTTTGGAGATAGACACAATAGAATAACAATGATATGATATAAAAATAACAAATTCACAATGTTGGAAGCTGAAACAAACACTTTTCAAATATCAAAAAATACATGTCCTAGTAAAATGAAAAATCAATTCTCAATATCTTGTAGAAATTTGATAATGAATAATGTGAAATATATTCAAATTTTTAAATCATCCATTGATTACAATGTTGGAAGCTGAAACAAACACTCTTCATATTGTACAAAATCTTCTGTACTCATACCCAAAATTTTTGTCTCTACAATCTGATCAGTGTTACCCTTATGCTCATCATCATGAGTATTCATGACACCTCTTCTGTCTGCTAGAGATTTCCAATATGCCAAAGCTCTTTCATAAGGATACTTATCCACCTCATAGGTCGACACATATACTCTCAAACAATTTTCCAAATTTTTATCCAACCTATTTTGAACTTTAGATTTTACAAATGATAATGCACTAAACACCCTTTCATCTTCCACAGATCCCAAAATCATCGTTTGACATAATTCATATAAAAGAAAATATTCACTCATCGTATGTTGTAAGACACTACTGGGATGCAATATTTTCCACAAACGTGAAATAGAACCTGGTTCATGATGGTTAGTCAATCGTGAAACTTGATCAACCATTGTCCTTCCAAAACTATTTGATTGTTTTATCAAAAGATCTTTGTTGAGAACACCATTGATTTCAATACCATTGACTTCCACACGTTTAGTGAAATGGTTAACAAGAGTGCCCATGTATTTGAGAAACAAACCATTTATAGTTTGGTATTCAGTATTAGGATCCCAAAACATGGGGTTAACCACACCCATAGCCTCAAGCAATTCATCTCTTTGAAAATGGTCTCTTATTTCTTTTGTCAAGGTTTCTACTATTTTTCTCAGTTTAATCTTTGTATCATGTACAACTACATCAAATCTATTGTATGTTATGGGTAGTTGTTCAACTTCATTTGTAGCTATATCCAGTCATTTATCAAAACAATATAAAGGTATCACCTTTTCATGGACATTAATACAAAGATGATCGTTTATGTTGAACTTCAAAAAGTTCTGAGGATCATTGACATTTGTTAATGTTCTCCAACTCTCAAACATGGGATCCATAAAACTTTCACTAGACGTGTACATCATATCAATATGCATACAAATTTGTTTTCTCACCCTGATGAAATCCACAATATAAATTGATCTTTGTTGTGCAAGTTTAATCAAAGTATTCATTTCTTCCAACATTGGAAGAATACCACACAATGTGAGAAGTGTTTCCAAGTCACTCATTCAAAATAACAAATCTTTAGCCTTATCAACTGCCCTACGATTTGCGTACATAAACCCTACCAAGGATTGATATTCTTTGAAAACTCTATATGTCGATTGATACATCAAAATCCACCTTGTATCTACATATTTTAACAATTTTTTACCTTTAGTAACTCCTAGTGCAAACTGTTGAAACTCTAAAAATATTTTTGGATTGCATGAAAAATAAGCATGAATTTCATGGACAAGTTCTTCCACTCTCGCTACATTTTCAAATGTGCTCACAATTTTGTATGCAAGATTCATTCTATGAGCCATGCAATGAATAGGGATCAAATATTGGGTAATTGATGTTTGTAATCGAACACAAAGACCATTCCTATGTCCTTGCATTGTAGCAACACCATCAGCTCCAATGCATATTAACTTAGTGGCTATTTCCATATCATTCATTCCTGTTATTTCCTTTAAACTAGTTACAACAACATTGTAAAGGTTTTTTGCATTGCAATTTTCCACCATCTTATGTAGTGCAAGTAAATGAGGTTGCCTAAAATGATTTTCCAATGTGTAAACATGCATGCAAATCCAAGATGTGTTATCAACAATAGTCACCTCATCAATTGAAAGTGAAATGAATTTGGCATGTTTTACTTTCTCTTTGAGGTCCTCCTTCTCAACCAATGAGAGACATTTTACCATTTTCCAACCACTTCGATCTGACCAATGGGCATTGGGAAGGTTCTGCACATCAGCTAGTTGAAATAGATGTTTATAATCAATGAAATCAGACATAGGTCTACCCTTTTTAAGAATAGTGTATACAATAACAAACTGCAAACTTTTTGAAGCTAAAGTGATCTGATTCATTTTTTGAAATTGGGCTTGAATCGTTCCACCTTTCTCAACTAGAGTTTGTTGTTGTTTCATTTCTTTATCATATTCTTGTGCATATCTGACATGTGCGCATTCTGATGCATCCTTCCACCTAATAGTTTTCATTATTGTTCCATCACTTTCTTTTATTGTTAGATAAACTTTTCCACAATGTTTTTCTATTGTATCTTTCTTAAATTGCAATCTATGATCCTTTTCGAGTTTCCAACTACAAATTATGCATCTACATTCTTTTAGTTCTTCATTACTATTCTCTGGCTGCACTAGCTCAATAAATGGAAATTTTGATGCCCATTCAGGCTGAAATGTTCTTCCAATTGTCCACTTGGTCATCCTTCTACGTTTAGGTTTCTTAGAAGAAGATTCTCCAAAAGTGGGGATTGTATGAGAACTATTATTTTCTTTTTCGTTTGGCATGCTAGTTTCAGGTATCTCTTCATGTTGTTGTTGCATTTCATTAAGAAAAATTTCATCTATGGGTATTTCATTATCGAGGATATCTTGAAGTGGAGGTATACCAAGGTCAATAGTGTTTTCTGCAAACAAAGGTTTTCCATATCATTTTTTGATTTAAAAACACACATTCTATTAAAAATATAGATAAACACTAGACAAAGCCATCAACAAAAAAACACCATTTTTAATGAAGAAAGATATTATATATAAAATTAACTAGTTAGTAAGTAAAAGGTGTTTGTACCTTGAATTTGTGCAGATGTTGATGGTTGACTAGATTTTGAAATATGATGAAAGTATTTTAGGATACTCTTTTTATCGAAAGATTGGCCTCCCTTGTTTCCATTGCCAACATGTGACATTTTACCTGTATAAATGGAAGATGAACATGAACATCATGTTTAAAAAATAAAAATTACTGGTAAAAAAGAATTACTGGTCAAGAAAATAGGATGACATATGGAACCTAACATATGGTGTTTGACATATGATGATTGACATATGATACCTAACATATGGTGGATGACATATGGTGCTTGATATATGGCAGATATTAACATATGGTGGATGATATATGGTACCTAACATATGGTGCCTAACATATGGTGGATGACATGATGACTGATATATGATGGATAATATATGGTGAATGACATATGGTGGACGACATATGGTATATGGTGGTAGACATATGGCGGATAACATATGGTGAAAGATATATGGTGGAAGATATATGGTAGCAAATATATGATGCCTAACATATGATAATGAATATATGGTGCCAAACATATAGAATATGACATATGGTGGCAGAAATATGGTAGCTAATATATGGCAACATATATATGGCAATATATATGGTGCCTGACATATGACAGATGATATATGGTGGCGTATATATAGCACTCTGACATATAGTGGATGACATATGGTGACTAACATATGGTTCCTGATATATGGTAGATGATATATGGCGCCTAACATATGGCACCTAACATATGGCACCTGACATATGACGAATGACATATGGAGACTGACATATTACACCTGGTATATAGCAGATGACATATGGAGACAAACAAAAATATATATGGTGATTGACATATGGTGACAACCATATGGTGCCTAACATATGGTAACAGATAGAAAGATAGACATATGGTGACTGATAGAAAAGACTAGACATCTATAGAAAATCTGAATGGAAGATAGAAATATTGACCTATGTTTGTTGCCTACTGTGGTCGCCTATTATGGTTATCTCTTGGTTGTCATTGTTTGCGATCGCCTGTTGTCTATCACTGGTGTCAACTGCCTTCTATCTATCGCTTGCTTTCTATCTTCTGCTCATTGTCTCACCTGTTGTCTGTTGCTTGTTGTGTATCACTCACTATCGGGGAGAATAAGTGTTTTAAATGTATGAGTATCACTCTCATGTTAGCTATATATAATGGGGGTATAAGAGGTAAATTTGGTGGGATAAATGAAATTTTTTATAATTTGAAGGTGAATGTTAGGCGAGAATGCTCCGTGAAATAAGTATCATAGTGGGGCGAATGGACCCTAAAAAATTTGGTCCCAAAAATTTTGGGTGAATGGGTCGATGTCTAGGGTCCCCAAATTTGCCAAATTCTAATTTTGAAAATCCTAATATTCACCCCTGTGCATAACCCTGGCCACATTAGCTATCCAGGGTGAAAGAAGGAGAGCAAACCAATTGGAAGGGAGCCACATTGAAGGAAAAGCTTGTAGGTTATAGAGTATAGGAAGAAATTATAAAGAAACGTTGAAGGATTGAAGATTGAAGTGATTAGATTAGATATTGGAGAATACTAAAGGAAGAAGATTATTGGACAAAGAGATTAGAGATATAATATTGGAGGAAGATTTATGGATTTAGAGGAAAGTGCAGTCAAAGTTGGAGGATACCACATTGGTTACAATGCATTAGAGATAGAGTTGATGCTACGATAACATCTGAGAGGAGAAAGCACCTAAAAATAACATCTAAGAGGATGAAACAAAACATTTGGATGATAGGAGAAAGCACATGAGAATAGTGTTTGAGAGAACGAGACAAAACACCTAGACGAGAGGAGCAAAGTATGTTGTGATTGCCTAGATGAGAGGAGAATAGCATGCTAAGTTGCAAATATTGAACAAACATTGCATTAATTGAGAGTGTTCTAAAAAATACCTGTACAACTGACAAAGAATGTAATTTATGGCTGATCAACACTGAGCAATTGCAAAATTCAAAATGCTTTAAATTAGAGGGATAGTTGGAAGTCTAAAGTGTGCAACCCTAACACGAAGCATACTTATTGTATGTTGAAGAGATGTTTTATTATGCATGAGATGAGCACCTAAGGTAAGGGAAAACTTTCAAACCTTTATGTGATTTAATAATCTAGGCCAAATTGGAGTTGATTAATTTGAACGATTGTGGGAGTTGTAAGAAGGTTAATTTAATTATTTGATTTTGGAATTGTAGGAAGTGGATTAATTAATTAGCATGGAGTGATAAGAATAATTAATTGATTTTTGAATGATTGGGAGTTATAAGTAGATGGAATTAATTAATTGAATGATTGAATGAAGAAATTGAAGAATTAAAGTGATTTGATGAATAAAAAAATGAATTAATAAAAAAATTGATTTGATAAAACTAATGATTGAAGAAATTGAATTGATAATTAGAAGGGAGAAATTAATTTGACGATTGATTGAAATTGCAAGATATAAGAAGGAAAATTGAAAAATTGAATTGATTGAATTAAAATTTGAAGAAATAAATTATTTGATTGGGAGATATAAGAAGAAAGAATTTGGTATTTGAAAAATGAAATTGATTGATTGATAAATTAAATTGAATGGAGTCATAAGAAGTGAATGAAATTGATTGATTGAATTGAAAATTTGAAGTTTGAAATTGAATTGAAAGGAGATACAAGAAGAAGAAAATAATTAAATTAAATGAAAATTGAAAAAAATTGATAAAGAATTTGAGTTGATAGATTAAAAAATTAAAATATTGAGAAAGATTGAATTGAATTTGGAGTAATAAGGAATTCCACGTCAAAGAAAATAAAAAATATATATACTTTTAAGAAATTAAAGACTAATGAAAGAAAAAATTACCATGGAAGAAAATGACCAAGAAAATGCATTGCCAAAAGAAAGTAAAGAAAGGTTGAAATATCTAAAACTTCACACACAACACTTGATTGAACATATTGATGAACAAAGAGGTATCACTATTGTTTTTTTAAATTTACATGGTGGAATCGGTAGCCACCACGAATTCGGTTAGGTTGTCCAGCTTTTATGGCCGCCACAGTATTCTATGTTGTCCGCCATGGAAGCCACCACATAGTTCTTCGTGCAATCCGCCCCTATAACCACCATGGCACAATAATTTTAAACCTTTTACACCGTTGAAAGAACCAGGAAAGGGATAAGTGTTCGGTTTGATGAGGCTTAAGATTTGAACCTTGGAGCTCCGCCTATCTTACGGGGATTGGTTGAACCAATTGGTCTACACCTCAGACCTGAGGCATCAATGAAATTAAAGGACTTACACTCAATTTCAAAAAAGCCAAATATGAAAACTTTGGAAAATTTGGAAATTATCTAAGTTCAAAACTTATTGAAGCACATGAAAATTCTAAAGATGCTATTATACTATCTATTGATATAGGTATGATAATGTATATGACATTACTTACTCTTGAAATTTATAAAGAAAATAACCAAAGGCAAAAAGAATTGATTAAGAGTTTGAAGAACAAACCTATGATGAAAAATATTAGTTGTGACACAAATGACTTACAACATATGACAACAAACAATCTTCTTTAGGAAACAGGTTTGGGTATAAACAAAGAACATACAAACAATGTTGAATGGGATGATAAATTGTTACATTCTACATGGGATTCTAATGATGGAAAGGACAATATTAATGACATTTTTTTGGTTGGATAATAAGGGGTTGTACTAAGGTCCCCCACCCTTGACAAATTACAACTCTCTTCTTTAGATCTTGAGAGTTTACAAATATATACACTTCTCATCTCAATTGAGATGTTATAGCTAGAAACCTACATCATTTTACATAAAATGTTTGAATTTTTGATTTTCATTTTTTGGATCTTTTCAATTTTTTGTATGAATATAAATATTCTAGAATGAATACAAATATTCTAGAATTCAACATCCTTCTTGACATTTTTCTATAGCATCCTTCACAATACCAAAACTTCACCTCTACTATCTATGCATTGCATCTTAGTAGAGTAATATTTCCAAAACATCTCACTATCATAGTCCGCTTTACCAAATTTGGATTGTTAGTTTCCTTCTTGAAACATAAGTGCAACCAAAAAAATTATAATAAATAGTTTATATGAAAACACATTATTGTTATAAAATAAAGCAAATATTACCAATGGAAAATATTAAAGTAAATCTTAATCATTATTTGATTCAGGTAGTCAACATTTTCTTGTCAGCTTCAGCTAAACTTACTACTTCCTCTAACCATGGAAAGGAGAATTTAACTTCACGATCCTCAATAAAAACCCCTCTATTGGCTAGCCTATCTGCATATTTGTTTCCTTCCCTTAATGTATGTGTAAACCTGATTTCTTCAAACTCTTTAGCAAGATCTTGAATTTCCATAATTATCTCTTGTATGTTCCATGGAGCCTTTGCTTTCCTCAAAATTGCATTTATTACTATGAGAGAATCACCTTCCATCCATACTTTGTTCCATTTCATTTGTTTGCATATTTTTAACCCTTCTAAAGTTGCCCAAGCTTCAACTTCATTATTTGTCTTAAATCCACTATTGAAAGTGTAATGAGACAAAATATCTCCTCTATTATTTCTAATTATTCCTCCTCCTACTGGTCTTGGATTTCCTTTAGATGCTCCATAAAAATTCAATTTAACCAACTCCACATCTGGTGGTTTCCACTTTATATTCTTTGCCTTCTTTTTTCTTCTCTTGTACCCAACATCATAATTCCATTTAATGACTTGAATCCATCTATCAAGGCTCTTTGCTTCTAGATTAGGGATTGGGTGAGTTGATAGGGTTGGTTTAGACTCCTCTATGGCTAAAAATATCTTCCTTTTCATTACCTCTAAACTGCTTTCCTTTCCTTTAAATATTCTTCTATTCCTTTCTAGCCATACAATCCAAAGTATTGTATCTTTTGATATATCCCATATTGTTTGTAAAGCCTCACTTTTATAAGTGCTCTACCATTGCTTTAACCAATCTTCAATTCTGCTATTCATCACCATGCATTTACCAAACATATTAAGAATCCATTGCCATAGTTTCCAGACTATTGAGCAATGTCCCAAGAGATGGTCTATACTCTCTTCCTCCTTTTTACAAAGAACACATTGAGAGGGGCTATAAAACCCCTTTTCATAAGGTTATCCTAGGATAAAATTCTTCTATGACCTACTAGCCAAACAAACATTTTGACTTTAGGAATGCTTGGGCTATCCCAAATATCTCTCCATATTCTAGTGATATTACTATTTTGTTGGTGCTTTACATTATATCCACTTCTTGTTGTGTATTCTCTTGAGCTATTCAACTCCCAAATCAATTTATCCTTGGCTCCCCTTAGAATAATCACAATTGTTATCTTTCTACTCAATTGCCTCCTAGCATCAATATCTTGTATACTTGTAAAAAAATCTTCTTTCCATTTGTATCTTCCTTCCTGATCCTTGTACAAAATGTTTGAAACCCTATCACCATATTTGTCTTGAAGCAATCTCATCCAAGGTTTCAAAATTGGATCTAAATTGAGTGGTTTTTTATCACACCAAGTATCCATCCAAATAGATTTTTTTCTCTAGTTCCCACCACCCATCTTAAACCTTTAATCATTAGATCAATAGATTTTTTACCATTCCAAAGAGAACATTTGGTAGAGAGAATGCAGTAAATATTAAACTTGGGTCATTGGGCTCAACATACTTAGAAGAATTCTTGCCCATTGTCTTTGACTCTCTTTGTACAATCTCCATATTACTTTTCCCCTAAGAGCTAAGTTTGCATCTGTAAGAACTCTTAAACCAAGACCTCCCCTAGTTTTATCATCACACACCTTGCTCCATTTCACCAAAGGAAATTTCCTTTTATCATGTAAACCTGACCATAAAAAGGATCACATAATATAGATTAAATTTTTTCAACTGATTTTGGCATAGTATACAATGACATATAATATGTTGGAATGGCCTGTAAGACTGACTTAATTAACTACACTCTTCCTTCTAATGATAACCATCTACCTTTCCAAGTTGGTAGTTTATTTTAAACTTTACTAATAATTGGATTCCATAATTCTATCCTCATTCTCCCCTCAAATAAAGGCATCCCTAGATAAGTTGTTGGAAAATTTACCTCCTCCATTTGAAGTAACCTATAAATTCTTGCTTTGATATTAGTTGGAGTGTTAAGGAAGTAAATTTTGGATTTTGTCCTATTAACTTTTTGCCCTGATGCTCTTTTTTATTCCTTTAAAAAGTTATTCAAAGCTCTGGCCTCATTTATCCTTGCCCTTCCAAAAAGGGTTGTATCATCTACAAATTATTGATGGGTGATGTTGTCGATGTTATTACTAACCTTAAGTCCACTTATAAGCCCATATTTGTAAGCCTTCTTTAAGTTCCTACTCAAAACCTCTGCCATAATAATGAACAAATAAGGAGATAGAGGATCTCCTTGTCTAAGGCCTCTCTTGGCTTTAAAATATTCTGTTACTAACCCATTGACCAACACTGAATAAGAAACTGTAGAGACACAAGCTTTAATCCATCTAACCCATTTCTTCCCAAATCCAAACTTTTCTAAAACTACAAAAATAAAATCCCATTTAACCCTATCATAGGCTTTACTCATATCAAGTTTTAAGATCATTGCTTTCTCTTTTCTTGAAGTTGTTGAATGTATAACTTCATGAGCTACTATGATCCCATCCAAAATTTGTCTCCCTTTCACAAATCCTCCTTGCTCTTCTAAAATAATTTTGTCTAACAATGGCCTTAATCGATTCGCCATCACTTTGGAGATAATCTTATATGCCATATTACATAGGCTTATGGGTCTAAAAGAATCAAACAATTCAACATCCTTCTTTTTTGGAATTAGGGTAAGATATGTTGCATTTATTTTATAAGGTATGTATTGTTTTACCCTAGACTGTTCCACTGCCACCAATAAAGAATCCTTCACTATATCCCAATTATGTTGGTAAAAAGTTGTAGAGAGCCCATCTGGACCTAGGGGATTTATCCTTATTAAAAGAGAAAAGAGCTAAATGAACTTCTTCTAGAGTAATAGGCTCCATCAATTTCCTATTGTCTTCATTCGTTATAATTGAAGGTACATCTTGAAGAAGTTTATCATTAAGAACTTCAGTCTCCTCTGATCCTAGAATATTTTGATAAAAAGACTTTACCTCTTTTCTAATTTCACTCTGATCTTCAATCCAAACCCCTTCTATTGATTTAATTCTACTAATTCTGGATGTTGATCTCTGTACTATAGCCATCCTATGAAAAAACTTTGTATTTTTATCTCCTTCTTTTAACCAAGTCTGTCTTGATTTTAATCTCCAAAATTTCTCTTCCTTACTCAAAATATTATGATATTCACTAAGCAACTCCCTTTCCTCTGAGCTTGGATTATTATGATCACCTTTTTGGAATTTTGAAAGTTTATCTTTTAGTTCTTCTTTCTTCTCAAAAATATTTCCAAAAGTGTTCTTGTTCCATTCTTTTAATCTAGATGTCATAGATTTAATTTGTTTTGGAAGAGCATACAACCCACCATTTCCTGAAGAATTCCATGTTTGTGCTATCATATCAACAAATTGAGGATGGTCTTCCCACATCTGCTCATATTTAAAATATGATATTTTTTGAATTCACTTACCACCATTTTAACTCTTATTGGCCAGTGATCTGAACCAATCCTTGTTAAGGTATTAATTTTAGCACAAGTTCCTTCATCTAGCCAATGATCTGAGAGTATGCATCTATCTAATTTTTTTGCTATTAGGTTCTGGCCTCTCTTGTTGTTGGTCCATGTATAGTTGTCTTCTTCAAACTCAACCTCCCATAGATTATTGTTTTGAATAAAAGCTGAGAAATCTCTCATACTTTGGGTTAATTTCCTAATTCCCCCAAATTTTTCATCCAACTTGGTTATGGCATTAAAATCTCCTATGATCATGAATCGGGTTTCTTGGTCTTTACTTCTCATAAAGGCTTCAATCCCACTCCAAACTTCTAATCTACTTGACTGAGTTGTAGGTCCATAGACATTGATAAGGATGAAATGAATATCTGCAAAGTAGCAAGTGACTAAAGAGGCTATCCAATGCCTAGTTTTATGAATGGTTACACAAGAGGTTCTAGAAGGATTCCAACAAGTTAGAATTCCTCCTATCGCTCCTTCAGAATCCATAGCATCCCATTCACATCTTGCCCATACTACTTTCATAGTTTTTGAAACTTCTTCTTTTGTCATTTTAGTTTCCTGGATACAAAGAATATCAGGCTTATTACTTAAACATAGGTCCCTGATACACCTCTGCTTTGAGGGGGCATTAGCACCCCTTATATTCCATGAGATGATAATCATGTCTCATTAGGGGCTATTGGCCCCACCTACGTATTACCAATATCATTTTGTTGTTTGGTAAAGAGAAGTTCAACCAACTTAGTTTGTGTTCCTTTCTCTATGTTTGCTCTTGCTTCCTTGGATCTTGCTTGATAATTTGAGGGTTTTCCTCTTTTTGCCTTGCCTATATCAGGAGTAGGTCTTATTATTCTATTCCTCAATATTCTTTCACAATTTTATTTTTCATCATATTTATCCTCTCTTGGCTCTACTACAGAAGCTTTTGACTTGTCCTGCTCATTTTTTGGTATTTCCTTATTAATGGCAGAGGTATTAACTTCTAAAACTACATTTTCTTTACCAATTTTTTCTCCTGAATGGTGCATGGTACTTCAAGAGAGTCTTCAAAATCTGATGAGACACATTCCTTAGGTTCATCAAGAATGTTCTTCCTTAAATCAGGATCATACTGAATAGACGGTTCCTTGTTAATATGTTGAACTTGTTGTATTGTGTCCTCTAAGTTTTGATCTACTTTTTCTTCATAGGCTAAAGCCTCAAAAGAGTTGGTATTTCTTCCAATATCCTTCCTTACTGGTCTCCACTATTTATTTTCTTTCATTTTTCTAGATCTATTTTTTGGAAGTTGAAAACCATCTTCATCCATAACCATTTGTAAGTTTCTCTTGCGGTTTTCTACATATGATTCTGTTGGGCTCTTCTTAGGGCATGATCTCTCAATATGCCCCACCTCATGACATCTTCTACATCTAAAAGATATGTTTTCATAATCTATGGTTTGGGTCCACATCTTATCCCCATACTTAAGAATGATTGATTCTGGTAAAGCTTTACTTATATCAATCATGACCAATATCCGAGCATAAATAGCCAAGAATCCATCTTTCGTAGTATCTGAAATCTCAAGGAATTCTCCTAGAGTGTTGCCTATTGCCTTGAAGGTATCTATTTCCCAAAATTCAATGGGTAACCCAAACATCCTAACCTATACTGGTACTAGGGATAGATTTACATTTTTAGGTGAAAAGCCTTCATACCAATAGGTAAGGAAGAGTCCTGCTCTTCCCATAAACCAAGGACCCCCTTTTAGGATTTTTTCTCTTTCTTCCCTAGAACAAAAAATGGCTAGGAAGAAACCTTTGGGAAGAAATGATAGAATCACTCCTGGAGACTTCCAACTCCTATCAATCCATTTTCTCAAGGTTGAAGCCCTTGGCCAATACCCATTAAATTTACCAAAAATCACCCTATCTTGGAGCAACGAGGATCTCTCTGAGGTGCGCTCACTAACCTCTACCACTAGAGATGATTCTAAGGATTTAACTATAAATCGGTCCATGGAAAGGAAACTAAAACTCAAAATCTATTGAAATTTATCAGAATGTCCTATAGCAAATATAATATTTGATAAAAAAATTATAATAATTTGCATGCAAAATTTCTAAGATAAAGAAAGGAAAAAAACTTAGCTAAAAAATTCTATGTCCAGATAGAATGTCTTGCCTCACTGAAGTCCTAGCCCTTCATTGCTCTTCCCATCATCCGAACCCTAGTTGACAAATATTTGCAATTTCATTTTTCGTGACTTGAAAAATTATCACTGCCCTTGTTTCGGATGGTTGACTTCATAGGGTTGTATCTCCCTCAATATTGCTTAGATTCCTTCATATGACCACTCATTTTAAAGCTATTCAAATTCCACACAAGTTGGTCCAAGAATCAACTGAATCGGATAACCCTTTGCAAAGATATGGCTCCTAAAAGATGAGATATTTTTAAAAAAAAATGCCCTAATCCTTTACGAAGCAACAAATATGGAGAATACAATATTAATGACATATATTATTGTGATGACTTTCTCATAAGGATCATAGGTTCCAATCCCAAATAACATATTCAATTTCCAAACTTGAAGAAGTACCAGAGTTAAGAATCAAGGAGATATTGACGATAAAAGCCTTCACAACAAATAATGTAATACAAGGGGGGTGTTGGAGGTATTACATTATTTGGTCCTATTGTAAATATTTAGATTAGTATGTAAGTTTGATATTTTTGTATATAGTATGTTTCAAGTTAGTAGGAGTGTTCATCTATCATGTATTTAAGTGTGTGAGGTGTCTAGTTAGCAAGTGAGGAGTTATGAATGTGATATATCTAGTTTATAAGTAGGGAGTTATATAAAATCATTAGATACTTTGCCTTTATGTAATATATGAGAATCATTATGTAATAAAGGAATATGAAGAGCGAAGTCATATATTTGTGTTGGAATATATTACATTATTTGGTCCTTCACTAATGTACCATCATGGGTACATATTTAGATTAGGATTAGATTAGGAGTTAAGTACTTTATTAAAGCAATGTAATAAGTGCACAAGTGTTATAATGTGCAATAATGTAAATGTGCATGTAGTCCACATGTACATGAGTCCTTAGAATAGAATAGTGAGGTGTCATAGGAATATTGGAGGCAAAGAGTTGCATCTCATTATAAATAGGCCTTCATAGAGTAGAAGAGTGAGAGGATTTTGGAGTGCATAGGTTAGAGTAGTAGTAGTCATCATGTAGATATTTTTCATGAGAATGGAGAGGTAGTTACCTCCATTCCATAACATTGTAATTTTCGTGAGCTTTCTTATATGAGCATTTCTAGAGCATTGTATCAAGTTTTCTATCATATTTTCATGCATATTAGTTAATCATTATCATAGCTATAACATTGCATGCTTATTTCAATACTTGTGATTACATTTCCTTTAATTTTATAGCTTCAAAAGCTAAAAATGGTATCAGAGCCACGATAGATCAAAGGAAAACCACAAGTGATCACCATTGCTATTGTTGTGTCTTTGCAAACCGGATCTGCCATTGTGCGTTGTTGCATGCAAACACCACCACAATAGATTGTTTGATAGAAGAAGCTCTAGGTAGAACAATAGGAAGTAGAGAGAGCCACAAGAGTGATTGAGAGGAGATTGTAAATCTCATTTTCAGATTTCTAAAAATTATTATTGGCTAGAGTTTTTCCACAGAGTTGTAGAAAAACTTGTGAAGACTAGAACTCAGCATTGAATCCACTAGATTGGCAATCCAACTAGTGAAGATTGGTTTTATAGATTTATAAAAAATTCTATTTCTAATATTTTTTGTTGCAAAAATTAACTCCTAAAAGTTGAGAAACTTCCTACAACAGATAAAGAAGGATTTCACCTTTGTTGCCTAAATTTCTATGTACTTTCCTCGTGCAGGGATTAGTTCTTTGTTACAAAAAATAGAGATTAAATTTTTGGAGGCCTAAGGAGAAAGGTACCATTGAAATATTTGTAGACTGAAGACTCCAAGTTGGAGATTGAGAAGAAATATAGTGGTCATCGAAGCCATATTGAAGACTACAAATCAAGGAGGTCCTAGAAAGAAGATCCCATTGAAGAAGAGACTCAAGGAGAAGAGTCCTAGTGAAGATTGGAGATTGGTGATCTCCATTGAAGATTGAAAAATTCACATTGAAGAAGAGGTCCATAGAAGGCCCTATTGAAGAAATTCCATAGTGGAAGATCGAGTATTGAGAAGGACTAACAAAAGTCCTATTGTAGATTTTAGTAGCATCAGATTTAGAAGATCCAAGAAGGAGATCATTGAAGATCTCATTGAAGGTTTTGAAGCTGCAAGATTGAAGACCTTGGAGAGGTCTCAAGGAGAAACAAGGATAAGGCTTGGTGAGCCTCATTGGAATATTTCCTAGAAGAACTCATTGGATAAATTTACTATCAAGGATAATCTCCTATTAGTAAAAGAGTTGGGACAATTGTCGCCATCCTACAATAAGCTCAAGGTAGGAGGATTTGACAAGAAGTTTGTCAAATTTAGAAATACTTTGGAGAAGACCTCAAGACAATTAGAATCTTGAGAAAAATACCATTATATAATCCAAGAGGGAAATCATAACTTGACAAGAGAAAGGAGATAGAAGAACCACCAAATTTGAGATATTTGGGGACTATCATTGAAGGGTTCTTGAGTGAATATCTTAGCTATGATTTGGAGGAGTATCCTACCAAATTTTTGGGATTCAAGGACAACATTTTAGTGAAGGTATTGATTGCTTTACAATCTAAAATTTTTCAGATTTGAGGATAAAAAAAGGTAACAATTTGGGCAATGTTAGTAGTTGCTAAAGATCAAATTTCAAAGGTACATCCGAAAGAAGTATTGAAGCCACCAAATTATAGTTTTGGGCAGCATATTAATAGAGTGTTAAAAATGCAAAAAAGGTAAATCTATTTTTGAATAGCCTAAAAGAGCTACAATATCATATACTGAAGGTATATAGTTAAGCGATTTGAATCACCATCACCATCATCATCTACGAAGATAGAAAGGTATGCAACAAAAGGTGCAAAAGTTCATTAGTTGAGCTTTTATATTTGATTTCTTTTCAAGGTTATTAAGCACCAATTTCAAGAATTAAAGGTTGCATCAATAGTGTTTATTTAAGTCTTCAAGGTAAGTGCATAAGTTATAGTCTACAAGGTTTAAACCTGTACAAAAAAGAAAATAGAAGTTAGATATATTTCGAGGAAAGAAACATATCAACATTCTATTAGTTATTCTAAGAAAAATAAGACTTTACATATTTGCATATTCTATAGTGCAAACATTATTAGAGATCTTGAGTTATTAAGCATAAAAAATAACCAAGCAAGGAAGGTATTGCCAAAGGATTAAAAGGATAATATTGGGTTTAGTCTATGTCAACCAGTAAAGGAAGTTGAAGTTTGAATTCCAAGAATTCAATAGGCTTGATTCAAGAGCACAGGGGAGCAAACGTGTACACTAGTCTATTACACATTTGAAAATAGAATATTGGAGCCATTGAAGAGAGCTCTAAATATCAGGGTATCTCCAAGAAAATGGAGATAGTGTTAGTAGCTTTAACCTGCGTCCATCACCTAAGAGTTAGCAGACATTGATATCAAGAAAATAACAATAATAAATGGTGAATAAATTGAGATCATTACAAAAATGATGCCAAGGTTGAACTCATATAACATCAGATAAGTCTTTTGATAAGGTAAGCTAAGGATCATTACAAGGTAACTTACATATGTGATAGCCTTTGGTAAAGGCATCACAGTTCAAATCCAACCACGAATAGTAAAAGAAATGCAGGGTTTAGTCTACATAAAAGAAAGCGGTGACAAAAGCATCATTGCCAGCAAAAGTGAGCTTTCCTCTTAATTGAGTAACTTGCACCAAAGCAAGTCTAGTATTCGGGTGAAAATATACAACAAGGAGAAAACACATTGAAGTGACAACACATATCCTTCGAAACTTGACTTTGATTCACGAAGTTGTTACCCATCGCCATTACATACACCTGGTTAGAATTTATTTAGAGGCATTGGAAGATAGCCTTCTCTGCTAGAGAAGCATTGAAGGAATAAACATCATTTCTCCCCAAGTGAAGCATTGAAGAATATATATATATATATATTTTGAATTTACATGGTGGAATTAGTAGCCACCATGAATCCAGGTAGGCTATCCGGATTTTATGGCCGCCACAGTATTCTACGTTGTTCGTCCCGGAAGCCGCCACATAGATCTTTGCGTAGTCCACCCCTATAACCACCATGCCATAATCATTTTAAATCTTTTACGTTGTTGAAAGCACCAAGAAAGGGATAAGTGTTTAGTCCGACAAGGCCCAAGATTTGAACCTTGGACCTCCTCCACCCTTAAGCGTTGAAGAATATTAGATGAATGAAATATTGGATTAGCATCATAGACTATAGAGAACGAGCATTAGACAAGGAGAAAGTATTAAGTAGAGCCCAAGGGAGTTAGGGAAAATAAGTAGAAATATTGCACCATGTGGAAGATAATATCTCATGCACACCATAGACAGTGACCACCTCATAAAAGGTAGTTCAAGCGTGTAGCAGTAGAAGCATCTAGACAAAGGTATCATTACTATAATACCCTTATAAGAAGCATTAGGTCAGAAGCATTAAAGGTAATTAGATAATGATTGAGTACCACTTATTACTCAACATTGGAAGGTGCAGAGTAAGTGGTTCAAAAAAGTTAGGAGAACTGCATACCATTTGGAACAATCCTTCTAATGCAGGAGCATCCAGTGGTGTAAGAGTGATCTTGCATCACCCAAAAAAATTGTAATTGTTTAATTTTGTAAAACTAGTAAAACTAGTTTAACTTGCAAGAGATTTTTAAAGATCTTAGAGGTCAAATTTGAGGATTTTCGACTAGACACGAGCCTTGGCTCAAAGAGCCAAGGATCGTGTCGCTTAGCTCGTTTCATACCATTTTCAAAAAAATGCTGTAATAGTCATTTGGTTCAACGAGCATGAAGTTACGACCTCGACAAGTTGCCCCTAAATTTCAAATTTGAAATAGATGGTTTTAGGTGGGAAAAGGGGAAAATAGGGTATTTGAGGGAATTTTCAAAATTGTAAAAGGGATCTTTCTTTTGTATCCTCATTTTGGGAATGAAAGTAATGAAATGTTTGGTTCATTTGTTTGTGTTGAGTGGATCTTCACCAAATGGTATCATAGCAGGAGTTCCTAAGTGTGTAAACAGATCGTCGGACATGAGGCAATTTACACCAAGATCTATGGTTAGGATTTGTGAGAGAAGTGACCAAAATGCCTCCATGAAGAAACCGTGGTGGTGGGAGAAATATGGTTCCAGAAGAAGATTTCAAAGCTTTGTAGAGGCAAGTTCAGGCTCTGCAAGAGGAGTTGCATAGAGGGTTTGAGCCAAGGAGAGAAGATGGCAGTGAAGATGAAGTTGAAGAAGAAGAAGACCAGTTTGAGGAAGAAGAAGAGGCAGTAGATCCTGCACAGGCTAGGTTATAGAGATTCATATATCAGATTGGAAAGAGATCGAAGATGGAGTTTTCTACGTTTTCTAGAAATCTTGATCCAGAGGAGTTGATTTACTGTATAAATGATTTGGAAGAATACTTTGAGTATGAGGAGGTTGAAGATCCTGATAGGGTCAAGTTTGCTAAGACCAAGCTGAAGGGTCATGCCAAAATATGGTGGAAGGGAGTGCAGCTAGACAGAAACAAAAGAGGAAAAGAAAGGATAACAAAATGGGAGTGAATGTTGGAGAATTTGAAGAGGCTATTCATTCTAGCTAACTATGAGTTGGATCTGCTAAAGAAAATACAAGGTTTGAGGAAGTTAAGTAAGTCTATCAAAGAATACACAAAGGAGTTTTGTAAAATTTTAATCAGAACAGACCATTCTGAGGCCAACAAGGAGAAGGTAGCCCATTATATATTAATGGGTTAAGATCAAGTATTCAAGAGGAGTTAAGTCTGGTCAGGATGACCACCATAGAGGATGCTTACCAGTTTTCCCTAAGGGTTGAAGAGAAGCTAAACAGAAGGTTTGAGAGTAAGCAAAGATGAATAGGTCATGGTGGAAGAACTGGTGGAAGAACAAATGGAGGATGAAATGAAGATGATAAGAAGAATGGATAAGCTAGCAGTAGTCAGGACCAAAAGGGAGATAATGCTTACCACCCTCGTAATCAGAACAATGGTTACCAGAGAGGAAGAGGAAGTTTTGGACAAGGGTTTGAAAGAGGAGGATTTCGTGAAACCTGTTTCCACTGTGGGGAAGAAGGACATCAATCATACGAGTGTCCACAACACCAATAGAGGACAAATTAGAGACCCGAAAGTAATGCTCGAGCTACTATTGTTTATGAAGATGTTGAATCTGAGCACTTTGAAGAAGCAAAAAGAGGAGAAGTGTTTATCACAAGGAGAGCCTTGCTAAATGAGAAGAGAGACCCAGATCAGAGGAAGAGCTTATTTCACACAAGGTGTAAATGTGTAGGTAAGGTCTATAATATTATCATAGACAATGGTAGCACAGATAACCTAGTTTCAGAAGGAATTGTTACCAAATTGCAATTAGAGAGGAAGATACACCCGCATCCATATCAGATTGCATGGTTGCAGAAGGACCATAGGGCTTTGGTTAGTGAGCAATGCTTGGTAAAATTTAATATTGGGAATTATCGTGATGAGGTCCTGTGTGACATCCTGCTTATGGATGCTTGCCATTTGTTGTGCAGTACCTGGTATGGCAGTGAAGTCCATGGCAGTTTGATCGATGTGCAGTGCATGATAGTCATGCCAACACTTAGTCCCTGACAAAGAATGGAGTGCACCATAAGCTGAAGCTCCTAAAGAAGGTGGACGAAAAGGTATGTAGCAGTGCCAAAATCTGTTTAGTTAAAGGTAGAAGGTTTTTTGATGGTTTGAAGCATGAATATATATGCTATGCATTAATTCCTAGAGTTAGGGAAGAAGAATGCAAAGATACCCCAGTAGAAGTCTTAGGTCTGTTAGAAGAATTTCTAGATATTATATCAGATAATGTGCCTGAGGGTTTGCCACTGGTGAGGAACATCAGTCACCATATAGAATTGGTACCAGGATCTAGTTCACCCAATAAGGTAACCCATATAATGACTCCTGTAGAAAGTGAGAAGCTAAACAGGCAAGTCCAAGAGTTGCTGAAAAAGAAACTGATTCAAGAGAGCCTGAGTCCATGTGCAGTACCTACAGTACTAGCACCAAAGAAATATGGAGAGTGGAGAATGTGTATAGAATCCCGAGCTATTAACAAGATCACCATAAAATATAGATTCCCATTACCAAGGATGGATGATATTATGGACTGTTTGAGTGGATCCAAGTACTTCACAAATATTGACCTGAAGAGTGGGTACCATCAGATTCATGTCAAAGAAGGAGATGAGTGGAAGACAACCTTCAAGACTAGAGAGGGTTTTTATGAGTGGTTGGTCATGCCATTTGGGCTAACCAATGCACCAAGCACATTCATGCGGTCGATGAATGAGGTATTGAAGGAGTTTTTAGGAAAATTTGTCATTGTATATTTGGATGACATTTTAATATTTAGCAAGACCCTAGAAGAGCACCTGATGCATATTATAAGGGTTTTTGAGAAGCTGAGGGAGGAGTAGTTGTTGATTAATTTGAAGAAGTGCAGTTTTGTGAAGAAGGAGTTAGTGTATTTGGGATTTCTCATCTCAGCCAAAGGTCTAAAAATGGACCCAGAAAAGGTGAGGGCTATCATTGAATGGCCTACTCCAAGGAGCATAACCGAGGTAAGATCATTTAATGGTCTAGCAAGTTTTTACAGAAAATTCATTAGAAATTTTAGTAGTATTTGTGCACCCCTAACAGAAACAATGAGAGGGGATAAAAAAGAATTTAAGTGGACCTTAGGAGTAGATAAGAGCTTTGATATGTTGAAGAAGAAGGTCATAGAGCAACCTGTTTTGGAACTTCCAAATTTTAACAAGGTATTTCAGGTAGATTGTGATGCTAGTGGTAGTGCCATAGGAGCTGTGTTGAGTTAAAAAGGTGCACATGTTGCCTATTTTAGTGAGAATCTTAATGATGCTAGAAAGAAATATTTTGTATATGATCAGGAGTTTTATGCTATAGTTCAAGCTATGAATAAATGGAGGCATTATTTATTGCCAAAATATTATGTTCTATATACTGATCATTAGGCCTTACAATATATTAATAGCCAAGAGAAGCTAAATCAGAGGCACTTGAAGTGGGTTGAGTTTCTACAGAGTTATAGCTTTGTGTTGAAGCACAAGAGTGGAAAGTCAAACAGAGTTGCAGAAGCCTTAAGTAGAAGGCAGTTTTTATTGACAAAAATGAAGGTGGAAGTTGTAGGGTTTGACGAACTTAAGGGTTTGTATCCTGAAGATCTTGATTTTGCAGAGGCTTGGAGGGATTGCTTACCATCTGTTACCTTGGAAAAGACTAAGTGGTTGGATTTTCTGATCCAAGATGGAATGTTGTTCAGAGGAAACCAATTATGCATTCCAAGGAGTTCAATGAGGGAGAATCTGGTCAAGGAGAAGTAGAGTGGAGGGTTGGCTAGACACTCTGGTCGGGATAAGACCATTGCTCTCATTAGTGAGAACTACTATTGACCATAGTTGCAGTAAGATGTGAAGATATTTGTGCAAAGTTGTAGAGTATGCTAGATGGCCAAGGGTGTGAGACAAAACACTGGATTATATCATCCATTACCTATACCAGAGAGACCATGGGAGGACATCAGCATGGATTTTGTTCTTGGCCTACCAAGGAAACAAAGGGGAAATGACTCCATATTTGTAGTGGTTGACAGGTTTTCAAAGATGTCACATTTTATTCCCTGCCAGAAAACTAATGATGCAGTTCATTTTGTAGGTTTATTTTTCAAAGAGGTGGTATGACTTCATGGTATGCCAAAGAGTATTGTTTTCGATAGGGATACAAAGTTTGTTGGGTATTTTTGGAGGATCCTATGGAAGAAATTAAAGACAGATCTAAAATTCAGTTTTGCATACTACCCACAGATTTATGGGCAAATGGATGTGGTGAACAGGAGTTTGGGTAATATACTGAGATGCTTGGTAGGATATAAGCCCAAGGGTTGGGACTTGTGATGAGTTGTCGTTAAGCACATCATTAAATCTCAAAGATCTTATCAATCCGGGGTGGTGTCCAAGGCTGTCTACGATAGAAAGTTCAAACAGAGTTGCATTTCAGCTCATTTGGGAGCAGCAGGTCTTTATTGGTAGGATTGATTGTGTGGGGGATTTGTGTCACTTCTATCCCTATATTGCATAAATTAAACCTTAATCTAATTGCAAGAATGAAAAACTAATTGTTGTCTACAGAAATAAAGTCCTAATTACAATTGCTAAATTGAGACCTAATTGATTTGCAGAAGGAAAATCCTAATTATAGTTGCTAAATGAGAAACCTATGTACTTTTGCAATAATGAGATAAAACAAGTAATCAACTTCTGTCAATACTCTGAAATAGAAGGTCGTCAATCTTCTGTGCAGTGTTTGACAGCAAAAACAAGAATGCAAGAAATTACAAAAAATCTTGTAAATTGCTAGAAATGGAAATTTGCAATGAATTGGAAAGTTGCTGGGAATGGAAAGAATAACCAGATCTACCAATAATCATATCACAAAAACATTATGAACAAGAATTAAACAACTAGGAATGTTAGTTGTGCAAAATAATGAAAATGACAAGTTCACAACTTATTCTGCTGCAACAAAATCAGAATAAAACCTGTCTGTCAGTCCTCCTCCTAGGTCTGGAAGTGGCCAGCCTCCTTTCTCAGAAGAAGGTTTGAATTCTTCTTTAAGTCTTACTCACACTCAGACATAACAAAATAAATGGAATGAAACTGCACTTTTATTGCTTCAAAAACATAATTACAATTCTACTGAAATCTGTTACAGGTCTGAAATTACTATTCTATCATCTCTCTATTTATTTTCTATCTCCTCTATCTAATCTAATATATTCTTGATAATAATATCTAATAGCTCAACCTAGATGGGAGCTATCTTTTATAGATGCCTAAAATCTAATTACAAACAGAAAATATGTTGTCCTGATATCCTGCAGAATTTCCTGGGTTTATCCTAGAAGAAGATCAAATTTGATCTTTTCCATAAATGGTGGCTTTGGATGGCAAGGACGACAAAGTTAGATGGGAGATATTTTCCCTTAACTTTCTCAACCTTATTATCCCCTTTTCCACCGCCAAAAGTCAGTCAACAAGTCAAAAAGTACATTCTGTTTTCATTCCGAAGATAAGTGGCTCATTTCGAAGATAAGTGGCTCATTCCGAAGATACTGCAATTCTCATTTCGAAGATACTGCAATTCTCATTCCGAAGATACTGCAATTCTCATTCCGAAGATCCACTCATTTCGAAGATACTGCATTTCTCATTCTGAAGATCTGCTCATTTCGAAGACACTGTGTTTTCTCATTCCGAAGACATTGTGTTCATTCCGAAGACACTGTGTTCATTTCGAAGATCTTTAGAATGACCAACTGTGTTGACTCCAAATGGTTTTGGCTGCATTTCTCAGGTGTATTAGCCCTCAGGATCAGATTGCAATAGTCTTCATTCTTCCTTGGATGTGAATTCCATGCCTTGCCATTCATTGGAAGCTGGCTGGAATTTATATGGAAAAACCAGTTTTCTGCTGCACAATAATAAGTCTTTGTACTATTTGCTGAATTTAGAGAAACTAATGCTTAATGATCATCAAAATAAGACTACTGAAATGCTGCTGTCAACCTAAGCATGACAATATAACATAAAACTATACAAGAACTGTTAAAAATCAGAATATAATGTCCTTAATACTTCAATCATGCAAACAATTAATACACAACATATTAAATCAACTTAACTAGCATATAAGATAATTCACAAGAGTTTTAGGCAGTTTTAACTATTTAAAACATGCTATAAATGAGGCTTATTCAGGCCTCATCATTCCCCCCAACTTATATTAATGCATGCCCTCATGCATTGCAGTGGGCTATGGAGTCACAGATGTCCATACTCATATTCCATGTTTCATAGAACAATTTAGTGCCTGTGTAATTTCTCATGAAGGTTTCTGAGTCATTCTTCAAACTGATCATCTGGTTGGGAATCCTCTTCAAAATAGGAGGGAACTAGAGTAATGATGGTTGGAGGCCTGAATCTGAGACCTACCCAATAATGTTGCATAAAGGTATTTCTCTGGATTGAGAAGGCAATGCCTCAGAATGGAAGGGCACTACTTCAAAGTGGAGGGGCACTACTTTAGAATGAGCACCTGTGTCTTCATCTTCCCTAGATAATCCAAGTAGTAACTGAACCAAATCCTCCTCTTTATCTGATGTAGTTGATTGTTCATCAACTTGTGACAGCCTGCTTTTTAGTTTCTCCACTTTTTGCTATAATTCTCTAATTTTCTTTTCATGTTTTTCAATAACATCTTCTCTTTCCTCAATCCATCTCATTTGTATTTTTATAACACTCTTGGCTGCTCTCAGTTGTTTTGTGATGTCCACCTCCTCTTCTTCTTTTGACTCAGAACCTAATACTGACAAATCAACTGCAGTTTGCTGCTCAACAATGATCTCATCCTCTACTTCAGACCCCTACTCCTGTACAGGAGGTTCCATGAAATTATCTATGATTACATCCAAATTCTCAGTGGCTTGTTGCACTTCTATGACATCATGGCTATCCTGTCTGGTCTTCTCTTCAATCATTTGTTCTTTTCTCTTTTTGTTGGAGTCTTGCAGACCTCCTAGTCCTTAATGTATATTTTCTCTTCTTGCCCTATTTTCTTGTGGTAACAAGGGCTGTAGGGATAGCTTCAAGCTCTTCACTGTGAACTTCACTCTTATATTCTGATAGATAAATAACATCTTTAGAAAAATGAACCCTCTTCTATTTTATTTTTCTGTTGTCAGTTTCAACTCTTCTCTTCTTAGTCTGTGAGTTTGATGGTTCTGTTGCTACTGCTGGGTGTGTTTTTTTTTGCAATAGCCTCTGTAGTAGTTCCTATTTCTTCTTTTATTTTTTCTTGTTTTTCTTCTGCAATAGCATCTATAGTATTGTTAGGTCATGATTTTGTTGCTAGGGTTTGCTCTTGTTCTTCTTAGAAAGAATATTTTTTCTTGTAATCATTAGAAAATATGTCTTTGGAAAGAAAATATGGCACACTTCCTTATTCTATGCTCTGAACACCTTGCCATCAATCATTGGACATCCTTGCCATCAAATTTTCTTTACTATTTTTAGCTTGTCCATTCTGCATGCAAATTTTCCCACATGAGTGGTTATTATCAATGAATGGTGGTGGCATGTTTGTTAAATCTTCATTTCGAAGATTATGTTTCATTCCCTCCTTGACTATGTCTTTTTCTCCCTCCTTGGATGCCACATGGAAATAGACTGTTAAATCTTCATTCTAAAGATTATGTTTCATTCTGAAGACTAAGCTGGGCATTTAATTTGAAGATAACCTCATTCCAAAGATAAACCTTCATTCTGAAGACACACCTTCATTCCGAAGACAAACCTTCATTCTGAAGACACACCTTCATTTCGAAGACAAAGCTTCATTCTGAAGATACCATGGTTATTTGAAGATACAGTAGTCATTCGCAAGACATAGCAGAAACCAACATTTTTCTCTTTCTCCAAGCATGTTTTGTGTATGCCAACTCTTATGAACACTTTTATACTAATGGTTAATTGTCATATACTATATATCAAATATTTACAATGAGAAAAGTGCAAGAAACATATATACCTGGTTAAAACAAGTTAATGCAAGTTTTGAAAGATGACTGCTTCTATTGATATTCTCATTGAGGCTTCCTGCAACACTTCAAAAACAAGTGCAGTTGGTGAATTTGTACAATGATGACTCAGAAATTTCAAGGTTATGCATGCCAGAAAACTGGTTTTCATGCATACCAACTCAGTAGCGCCTTAGAAAAGGTTTTCACTGCTGAGCTATTCATTTTTCTCTCTTTTTTTTTCTCTTTAACCTCTCCTTTTCTCTCTTTTTTTTTCTCTTTTCTTTTTGATTCTGATTGTGCCCGTGAAGGAATTCATGACTTCCTTGAAATCATGCCCATGAAGGAATTCACACTCATAATTTATTCATCTTTTTGTTTTCTATTTTTTTCTAATTTTTTTTTTTTTCTTTTTAAGATTCAAAGATATGATCATTTGGAATCTTCATCGAGAAGAAGAAGCCTCTTCTATCAAATGTAACTGTGTGAAATACCGAGCAAATTCCACCTTTGTTAGTGGTTTATGGTACAACTGTAAAAGATGTCCATTCACCACTAATATCCTCCTTAAATCATCAACTAAAGAAAGTTGAACAACTTCATTCTCAAACTCCCCTGGTTCATCCTTGCTGCTCTTAATGTGATCATCATGCCACATTTTCCATTTTTGTTGAGTGAACTCTATTTGGTGAAGTGCTTCCAACCAAAGTTCATCAAATGCATTCAACCGCAAAATTTGTTTTTTTCGTACTCGCAACAACTCAATGCCAACTGCTAAAGATGCATAAAATGTTAGTAAAGCATTAGGATGTTGCACCAATATATCAAACAAATTTGCTCCCTGGTTTTTAGTCAACCAACTATTGTTGTTCAAAGGTTGTTTTGGTTGTGTTTCAGTTTGTTTTGTACCAGGCTTATTTGAATTGGTTCTTGGAGAAACATTTTTATTTACACCAATGGAGGCCAAAACTAAAGTATTCTTTTCATTTTCCTTATGTGTTCTAAGAAACCGTGGGCTTTCTGTACAATCATACTTAGGTGTAATAAGTTTACTTGAAAGCAAGTTAACTAATTTTCCACCTTTTTGTATGGTTTTAGGATATACTTTCTTCTTTTTTCTTGGTTTTCTAAAACACATTTCTTGAACAATCCTATTAATGATTGGTACAACTTGAGGTAAAGGGATTGTAATAGTTAAATGTTCTAATTCCTTTATCAAATCTGATTGTGAAGATGTTATTTTTGATATCTCGAACTGTTCAAAATATGATACTTTATTTGATGAGGTATCTTGTTCTTCTTGATGTTGTTTTAGTGTGGATTTGTTTTCATGTTCATTCTTTTTAACTTCACTTTCTACACTGATAAGTGGAATAGGTTCAAGCAATGGTTCACCTGAACACAACTGAGTTTTAACACAGTCACTAACATTTATTAGGGTTGTATTTTTTGATTCAACCATAGAGACAGGGGTTACCTGTTTAACATGATTTGGACTGACCAAAGGTTGAGTTGAAAATAGAGGTTGTTTTAATTTTTGTTGTTGTTGTCCATGATAGAAATTATGGATATAATTAGGCAACAAATTTGATTTTTGTTTTTGACAATGTTGCTGCCCTTTGTACAGATTTTGATGTTGTACCCATTGATATCCCTGTAATTTTGGTTGCAACCATGGTGGATGTTGTTGATTCCATTGTTGTTGCATCCATCCATGTTGAGACCATGCTTGGGAGTATGCCCATGGTGGTTGACTCCAACATTGTTGAAGTGGACCTGAACTAGACCATGGCATATACCAAGGATTATTTCCCCAATGTGCAGGAAATTGAGAAGCATTCTGATATGGAAATTTATGAAAATTATTCCCTTGTCCTTGTCCTACAAAATTGATTTTTTTCATAGGTTGAGACTGTTTTTCAAAGACACTTTTAAGTTCTGGCAATAAACTACACCGATCTGTGGGGTGTCCTAATTGACAAATGCTACATGTAGCAGGTATAAATATTTTGTTCAAAGGACAATCATGAAGAGAGTGTTGCTTTTTACATTCTGAACAATAGATGGCTGAAGATTCAGTAGATTCATTTTTTTCATCTAATGTTCTATCATGTACTAAAATATCAGCCTCTTTCATGCATTCTTTCAAATCATGTTTTTCATTACCAATTCTGTGTTTTCTATGCCTTGAATGAGAGTAATTTTTACGAGGTTTAATAATTTCCTGAAATTTAAGTGCATTTGTATCTCCTCTTCCCAAGATATCCAATGCATCCCTAGATTCATCTTGTAGTCCCCTTAAGAATATGACTTTGCAAATTTCAGGTTCAACACTTCCACATCTCTTATGAACAAAAGAAAATCTGTCTATATAATCTTCTAAGATTTCATTTTCCTCTTGTTTCATTGTAAGAATTTCATCATTTTGATTCTTGACTTGACAATATTCTTGGTATCTCTCCAAGAATATGTTTTCCATCTCATCCCAAGTTCTAATTGAGTCAGTGCTAAGGTGATAAACCATCGTAGAGCTAACTCTTTAAGAGTGGAAGGAAATAGTTTGAGCTTTTGATTGTCATTAGTGTAATCATGAGCTTGACATACAATTTTAAACTCAAACAAAAACATATCGGGATCTTCGGATGTAATTCCCTTGAAAGTTGGTAATACTGCAGGTGAAATGACCTTCATGGGAGCATTTTGATTAAGATCTAGTTGGATGGGATTTTGAAAAGTTCTGGTAGGTGCACTAGTTGCACTAGGGTGGAGCACATTGTTGGCTCTACCTTGATTCTCTTGTGAGCCTTCCATTGTAGGTTCCCAAAAACAATTATAAATCTTGTCAAATTTTCCTGATTGTATGGATTTGTCAAGAGAAAATGGTGTTGAACTACTTAATTTTCCTCCTTGTAATGATTTCTCAAAGGATCTTGCAGTTCTGGAAGTGGATGATTGGGATTCTTTGAAAATTCCAACATTTTTGGAAATAAAAAATTTAGACATTTTTGACATAATTTCAACCTCTTGTGAAATTTTTCTTCTTGTGGTTTCTTGCTTATTTCCTAAATGGACTGAAATACAATTTACCAATAACAATTACTTATACCAGTCATTACATTCAGATTTTACTCTAAAATTCACAACTTAGCATATTTAATAATTATTGGACTGCTTTTCACCTTCTAACAACACCGTGTTCCCCAAAATGGCGCCAAAATGATGAGTTGTCGTTAAGCACATCATTAAATCTCAAAGATCTTATCAATCCGGGGTGGTGTCCAAGGCTGTCTACGATAGAAAGTTCAAACAGAGTTGCATTTCAGCTCATTTGGGAGCAGCAGGTCTTTATTGGTAGGATTGATTGTGTGGGGGATTTGTGTCACTTCTATCCCTATATTGCATAAATTAAACCTTAATCTAATTGCAAGAATGAAAAACTAATTGTTGTCTGCAAAAATAAAGTCCTAATTACAATTGCTAAATTGAGACCTAATTGATTTGCAGAAGGAAAATCCTAATTACAGTTGCTAAATGAGAAACCTATGTACTTTTGCAATAATGAGATAAAACAAGTAATCAACTTCTATCAATACTCTGAAACAGAAGGTCGTCAATCTTCTGTGCAGTGTTTGACAGCAAAAACAAGAATGCAGGAAATTACAAAAAATCTTGTAAATTGCTGGAAATGGAAATTTGCAGTGAATTGGAAAGTTGCTGGGAATGGAAAGAATAACCAGATCTACCAATAATCATATCACAAAAACATTATGAACAAGAATTAAACAACTAGGAATGTTAGTTGTGCAAAATAATGAAAATGACAAGTTCACAACTTATTCTGCTACAAGCAAAATCAGAATAAAACCTGTCTTATCAGTCCTCCTCCTAGATCTGGAAGTGGCCAGCCTCCTTTCTCAGAAGAAGGTTTGAATTCTTCTTTAAATCTTACTCACACTCAGACATAACAAAATAAATGGAATGAAACTGCACTTTTATTGCTTCAGAAACATAATTACAATTCTGCTGAAATCTGTTACAGGTCTGAAATTACTATTCTATCATCTCTCTATTTATTTTCTATCTCCTCTATCTAATCTAATATATATCTGATAATAATATATTAGCTCAACCTGGATGGGAGCTATCTTTTATAGATGCCTAAAATCTAATTACAAACAGAAAATATGTTGTCCTGATATCCTGCAGAATTTCCTGGGTTTATCCTAGAAGAAGATCAAATTTGATCTTTTCCATAAATGGTGGCTTTGGACGGCAAGGACGGCAAAGTTAGATGGGAGATATTTTCCCTTAACTTTCTCAACCTTATTATCCCCTTTTCCACCGCCAAAAGTCAGTCAACAAGTCAAAAAGTACATTCTGTTTTCATTCCGAAGATAAGTGGCTCATTCCGAAGATACTCATTCAAGTCGCAATTCTCATTTCGAAGATCCGCTCATTCCGAAGATACTGCAATTCTCATTCCGAAGATCAATTCTCATTCCGAAGATACTGCATTTCTCATTCTGAAGATCCGCTCATTCCGAAGACACTGTGTTTTCTCATTTCGAAGACATTGTGTTCATTCCGAAGACACTGTGTTCATTTCGAAGATCTTTAGAATGACCAACTGTGTTGACTCCAAATGGTTTTGGCTGCATTTCTCAGGTGTATTAGCCCTCAGGATCAGATTGCAATAGTCTTCATTCTTCCTTGGATGTGAATTCCATGCCTTGCCATTCATTGGAAGCTTGTTGGAATTTATATGGAAAAACCAGTTTTCTGCTGCACAGTAATAAGTCTTTGTACTATTTGCTGAATTTAGAGAAACTAATGCTTAATGATCATCAAAATAAGACTACTGAAATGCTGCTGTCAACCTAAGCATGACAATATAACATAAAACTATACAAGAACTGTTAAAAATCAGAATATAATGTCCTTAATACTTCAATCATGCAAACAGTTAATACACAGCATATTAAATCAACTTAACTAGCATATAAGATAATTCACAAGAGTTTTAGGCAGTTTTAACTATTTAAAACATGCTATAAATGAGGCTTATTCAAGCCTCATCAACTTTGTTTTACCATAGGCATTATTTGCATACAATAATTTTGTCAATAGAAGTACTAATAAATCCCCATTCCAGATAATATATGGGAGCAGTCCAAGAAATGCTTATGAGTTGAGGAAGATGGATACAGGGGAAAAGTGTAGTGCTAAGGTTGAGGACTTTGCAGAGCATCTAAAGAGCTTACATGAAGAAGTGAAGAAGCATATTACTAAGATGAATACTCAATACAAGACAAGGGCAGACCAGAAGCGACGATTTAAGGAATTTAAAGTGGGAGATGAAGTTATGGTCCATCTGAGAAAAGAAAGGTTTCCTACTAAAAACTATAACAAGCTGAAAATGAAGAATTTTGGACCATACAGAATCATAGAAAATGAGATTCAAGCAATGCATATGAAGTGGAATTGCCAAGTGGGCTTAACATATCACCTATTTTTAACATTACAAATTTGACAAAATACCATGAAGGAGACAATAGTGAGGGATCAGTAGCAAAATTGTGGAATATTCTAGCATCTACTTCAGATATGGAAGAGATAGAAGAGATCCTGGATACCCACATCGGAAAAAGTACCAAAAATAGGCAGTATGCAGAATATCTAGTTAAATGGAAGGGTAGACCTGTTGAAGATTCATCTTGGTTATCGAAGGCTGAGGTTGAACACCTTGGTTTTATTTCAACAAAAGAGAAGTGAAGGTCACTTCTCAAAATTACCCTGGATGTCTTATGCAGGAGCATCCAGTGGTGTAAGAGTGATCTTGCATCACCCGAATAAAATTGTAATTGTTTAATTTTGTAAAACTAGTTTAACTTGCAGGATATTTTTGAAGGTCTTAGAGGTCAAATTTGAGGATTTTTGGCTAGATGTGTGCCTTGGTATGAAGAGCCAAGGATTGCCTCACTTAGCTCATTTCATGCTGTTTCTAAAAATATGTTGTAATAGTCAATCGGTTCAACGAGCGCGAAGTTACGACCTCGACAAGTTGCCCCCAAATTTTAAATTTGAAATAGATGGTTTTAGGTGGGAAAAGGGGAAAACATGGTATTTGAGAGAATTTTCAAAATTGTAAAAGGGATCTTTTTTTTGTATCCTCATTTTGGGAATGAAAGTAATGAAATGTTTGGTTCTCTTATAGCAACAAAGGAATAACACCTGTGTATCATTTGTTTGTGTTGAGTGGATCTTCACCACCTTCATACATCGTAGAGAGCACACTTCATAAGAGAAGCACCATCATAGCGCTCATAAAGAGAAACATCAACCAAAAGCTATAAGAGAGCTTTAAGGTGTAGTTAAGAAGCCTAGTACCATAGAGACTAAGAAATATTAGTTGAGTAATTCACTACGTGCTCAGACCAACACATCTACATCGAAGTATAGCACACACAATAGACCAAGGAGTTAGCAAACCAAGGGGTTCGCAAACCAAGGATTTAATAGATCAAAGTCAATTTATGTCATAGAAGAAAACATCCACCAATGAGATAGAAGGTCAAAGGCATACCAAAACAACACTGAAAGAATATATCTATTTCCATCTGAGTGAAGTGCAAAGGAAAGCATGTTCATTGAGGTTAATAGAAGCCAATAGGTCTAAATTTAGATGTTGGAGGAGGAGTGCACAGATCTAAAAACATCGACATTGAAAGAAGAGTACATATCAATAAAATAAAAATTGAAGATCTTAGTTATAGTTTGGAGTTGACAAGAAGTTGACTATTACTAAGGTGCAAGAATTCAAATAAATTATAGAGAGTCTTCAAGTTCAAAGTAAAGGTAAGAGTTATATTGCAAACTCTGTTAAAGTTTTTTTGTCTGGATAATAAGGATTTATACTTGGGTCCCCCACCCTTGAAAAATTACAACTCTCTTCTTTAGAGCTTGAGAGTTTATAAATAAATGCATTTATCATCTCAATTTAGATGCTATAGCTAGAAATCTACATCATTTTACATAAAATGTATGCATTATTGATTTTTAATTTTTTGGATCTTTTCAATTTTTTGTATGAATACAATTATTCCAAAATTTAGCATTTTTCTTGATATTTTCCTATAGTAGCCTTCACAATGCCAAAAATTCACCTCTACTATCTATTAGTAGAGTAATATTTTTAAAATATCACACTATCATAGTCCACTTTACCAAATCTAGATTGCTAGTTTTATTCCTTATTGAAGTCCTAGCCCTTCATTGCTCTTCCCATCATTCAAATCCTAGCTGACAAATATTTGCAATTTCATTTTTCATGACTTGAAAAATCATCACTGCCCTTGTTTCGAATGGTTGAATTCACAGGGTCAAATCTCCCTCAATATTGCTTGGATTCTTGCATATGACCACTCATTTTAAAGTTATTCAAATTTTGCACAAGTTGGTCCAAGAATCAATTAAATCGAATAACTTTTCATGAAGATATGGCTCCTAAAAGATGAGATATTTTTTAGAAAAAACCCCTAATCCTTCGCACATTTTTTTGTTGTAAAGAGGGGGAAAAACCACCCCAATACTTGTGGGTTCCAAACCCATAGGTACACCAAAGACAAAAACATGGGGTTTTAGTTGACCCAGCCTTCCACCCAACAACCCGACCTATTGTTGCACTACACTAAATAACCTAGGCTACTACTATGGTTCCATCAACTGATCCGATATCAAACAAACCTTCCACCCAACAAAGGCCAACCTTCCATGCTCCTTTAGCCTAAGTAACCTTCCATGCTCCTTCATCCTTCCCAGCCTTCAAATTAGCATCCTAGCCTTTCGTTGTAGCTCCTTCAGCTGACCCAGCCTTCCACACTCCTTCAGTCGTATCAGACTTCCATATTGCTTTAGCTAACCCAACTTTCCATCCAACATATCAGCCTTTTGTTGTAGCTCCTTCAACCAACCTAGCCTTCCATGCTCTTTTAGCCAACCCAACCTTCCACGCTCCTTCAACCTTGACACTCCAAATATCAACTCATCATTCAACCTTCCACACTCCTTCAACCTCCAACATTCCACACTCCTTCAGCCTTCAGATTTGTTGATCATTAAAGCACCAGACCATTTTCCAGGCCCCTTACGGGGCAACCTCACCCATTGCCCCATTAAAATCTATTAAAGTTGAAAACTAGTTTACTCTAGAGAAAGTGATTGATAGGAGTAATAAGGTGTTAATCTCTAGAAAGCTTACCTTGGATAATTAGTTGGAATTAGAAGCATTAGAACCTTCATTATTATTGCTTCAAATATATTTGCAAGTTCTAAGACAAGAAGTTATAAGGATTAGAAAAACTAAATACATAATATTTCTAAAATTTCTAACTTGGGAGATATAAGGTATCCTACACCAGAATAATATTTTAAAAGTTTAGAATTTTTTTACAACATTGAATCATAGTTAAAGATTATTGATTGCATCAAATACTAGTTGAAAAAATAAACTTATTAGTCTCATACTCAAGTTAAAGAGACATAGACAATCCAACTAAGGACATTAAAGCTTATCCTTTGAAATTGTATTTGTAAGGTTACTGCAAGAAGAGTTAAATAGTTGATTGTGAATAAGAGAAGTGAATCATATTCATAGCATTTAATTATTCTACTAGGGAGATATAAGGTTGACTACTCCAAAGGATCCCAAAAGAATAGGAGTTCCATTGTTCAAACCATACACCACAAGGTTTGATTTAGTTTTTACAAAGTATCATAGTCTTATCAAACTAAAAGAGGAAGAAAAATGTCAACCTCAAAGAATACAGTGAACACTGATATGAACAACACTACCAGGAGGGAAAGAGCAAGTATCATAAAAACTGGAATCAAGAACTTATAAAATTTGAAGGAGACTTAGACCCTACTTTGAAAATAATTCATAATGAAGCTCTAAGAGATAAGTTTGAAACCATGGAATATTATCTACATGCTCAAATCACCAAAACAATTGACAATGGAAAGAGTGGCATTTGATTCCCTTTATACTATGGAAGCATATTATATATGGCATTAATTACATTCAAATGTTACAAGGATGATAATGTAGAAAAAAAAGGATTGATAGAATTACTTAAAATAAAAACTGAAATGGATGAATCATAATTAGAGAAAATAATTCAATCCTCATGCAATATTGGTACTTTAAGTTCTCCTAACAAAAAATCTTATCATGATGCTTTAAGTGTTTATTCAGACACTTCTATACAAAACCTAGAAAATGATAAAAAGGACAAGAAAAAAGAAAAAAATTTACCACAGGAATCAGGTGATAGTACAACCACTTATGAAAGTATAGACATTGGATCTAAATACAAGGATGATGATGAAGAAGAAGAAGAAGAGGAATCAGATCAAGAAAGTATAAAGTGCAATGTGAGTTAAAGATAATAAAAAATTTAGAACTAGAATCAATATCCATATTAAAGACTAAAGTCTTCAAAACCAAACAATGTAATACAGGGGGGTGTTGGAATATATTACATTATTTGGTCCTTCACTAATGCACCATCATGGGTACATATTTAGAATAGGAGTTAAGTAATTTATTAAAGCAATGTAATAAGTGCACAAGTGTTATAATGTGCAATAATGTAAATATGCATGTAGTCCACATGTACATGAGTCCTTACAATAGAATAGTGAGGTGTCATAGGAATCTTGGAGGCAAAGAGTTGCATCTAATTATAAATAGACATTCATAGAGTACAAGAGTGAGAGGAATTTGAAGTGCATAGGTTAGAGTAGTAGTAGTCATCATGTATATCTTTTTCATGAGAATGGAGAGGTAGATACCTCCATTCCATAGCATTGTAATTTTCGCGAGCTTTCTTGTATGAGCATTTCTAGAGCATTGTATCAATTTTTTCTATCATATTTTCATGCATATTAGTTAGCCATTATCATAGATATAACATTGCATGCTTATTTCAATGCTTGTGATTACATTTCCTTTAATTTTATAGCTTCAAAAGCTAACAATTTTGCTGCAGTTTTATCAACAAATATTTTTAGTGTATATTGATTGATATTGTGAATGATTTATGATCATGTGATTGAATCCCTTTGAAATAATATTTTATTATTTGCTAACAATTATCCCATATGTATTGAAAACGTAGAGGATTAACATTCAAAAGGGAATTTGAATTAACAAGTGAAACAAAATATTACATTGATTTAGATCATCTAGAAGTACCAACCTCCTTTTATAAAGAATATAGAATAGTGTTGAAGTCACCCTAAAAAATCCATAGATCACAATTATGAATCAACATTGTGTTTGATAAAAATATGTTAAGGTCCTTCCAACATCTTTCACATGGAGTAACTATAACTGGGGCAATTATATTTGTAATCCCAACTATGATGCTTTCCTCCCTCTTTCAAAATAGTCTGGCAACCTAATTACTTTTTACTTCTAACAATTGTCCATCCCATTTGCATTTGTCCCATATTTTCACAATATTGTTGGAAGCTCCAATAGAAGAGACTACCAAACAATCCCTCGTATTCTAAATCTGTTTAAAAGCCTCCTTACATTCCTTACTACTTAATTTTATTTCTTGTATTAAAATATACTCAAAACTATAACGACTTATTAATTCCTCAATAAATATTTTTTAGGGGTCTTACTTATACTCCTATTATTCCATGATACCATTTTCATCATCACTTTTTATTCTTATTAGTAGGATGAGTCCCACTTCTTGTTAATATGTGTGATATTTGTTTTTGCCTTCCCAAATCAATATCCCTTTGTGTTTTATTTTCTCTTTGTTCTTTCTTTATGACCTTCCTCTCTTTTTTCATTCTCACCAACACTTTCATATTCATCCATATCTTCTATTTTCTAATGTTTTTCATAATGAGACCTAATTTCTAAATATTTGTACTTCCCTAAATAATCTTAAAATGCAAGATAACCTCAAACACTATCTTCTTTATGTTGCCCTAGAAACCCTAAAGTGCAAGAATTATCCTCCATAGTAATTAATTTCTTATGGTGTCATGAAAACCCTAAATATCCATGAATATCCTCCATATGCATTTATTTATTATGCTACCCTTAAAGCTCTAAAGTGCAATGGATGCACTTTGTACTACTTTCATGCTTACTATAAGGAGAAGATTTTATGATACTTGAGAAAATTGAAGATGATTTACCTAGATTAATAATTACCTCCTTTTCCTCATTTGCTTTAAAATTTACCTCCCCATATTTCTTCACACCTTTAACTCCTCATAAATTTGAACCCATCCATTATACTTTCACATACCTTGTATCATTTTTTTCTTTTAATAGTAGATTCACATAAATTGTAATGGCATTTTTCCATTTGATGATGTAGAAGGGATTTTTTAGCCATTTTCTTGGGAATGGATAATCTTTGATTTGACTCATCTTTTACTGCGATATGATATCCTCACTTCATATTGAATTTTGTCTCTTGATCAAAAGTTTCTCTCTTTCTCCTTCATTTTTACTTTGCAATCTCTTGCCATGTGTCAAATCTCATAACACTTACAAAATCATAACACAATATTTTCATAATCCACTTATTGTTTTTATTCTCTTGATTCATGTTTAATCATAATGGACTATGGTAAAGGTTTTCCATATTCATGGAAACACGTATTTGAATTTATGCAACATGCCCTTTGTCCTTAATAGTTGGTCCCTCCTAAGTGAAATCCCCTAGAGCATTGTTAATATTCTTCAAAATCTTCTTATGATAAGCTAATAAGGAAGTACAAAAATACTATTCCACACCATAAGCCTTTTAATAGTTATAGACACCAAAATCAAGCATCTTAAATGCTAATTAATTAATCACAATTAATTAGTATATTTAATATTAATTAAATTAATTAATATTAAATTAAATATTCATTTGCCTAAGTATTAATTAATTAATTAATTAATTAATTAATTGGTTAATTATTACCTAGGCTACCCATCCACATCGAAGAATTCACCCTCCCATCCCCATTCCACGTCATCTCCACTTCACTCTGCTTCCACCTCACATCCCTCATTTTGGTCAGTGCAAGAAAAGGATTACCCTTCTCCAAGATTGCACACCTAGTTCCAGATTGCACACTTAGTTCCAACGTGCACACTCAGTTCAACATTGCATACTTAATTTAGATTGCACACTCAATTTAGTTTGTACACTTAGTTCACCATGCACATTTAGTTAACTCTGCATATATGTCTGGTGAAGATTCCAAGGAGCACATATGTTTCAATTTGCATGCACATTTTGGTGATAACTCTGAGGTGTGCACATCTGGTGATAATCATAAGGTAATCTTATCTTCCTTTGCAAGCATGCACTCTCTATGATAACATCAATGCAAAGAGAAGACTCCTAGTTACACCACTTAATTAGTTGAGTCACCACCTCATCCATTCCCCCCTAGAAGTTCTATAAATGCACCCTCTCCTCCTTCATGGAGCATGAGGATGGTATATGCCTCAAAGCATTGCTAAAATTCCAAGCCCACTTTGCATCCAAACACCCAAGTAATCACATGCAACCATCCTCATCCTATGTTAGACATCGATCATAGCATTTTGTAGGCATCGATATGGCTTTCGATAATGACATGACACCACAACCCACGATCGTACGACCCTAGATGATCTCAAGTTGTAGTTTTCTAGACCTAGATGATCGATATCCAACCCACATACAAACTTCCAGATATAGAACAACATAGCACAACACAATATCACAACAACAACAACAATATAAAGAGGTAATATTGGTCTATTTTACGTTCTTTGCATACATTTTGCACTCATTTACTATACATTTTGATTTCAATTTATATTCCTGAATTTGAGCCTCACTTTGGGAGGCCCAACATGTACTACTAATACATTTGCAGTTGACTTGTGTGCAAAAACAAAGATTCAAAGCTAGTAGATCTAGATACCGATCTAGATCTACCAGATCTAGACACAAACCTTCCAAGTTCACCAAATCTAGCTCTCCAACAATAGTAGACTCCCACTGTCGATCATTTGTCCCCATACGATCGTAGATCTCAACCATCCAAATCCTAAATGATCAAAAGACAAAGTTATCACCCCCTTGTTAGTTAAAATATAGATGCAAACACAGATACCTTAGATCCAGTAGACCCAAATTCAAACATAAATATAGATATCTCAGACCTAACGAACTCAAACCTAGCAAAGTGACGGTCACAAGAAACCCGCCCATCCAATGTTGTAGCAAAAAGAAGATAGTCACACTATTTTTCACTTGCAAAAGGGAATCAATCCCTTGATGAGTGTACAACCCCAAAAGGGTTTTATATTGTAACCAAAAAAGAAAAACAAAGAGCATAAAATATATTTTCCTTTATGTTTTAATTATATTTGCAATGGTGCATATTTTTATCATCTACAAGATGACAATTACGATGGGAGTTTCCCTTTGAATTTGTTTGCATGATAGTTTAATCTAGTTGATGTTATTTTATGCTTATCACTTATTTTTTTGTTGTATTATGAGGATTTCTAACAATTTTTGTGTTTTGATTTTTATACAGGTTGTAGACAATGCACACAAACAAAACCATTTGACCCAGGATGTCTTGAGAGTGCAATCATTTGACCCTAAACAATCTCAGATAAAAATCATCCAACTTTGGATGATCATAGAACACAATCACCACCAACCTTCGATCTTCAACATAGTGTAGGACCATAGGTAGGGGTATTTTTATTCCTTTCTGTTCTAAGTTTGAATCAACATTAGTTTTAGGTAAGCACATTTAAGATTTTTGTTTCTTTATGCTTGTAATCATTGAGTCTAGAGTAGATGATAAAATTTGCTTTTGCTTAGGCTAGAATAGTTAATTGTTTTCCTTTCTTTCAAATTGTGAGTTTTTTCCTTCTTAGTTTAGAAGTAGTGCTAGAAACACCAATAATAATCAAACCCTAAAAAGAAAAAAAAATTAAAAGGAATCAAGATCACACACTGCATGATTTACAAACATTGATGACGTTGGATTTCATCACCAACCATCGATCGAGACCAACGATGTTGGAATTCACCTCCTTCCATTGGCTCACCCCTAGACACCATAGTAGCCCCCATGAGCAGTTTTTTAGACTTCATCATCGAGAAATCCCCCACTCTTGAGAATATCTCGGGGTGGGTTAGGTTAGATACCCCTTTGTTCATGGGGTTTAATAATCTGTGGACTCGTAGTTATCGTTATTGTCCAAGCCCACCCAAGGGTGAAGTAAAAGTTTGGGTAGACCAATAGTAGGACTTAGATAGCACGACCTCTTTCGAGAGGTTAATTTATCCCCTTAGGTTACCATAAGCCACAACCATCCTAGGAAGCCATTTTAGCCATTGTTGTACCACTTCTCATAAGAGAGGTGGGCATCAACACACCCAGTTAGATTACATTCCACCACCATATTTATAGTTTAGGTTTAGATTCATTAAACACACAAAAAAAAAAATAAAAACAAAACAAAAAATCAAAAACATTCAAAAAAACCAAAAATAGTCCCAACACATCTCACAAACACATCAACTCAAACATTAGCACATTAAAACAAAGAAACATTAAAACTATTATTTGCTTGATTATTTTGTGTAGATAGAGAAATCCACCTCCACCACACCATCACCATCAAACTCTCAAATCCACATTCCATCCATTTTTCCCACTTAACTTATGGTCTTGACTCGAATTCAAGTCCAAGCCCAAGCTCGAGCCCAAGCTACAACCCAAGCCATAATGGACCAATCTGATCAGACCTCCCATCCATCCACTACTCCTTCAACTCAATAGGAGGTAGCCTCACAACCACCCCAAGGTAGCTTGTCTAGCTACACCCATCATCCCACCACCAACCCACCTGAGACACACAACTCGGGTACCACTTACCACCACATCCCCACCAACATTCCTGAATCCACTAGTCCAAGGACCCTTGTGTCCCTAGGCCACATCACACTCATTGATATTGATACTGCATATGCCCTCCATGGTGGCCCTTTCCCCACTAGATTCACTATGACCATCCCTACCACCATTAAACATTCCACCCTATTTAGTCTCCCCCATGCCCCAAGAGTAGATTTATGCTCATGCAACCCATCCTATCAATTCACATCCTAAGTATGGCATGCCCATCAAATACTTTCCACTTGGGGGTTCTAATCCCCAATCCAATGTAGGTCATATATCCACATCTATGGATCCAAACCAATACCACCAGGCCTATGTTAATAACATCTCATTTACCTACATCTACTCTACCCACTTCATCCCATCCACCACAACCACCACCCCAAGTGTTGAACCCCCCACCTTCCATAATGGCTCAAGAATTATTCTTTGCATAATCTCCATCATGGGCCACTCGACCACCTACCATATAGGCTTTAATGCCTCTACAACAATACCAACAACCATCCACCCAACCACTAAATTCCAAGGCCTATGGTCAACCTCCCCTCACTCAATAATACTAGTAGCCTCCATCGCAACAATACTAATAACTTTTGTCACAACAATACCAATAAATTCTACCACAACAATACTAGCAACCTCCATCACAACAATACCAATAGCCTCCATCACAATAATACCAACAATCTCCTCTGCAATAGTACCAACAATCACCACCTCAATAGTACCAACAATTACCACCTCAATAGTACCACCAACAACCTCCACCTACACCATAGTACCAATAACCACCACCTCAATAGTACCACCAACAACCTCCACCCACACCATAGCACAAATAGTCACCACCTTAGAATCATGACCAACAACCTCCACCCATGCCATAGTATCAATAACTACCACCTTAATAGTACTACCAGCAACAACCTCCACCCATGCCACAACATCAATAACAACCACCCATCCAATACCAACAATCATCACTGCAACAACAACCTCCACCCATGCCACAATATCAACAACAACCACCCATCTAGTACCAACAACTATCATTACAACAACAACCTCCACCCATACCACAATACCAATAATCATCATTGTAACATCAACCTCCACCCACTCCACATCATCAACAACAACCCATTCAACACCAACAAGTCACCCAACACCAATATCAACAACCACCCATTCAACATCAACAACAATACCAACAACCACTCCCCACACATCAACAACATTTCAACCAACATCCATCATCCAACCCCACATACACCCACCACCAATCTACTCAACACCATCAATATCCACCTTTGGGTTTCCAAGTTGGCATGTCTCACTCAACCCTCTCGATCACTCTAGATAAATTTCAACTATTGGTCGACAAGGTCGATAGTTTGGCATTACAAGTTGTGGGTACTGGATATCAAAAATTGATGCTCAATCAACTTTAGAACTACCCCATTCATCCTTTGGTACCATCACCACCATATCCTCCCCTGTTCATGATGCCAAAATTCAAAAAATTCAAGGGGAAGGAGGACCCCCAAGAACACATGAGCACATTTATCAATGCATGCTATCTTATCAATGAAATTGATCCCCTCATGCTTCGCACATTTCTACTATCCCTTGAGGAGGAGCTTTAGATTGGTTCAATCACTTGCCCAGACATAGCCTTTATAACTTCGAGCAATTGGCCAACCTATTTCTAGAATGTTTCACCCTCATTGTCAAAAATAAAATGACACTTACTGATCTTTACAATCTTCATCAATTTGATGATGAGTCTATCTTGGATTATGGTGCTCGATGGAGAGTTGTAATAATAGAACTCCCCTTTTCTCTCCCCATCATAGAGCTGACTCAATTATTCATGAGGAGTTGTTCAAAGCCAATATCTCTACTATTACAACTCCAACAATATCGTACACTTGAGGAGGCTTTAGCACAAGCCAAGACTATTGAAGACATCAAAATTCAAGAGGGAGAAATAAATCTTAAAAAGAAAGAATGGCCAAACAAGAATTCTAAAGGCACTTCCAACAATCAATCCAAGCCCAATCAAGTTAATCAGGTGGTATTGAGCAGCCCAAGCATTCCTAATCAACAACCTCAACAACCATAATAGTTACAATCACAACAATTTCAACATCCATCATAGCAACCAACATACCATGCCACACCACCTCCCACCCAACTACAAAATCCTCCACAACTAGAGAACCATCCTAGGTACCCTACTAGGCCCCCTCACAATTTCACTCCACTTTCTAAGCCTTATTCGATCATATTTCAATGACTTTATGAAGTGCAAGCAATGTCATTGCTAAAGATAAGACTAGAGGACCCCAATAGGCCTAAACCCAAATCATACAAAGAATATCACTACTATGTTTATCATAGGCAAAGGGGTCATGACATCAATGATTGCATAACATTTAAACATCTGGTCCAAGACCTTATCGAGAAGGGGGTCATTACCATAGATAGTCCTCTTGTGCTACCCAATCAGAACCTTGGCATTTATCAGGACCCCTTACCTCAACATAGGCCAAACCAACAACTTCATGCACCACCAATGACCAACACCCTCCCAACCAAGTTAACCACCTCAACACCATCCCACAACATCACAACTTTGTAGGGATGATCCACATCATTACTCAAAATCAATACTATCTTGATCGACCAATGCAATCGAGTACCTCCCCCAACATACCTTCATCCTCTACTTTTCCACCTCCACTAGTGTAGGCCATACCTCACCCCCCATGACCAGTCATATCCCTCACAAACCACCTCACATAGAGCCTCAGGATGGCATCGACCAAACTCTCAATTTATGAGCTCATCCAACAATCACCCCCACATCATGAGGCATTGATGGAAATTTTAAAATCCATTGACCTCCAAACTCAAGATCCAAATACCTTTGCAAACTTTGTGGGCAGCATCAAAACTTGCATGGAGCCTGCAATTACCTTCTATGATTATGAGATTAAAACTTTACCAATAGAGGCACCAGATCCTCCATTGCATATTGTAGCTCATATAGACCACAAGCCTTTCAAATGAGTTCTGGTCGATATCGACTCCTCGATCAACATCATCACCTCCATTGCACTCCAACACCTCCACCTACCACCTTCACACAGCCTCATCCACCTTCACACTCTATGAGCCTTCAATGATGTATTGTGCTCAACACTTGGGATGGTCATTCTACCTATTCAAGTAGGTGGGAAGACCATTCATACTTTATGTCACATCCTTGAAGGAGAAATGCAATACAATGTCCTGCTTGGAAGGCCATGGATTCAGGATATGTGATGCATCCCCTCAACATTACATCATTATCTCAAATATGTTCATGAGGGTCATGTACACTACATCCCCACTGATGAGGAACCTTTCAAGTACTGTAACATGATCTCCAATCTGTACGAGCCTCCCCTACCTTCCACACATCTATACCTTACCCTAACCTTGCTCGAACTAGCCCCTCGACCAATGTCATCTCATCTTGACCCATATTTTCCACCACTAATTACCCATCCACCTACCTATCCTACACCATCCAATTCACATTTACCCCCCATTCTACCACACCTAGCTCACTACATTACCCCAACTACTTCGTATAGTCCCCAACCTCCACCATCACCTCCATATTACCATCCACCTACCTCCACTTCCACTCAACCCCATCACATTGGGTAAAAATTACCCCATCCTAGCCAACCTTTGTCTTCACAAAGTACCCCTTTTCACCCTCACATCCATCCCACACCTTCCACAAACACTCAACCACTTTCAAACAACCCCCCACCTTCACCTACACCTATGTATCCCCCACTTTACTCATCAACCAATCCATTTTTTCACCAACCCCAACCAACCACTCCCACTTACCCACCTCCTCCATCCACAATTTCCCAAATCACCACCACCACCACCTCTTCCTTCACCTTAGAATCCCAAAATATTCCCCCCACCACACAACCTGAGCCACTACCTCAACCCACTGCTAGGACAAGTTACCACAACTTCCACCTCCACCTCTGCCAGTCCCCATCCCATCATAGTGCCCCAAGCCACTTCTTTCTCCATGCATCCTAAACCACCACCACCACCAAATTCATCCACCATAGATCCATCCATTCTAGGCACCACCCCATGTTCATCCACAACATTATCCCATTTAGAGGAGGATGTTGGAGAAACTCCTACATCCACCTCTCAACCTGTGCATGTCAAAGTTCACATGACAAATCTAGGTATAGGTGAGTATCTAGTGCATAATGTCACATTCACACCACCAATTATCGAATCAATTTAGGATTTTGGATGCCCATACATAGGCACCATTATTCCCATGGGTCCTGCATCTAATTCAATAAATTTTATGTATGTTGGAGTTGATACCTCCTCCAATGTACCTCCTGATAAAAGACCCGAATCACCATTTTTTGGTGATACCAATTTCTTGTCAAATCCCTCCTTTGCTCTAAGATATTTCCAACACTCCCATTAGAGAGGATTTGGCCTTGGTCACTATGAGTAGGGAGCTCATCACATCATCGAACCACACTACCAACTCCCTGAACAAAAATTTGGATTAGGGTATGACAACCATTCTTCAAATGACCTCCTTGAGGAAGATTTTCAACATATTACCCTTGATCTCAAAGAGGATAGAGATGATGAGTACACTAACCCTGAGTATGTTCATTTACCACTAGAAGGCTTTTTCCAAGTTTCCACCATCCACACCATGCCATATGATACCTTGAAAGATGAATTAGATGAGCTATTGGAGGCACTTTCGATTGCTTCTAATAGCTTTAAAGAAGACTCTTCCCCCATAGTCCCCCTAACAAAGTTCCTAGATGATGATGATATTTACCTACATTTGTTCCCCATTCCACTTCCCATTTTTCCCATGCTCCTTCCTCTAGAGCATCCAAATGCACCAATGCATCCACCACCTCCACCACCACCAATCCAACCAAACCCATGTCCACCCATGTTGGACCAACTCCTACCCCATGAGCATACCCCTGGGAACCCTCCCTCTAATCTACCAAATCCCACCATCTTACAAATCAACATGGTCTCCATTGACCTATTCACACCCCTTCACAATCCAAGCAATCCATCAAATCCCATCAACATCGATCCAAGTCTTATTGACTTTGAGAACATTTTTGCCTCACCTTCCCCCATCGATTTTCTTCCATCCAACCAATTGCTCCACCAAGTCAATGTCTACATCCCTCCTACCTCATCACCCTCTTCGTCTGATCTTTATCACATTGACATGAGTGATACTGAGTCACCCATTTTTGAAAATGTAGTGGATGACATCCACCTCATTCCCACTCCTCACCAATTAGAGGAGGGTTCCCACATGCTCATTGAGGACACCATCGATGTAGACCTCAACATCGATCCAAACCACCCCCAAATCATCAAACTTGGAAAGAGCCTTTCCTTCGAAGAAAGGAAACATTTTGTCACCCTTCTCACTGAATACAAACAAGTTTTTGCATGGTCTTACAAAGACATGCTGGGCCTTGACCCTAATTTAGTGGTCCACAATCTCATCTTGAGCCCTAATGCAAAACCAATAAAGCAAAAACTATGAAAGCTTCATCCTACCATAGCCCTCATGGTTAAAGAGGAATTACAAAAATTGTTAGATGTGGGTTTCATTCAACCCATCGACTACCCAGAATGGGTTTCTAATATGGTACCCATTAGCAAGCCTAATGGGGGGATACGCATTTGCATGAATTTTTGTGACCTCAACAAAGCGTACCCTAAGGATAACTTCCCACTTCCAAACATGGATACACTCATGGATTCTATTACTGGCCATGAAATGCTCTCCCTGATGGATGGTTTTTCGAGATATAACCAAATCCGAGTTAATCTTGATGACCAACATAAAATAACTTTCACAACACCCTAGGGGACATTTTTCTACAAAGTCATGTCATTCGGCCTCAAAAATATAGGTGCTACATATCAACGTGCCATGACTTATATCTTCCATGATTACATGCATAAAATAGTTGAAGATTATGTAGATGACCTCTTGGCCAAATCAAAAACATGTCACAAGCAATAACATTTTGCACCAAATATTTGAACAATTACTTGAGCATAAGGTGAGACTCAACCCCAAGAAATGCATTTTTGGTGTCACATCAAGAAAAATTTTAGGGTTTATAGTCTCCAAGCAAGGCATCAAAGTTGACCCCAACAAAGTCAAAGCAATCACTGAGATGCCACCCCCGATGAATCTCAAAGAGCTACACAGCTTACAAGGAAAAATCCAAGCGATCCATCGCTTTATTGCTTAGTTGTCAGATAAATGCAAGCCTTTCAACCATATGTTGAAAAAGGAAGTTACCTTTGCATGGAATCAAGAGTGTCAAGATGCTTTTGATACCATCAAACAATATCTTGCATCCCCACCTGTGTTGACACCACCTCGACTAGGTGTCCCATTTCATCTGTACATATCCACCACTGACTTTGCCCTTGGCACCATGCTAGCACAAAAGAATGAATCCAACCAAGAACAAGCCATTTATTACATCAATCACACTTTGGTGAGTTATGAGACTAAATACACATACGTCGAGAAGCTATGCCTAGCTGTTGTCTTTGCAACTAAAAATCTTCGACACTACATGATCGACCATACCACCTATGTCATAGCCAAAGAAAACCTGATGCATTATATGATGAGTCACACCTATACAAACAACAGAACATCCAAATGGATAATGCTTTTGATGAAATTTGATCTCGAATTCATTAGCTAAAAATCCATCAAAGGCTAGGTAATCGTAGACCAACTTGCTAAAGCTCCATTACCAGATGATCAACCACTCATAATCGAGCTACCTGATGATTTTATATTCAATATCACAGAGCAAGAAGAACATGTCGAACCTGAGGATGATGTTGATGTTGTCCTTTTCTTTGATGGTTCCAAGTGCAAACAAGGAGGAGGTGTTGGAGTTGTCTTCTTCACACCTCAAGGAGCTCCTATGCCCTTGTCATTCAAACTCAACTTCCCTTGCACCAATAACAACATGGAATATGAAGCCCTAATCCTAGGCCTCTAGACTGCTATTGCCTTAGGCATCAAATAGATCAACATCTTTGGTGACTCCCAACTCATTGTTTATCAAGTTAAGGAGATCTACCAATGTAAATGCCCAATTTTGAAGCAATACAAACAAATTGTTGATAAGTTGCTTAAGCACTTTGAATGGTATGAAATCGATAACACACCTAGGTCGACCAATCATTTTGTAGACACTATGGCATCTCTCGGATCACTCATACCACAAAATCCTATCGATAGCACTACATGCATCAAGATCCTCACACTATCTCAATCAGCTATTGAACAAGAATCTTCCTAGACTGAAGATAATATTAATTTCATTCAAACGGAGCTATACAATGATGACTTCTCACAAATAAAGGATTTCATAAATATGGGTACTCTCCTAGTAGATTTATCCCCAACTGCTAAATGCACGTTCAAACAAAAAGTAGCTTGTTACACTCTCTTGGGAGATATCCTTTATCATCGTAGCTTTGATGGTGTTCTCCTACGTTGTCTTGAACCTCAAGAGGTAAATTGGGTCATCTCTCAAGCCCATGATGGAACTTGTGGTGGTCATTTTAGTGGGATGGCCATCACAAAGCATATTTTGTGCATGGGTTACTATTGGCCCACCATGGAACGTGATTGTTGCACATATGTCAAGAAATGTCCAAAATATCAACATCATGCCAATTTAACCCATGTACCATCACAAGCATTACAACCAATTCAAGCCCTTTGGCCTTTCTCTTAGATAGTAGTACATTGTGTGTTCATGATTAGGCCTAAGACCTTGAGGTACTCTTTGTCATGTCCAGCTAAATCTAATGTTGAAATCTACTATCTTCTCTTGTAGATGTCATTTTATCATAGTGAATTGTGTTAGTAGAGAGAAAGGGTCTGCTTGTTCATTAAATTTATCCACTAATTTTCTAGCCATCTAAGCCCATGAGGTTATACTATAATCTAGTAGGGTTTTGTACCAGTATAGCATTTTCCCTGTTAAAGATATAACCAATAGTCTTATCATGATATCTTCATATTGAATGCCATGTATAGGCAACACTAAAAGATTTATGGCAAAAACTATTCTGCCTAGGTAAGGATTATGCACCCCCAGACCTTGACCAACATTGAAAGACCTTGAAGCTATGAGGATTTTGAGATTAATATTCAGAGTAGACCAGTTCCTTCAAGTCCTAACTAACCTAGTCCTAAAATATTTAGGAGAAAATGGTGCTAAAAGAAGTAAAAGAATATGAATCTAGAACTTATGATGGTGCAAATTAAGCCACATCAAAATACATGCAATGTAAAAAGACTATGCAAATGAGAAATTAATTGAACCACCTAACAGAAAAACCAATTTTTATCAATTACTGAGCATTTATTTATACATTTTAAAGTCATTAAATTACAAATTCCAAAACCAAGGAATGAACATATGTGTAAATCTAGAAAACAAAATTAATACTACGAACATTCAACTAGCCAATATTAGAAAGAAGCAATCATTCATATATACATGTTCTGCAATGAAGTTGAACCAAAGGCTAAACAATAATCCCTTTGTATATCTTAAAGTACGATATGCTTTCATACATTGTTTTGCAATGAAGTTGAACCAAATGCCAAACAAAAATCCCTTTGTATTTCTTAAAGTGCGATATGCTTTTGTACATACAAATTATAAAGCTTAAGAGTCGATCCTTTGAACTTATTACATTCAAGTATTATAATGAGTTTCATTATTAGGACATCATTGCCTTGAGTGTGGATTAGTTATGTCAAAAGCTCTGCCATCCTGTATAGGTGCTCAACAACATGCTTGTTGTAATCGACTAGTTATGATCTATTGACATGGTAGAGGTCTACTTCATCTAGAATAGTAGTGGCCTTGTTTACATCTAGTTCATTGATTTTTCTAAAATTTCTATTGAGATTCCATTAGCATCCACATGAGTGCATTGATAGTGGAGTGGTGGCTCATATTCTCTTATAGATGATCTTACCTAGTTGGAGCTAATGATGATGACTATACACATGCGATCAAACTACTATAAGATATTAATATCTAAAATATACTTACCCTTACTTGAGTATCGAGTGTTAGGAGCCTTATGATAGAGGATGGGCTTGTTTTTATATCTTTTATCTTGTTGAATTATGGAGTTTTAGTACCCAACCACCTGTGCCCCAGTTGTAGGATCTCCAACATCCGCTATACTTGGCCAAAATTAACCTATTGATTTTTTAATACTTACTAGGTGATAAATTTTTGGTACCCCTTTGCTACATGGTCAGGTACATCATCTTTGATGAGCTCCATACTTGGATTATTTTTCACCTTGTTTTTTGTCTATCAACAGGTTTCATGTACTCGTTTTGATCTCCATCAGGTACCATTTTTTCAATGGCTTGAAAACTTGGTGAAATGAAGCCTTGCATCTATTAAGGGTTTCTTGATGATGGATTATTTAGCACTTATCCTTTCTTGTCTTGGTGTAAAATCCTTGGCATCTTTATGACTTAGCTAAATTTTGCATCTATCTCTGTGCATGTTGATGGGTGATGGGTTTTTTGTACCATCGCTTCCTCACTATGGGGGAAAATATTCGATGATCTTGGGACTTAGCCAAATTTCATCCTCCTCTGCTCATATCACTATTGGGTGATGGAATTTTTGGGCACATCCTTTGTTTTCTTGGTACACATTCTTCAATGGCTCCAACTCTTGGTGAAGTTTGCTCCCTGCTCTACCTTTCTTCTAATGTTGGGCGATAAAATTTTTGTACCTCTTTGGTGTGTGGTTGGGTACATGATCTCTAATGAGCTCCATACTTAGAGAAAAATTTGCTTTGTTGTCCGCTAGTTGACAAATTTTTGGTACTCGTCAACTCCTATCCTTGGTATAAAATTTTTGGTAGCTCCTAAATTAGTGAATTTTTTGCTATTTTTTGTGCTATAAGTTGTCGATTGACATATCTTTGGTACCTATCCACTGCTAGGTTGAGTGCAAATTTTTTGATAGCTTAGTGACTTTGCCAATTATTATTCCTACTCCAGATGGGAAACATATTTTTTGTACTCTCGCTTCCTCACTATGGGGGCAATATTTTAAACCATCTTGGGACTTAGCCAAATTTTGTTCTCTTTTGCCCATATTATTGTGAAATGATGAGTTTTGTGTACATGTTCACTGCTTGGTTGGGTACATATTTTTTATGAGTTCCAAAATTGGCCAAATTTGAGCTCCATTTACTCTTGCGAGTTCTTGAGTGATGGATATCTTGTACTCATTTGCTGCTTGGTTCAGTACCACTTTTTTGTGGCTTCCTAACCTAGCCGATTTTAGAGTTGCTTTTCATAAATTGAAAAGTTTTTTATACCTGTCCACTTTTACTGAGGGGATAAAAATTTCTTTGGTGTATGTACTTAGCCAGTTTTTGGTTTCATGTATCTTTCATCCATCACCAGGGTTTTGAGGATCCGTCCTTGGCATGCCTAGGCCAAAAGTATCCAACCTCCTCCACATATGGTTGTTTGAGCCTATAATGCTACCTTTTACACTTTCCACCAAAGTGCATGTGGGTAATGGTCAAAAGTACCCACAACACCTAATATACATAACTCACACTTACCTACTTGGCACCTCATCCATAAATCTCACTTACACAAGATACCTCTAACACATGATCACATGGAACACACTATAGACCTAAATATTAAAACACACACCCTAAACTAAATAAAACACTTCCTAAACTATTACATGACCAAATAATGTAATATCACCAACACTTCCCCATATTATATTATTTGGTGTATTTTCAAAAATAAAATAATACTAACTTGAATTTGCTTGCTTATGTTGTTGCTCAAAAATACCAACTTCAAAAAAATCCTTATATGGTATTATACTCTTTGACATGTTTTTCCAATCATCAGATGTTAAAAGAGAACTTGAGTGACTAAATTTCTTTAGTGAGTGTGGAATGCATTTCATGAATTTCAAATTATTATGCAAAGCAACCATCATTTCATCACAATGATTGTTCAAAATATTAATATCTAGTATAGATGTAAAGAACCAAGTCCTTAAAAATGCTAGCATATGATTGTGACACACTTATTAAACACCCCAAAAAAAGAAAATCCTTACTTGGATTTTCCAATCCCCATGGATCTTGGGTGCTTATCAACTTGAAAAAATTGTACATCATCATAGTTAAGTGCATCAATATTTAAAACAACATTGATTTTTATTGGTGCAGTATCATATTATTCAGTTCAACAGTGTCAAATAACATCTCTTGTTGCAATATAGCAAGGAGTCCCCCAACAACACGCTTGGACACCACTTTGAATATTCATCATGGAATTCAAAAAATATATTCTCTCCTTATCATTTAAGTCTTCATACATTCCAACAACTTAAAGGTACATCAATTTGTGTCGAGCTTGTGCATAATTGAATAATGAACTTTTACAAGTCTCACTTCGGGCTCTTGAAATTGTTTTGTTCCACTTCTTTTAAGTGCACTTATGAAAGATTCATCTGCTTTTGTGATTGTATAAATGAAAAGAGAACCACTTTAATATTTGACAAGGTCTATAATAGGAAAAATTCATATTCATCTTTCTAAGCATGTAAAACATAAATTATGTTATCATTTGCATTGTAATATGCAGTACCAAGCCTATGGTCTTGCATAATACATGCTATTTATACCTAAGATTCAAATTCAACTTTGATTTCAACAACCTCCTCCACATCTTTCATTTTGTTAGTGACAAATATGTTTGATTCATAGAGGTCAACTCTATGTAATATCCTTCTTATAATGTAATGTCCAAAGTATTCTCTTTGTAATGTTCGTGTAACGTCCTCCAATAATTTGTTACTTCCACTATATATTTCTTTCAAACAACATAAATGCAGCATGTAACTTGTAATATGCATGCAACATATTAAACTGTAACTTATAATATGCATGCAATTGCAGTTTAAAATTGGCCTACACTCTTTGTAATTCTAAATATTTTCCATCAATAAAATATTTATTTTGCAAATGGTGTAGCTAGTCAAAAACAATAAGTTTTAATACTTATTTCTTCTTATTCCTCGTAAATTCCAAATTTTAAATACTTTCTCTAAAATTTAATTAATTCCTTCTTCTTTGAATTACTTAGAAACACAACTATGCTCTTCTTCTTTGAATTACTTAGAAACACAACTATGCTCTTATTCTTTGAATTACTTAGATGCTTTGTAGGCATTCTCTCCATGAATATCTCCCATAAACTCCAGTAATCCAAATATTTTCAACTCAACAAATTTCTATCACTCAAGAAATTCAATAATATCTCCTTTAATATTTGACCTCCAATAATATTTTACAATGAATTATTTCTTCAATATTCCTCCAACAATCTTCTCTACAAATATTCCTTCTCTAGTCAACAATATTTCTCCTCAATTTGGGCCACCAAGACTTCAAATCACACCACCAGTCCATTAATTTCTTGAATCTCTCAATGCAACTTTCAATCCGAACCATTAGTTTGTAGTCTTCAACTCTTCCTCGGATCTACTCTTTCCAAATTCAAATTCACTCCAACACTTTCTAGGCCAATAATTCTTCCTCCAACAAATATCTTCTCTAATTCTTCCTCTTCAACATTCTTCTTCTCCTCCAAATTCTAATCTATTGTCTCCAAAACTGACACCAATCTTGGTGCTAGCTTTCTTCCTTTGCAATATACATCCTTTCCATCATCGCTTTGATACCAATGTTAGAAATTGGTCCAATACTCATAGTGGCATAATTTCCAAAATCATAAAATAATAATGCACATATAAAAAACATGAAATATTATTAATAATATCTACTATAAAATGCATAAAAGCAATGCTACTTCAATAAATTATACAAATATTTATCTTCAATATATAATTACATGAGACTCTTTTTTTTGCTTGAGAAAAAGGGGTTGTACTCAGGTCCCCCACCCTTGATAAATCACAAATATCTTCTATAAAGCTTGAGATTTTATGCACATATTCAATTCTCATCTCAATTGAGATGCTATAACTAGATACCTATATTTTTTCACAAAAAGTCTGAATTTTTTATATTTATTTTTTGGATCTTCTTCAAATTTTTTAATACAAATATTCAACATCCTTTTTCTTCAAAATTTACAATCTTGTTCATTCATCCATCCAAGTGAAGTCCTATAATTGATGGTTTTTGATGATGCCAAACTGCCATTATGCCACTTGAATATTCAATACTACTTTGTTGTCTCCATGCTTATGTTGCTTTGCTCTAATATTTCAACTGGTTGTTCATATTGTTCCCTAATGCTGATACACCCCTTTGAAATCTAGAAACACTATACTTTTTTTCCAAACACTGCCATACTTGATGTCTTTCTCACTCCATGTAGATCTAAAATATTGATGCCTTATGCCATGCCTCTAAGATTGTTGTCACTCAGGGTGGTGTGGGTGTCTATATGTTGCAACCTTAACCTAACATTTTGTTCTATTTGATTCTTCAACAATTTGTTTTTTTTTTTTCAACTCTTCTGCACAATCTTCTCTCTTATACCTTTATTTTGGTGCATCCTTGTGCACTTACGACAAGGCTTCCTTGGACTTTGTTGATGCTTATTCCATGGGCTCTACTATTTATTGCTATTGTAAATTCAACTTTTAAGTTTTCTAATGGTTCTTCAACTTGTTCCCTTACCATAATTGCTTCTTGCTTCTCCTTGGATCCTTGCTTCTTAAGATTTTTCTTTTGAATGTGACCATGAACTTGCATGTTGTCATCTATATTTTTTCCTTCTAATATATCCTCTTTATTTATTTCTTTCAGTTTCCTCTGAAGCCTTTTTATTTCTTCTTTATATCCTTTGATGGTGACCTTCAAACTAGCTATCTTTTATAAGGTTTCCACTGAGTCAAGAATACATACTCCATTTCATCCCATGTCAAAGTTCTTTCCTTAGCATGCCTTTCCTTAGTAAGAATGTCACACCAATCATGAGCTTATTCTTTTAAAAGATAAAAATTTTTGCAATTCTAAAAAATCTAACCAAAATATAGAGATATAAAATTCATCCACCATTCTCGAGTACTACTGTCATCATTTCCATCGAAAATTGGCAACTCCATGATCTCAACCCCCAAAAATCCCAAAAGAAACTAGGTTTTTTCAACATTTTTTTTGTAAACTCCTCTAATCCTTGCTTTTGCTAGTAAAATAATTTAAATGCAATATAATTGACATAAAAAAAGGAATGTAGTCATCTAATATGACTTTGCATTAATCCATTACAAAACTTCTCCTTTAAAGGGTTCAACATTATTGCATAGATTGTTGCTATTGTTGCAAAGAAGCATGGATGACTTTGATGGTAGTGCATTTATTCTCTATGGTGGCAATAATAATGCTCAAAATTTATTTTTTTGGTAAACAAGATATTAAAGTTGAAACTCAAATCACTTCTCTTTATCGATAATTTTCAAATTGCTTATCTTTACTAGTAATCTTGTTAGTAATATTCAATTACATTAGACTCTTCATATGCATATTTATTGACCTTTCCTCTTCCCACATATTACATGATGATAAACTATCTCATGATTACATAACTCATTACTTACAAACATGACCTCCTAATCTACGTAACTCACACTTACCTACATGACATCTCACACATAACTCTCACTTATACATGACACCTTTCATACATGATCACATGACACACACTATAGGCCTAAATATTAAACTCTCCCTAAATCAAATAAAGAACTTTCTAAACAATTACATGACCAAATAATGTAATATTGCCAACAATACCCCAAGGAAGACTTTTTATAGATTTGACTAATTGTTTATTTAGCCAGGTTTTTACTCTATCATTAGTAAAAGAAACCTAGATTTATTTTTTAAATGCCTTAGGCACACAAGGGAGAACAATTCCAAAAAAATATTTTATAAAGCTATTAGGCTAAATAGAGAAAAGCACCTTATCAATCACATTCCTTATAGTTCTTGACTCTGTGTCATAGTGTTCAACTATTGATTTGATTAACTTTGGGAAGAAAAACATTTTGTTAAGAATCTATTATCCCAAGGAGTACTAGGAACTTGCAACTACATGATTCATTGAGAATTTTGCATCTTTCTACTTTGTTGTGTTCCTTAGTTTCTTTGCCTTACCAATCAAGACTGGGCCAAAAAATTTCCTAGGTGATCAACTAGCTTCTTAGATTCTATGGCCATTTTCACAAAGCTTTAAAACAAAGGAGGTGGATAACTACTCTCAAAATCTGCTCAAAAAATAACTAAGTGCTTGAATTCCATGAATAGAGTTGATGGGTTTCTTTTATAAGCATTTTCTAACCATTAACATGATAAGAGAATTTAATGCATTTGTGCTTTGTACCATAATTCAAATGCTTTTTTTATAACTCAATTACTTTTCCCAAAGCTTTGGTTCATGTGAGCACCTTGATCTATTTTTTGCTTTATTATCACTGCCTTCTTTAGGAAATAGCCTTTTGATAGCCTAGATTTTATTTAAAATAAGTTTTTTAAAATTCCTCTTATTTACAATATAATATAAATTTTGACGTGCCTTTTCATGCCAGATGTTTTAAATTTTTTTGTTCACTGAAATTGGTAATGTTTGGACCAAAATGATCCTAAATTCTAAAGTTTAAGATTGTTTGCTTTTCAAAATAGCTGATTTGTGATGCTGGAAGCTCACATTTCTCTGATTCTAGTATGCAACAAGCTCTTAAGTTAGTGTAAATTACTACATTGAAATCAATCAAAGAGAACTCATCTTCCATTGAAAACTCTTCACTCAAGCCTGTTAGATATTTTGGATCCTCTTCAATTATATTGACCTCTTCTTCTTCTATATTTTCTATATGGTAGAGGCTCAACTTATCCACATAGATTCTCACTTTAATTTTGTTACAAGGAATCACCATATGAGAATAATCTAGTGATATATATTCTTAGAGTTTAGTTGTAAACTCTTTTGATAAGAATAGGCTAAATAGAGGAGGAAGATCAACCACTATCGCCTCTTGGATGATAGTGAATTTTGAAATCTTATGCAATACTATAGGAATATCTTTCACCACTCCAATAGTCTATATTTAGGTCTTATCTATTTGCAACATGCCAAAACTAGTTTGAGTGTATTCCATATCCATTGTGTTGTATGCAACCTTAGGCATCAATGTTATAGTAGATTTAGAGTTCACCATACAATTGTGCACCACCCATCGTTCCATGCATAAAGACATTAGAAGAGTGATGGCCTATTCTTTCCCATCCTTGGGTTCTATTGATCTTGATCTAGATTTAAGTCTAGATAGCCCAATTCACTTAAGGATATATTCTTTAGGGCTACTTTGAGCAAATCTACATGTTTGGGGATCAAAAATGCATCATACATGCTGGCTCTTGAAGGAGTCTTCTTCATATCTTCTACAATGTTGTATCTAGAGGTCTCTTTGATAGATTTTATTCCTTTGGGATTAGCTCCTTGAACCTATTTTGGTATTGCTTGATATATTTTATTGCCTATGCCTCTTGGTGACTAAGGAAAATTGCAACTTCTTCAAAATTTATTTCCTGGTTTCCTCTAGCTTATCCTTGGGTATTTTTAGATTTATTTGATCCTTAGGCTATTCTTTGGTTTATTATTTCCATTATAAAGTTAGATTTTTTGGATTATCAACCTTCTGGGGATCTGCCAAGAGAGGTATCTTTCTATATTTTGTCAAATTTTGATGAATTTTAGAGCTTGTAGGTTCTTCATCTAGCATATTTTGGTATGGATCCATAAGCATGCCCATTAGACCTTTTGATTTATTTTCTACTTTTTGTGCTACAACTAGCTAACATTGGTGGTAATAGACCATACAAGTATCAACATTATGGGGAACACAACAAGGTAGACATCAATAATCCTCTTGAGCTATAAATATTTCTCCCTCTTGGCTTTTTACATTGGCACTTTGCTTTTCAACTGCATTTCTAGTTGAATCTGCTTGGTATTTTGTGATATATGTGTATCTTTGATGATATCCTTCAACTCTCCTTTCAACTTTATACCACTCCATCATAGTGATCTTTTTTATCATATCTTAATAACTATTTTTAGCTCTTGCATCTCTATTGATTATTTGGCTCTAGAGCAGGAAAATATTTTATTGTGATAGCTAGAGTGATAGGTTGAGGATATTGCCTAGGCATAAACAAAAAAACTAGTAAAGGGTTTGAGGGGGCCAAAAGCAAATCTTGTTGATTCTACTAAGGTATTTCTAGAAAGTATGACATTACAACCTTTGGGGAGAGCTTACCAACTAAGATGAGGATATTATCTACTACCACAACCACTTGAAAGATAGAAATCTCATCTCATTTGACTACTATATTTGTAGGCTCAAGTCTAGAACAAAATCCCAAAGGTAGTAGATGTAAACTTAAGCTTGAGAAGCTCTCACCTCTTGAGGAATTATCCTCCATATCTTACTGAAATGGATGTTATGTTCTCCTGAGGATGCCTCTGTATGGAAGTAAACTACATGAGAAGTGAAAATCTATCCCCTAGATAATTGAACTCTAGGATAAAAGGCTCAACCAATTCATCCCATGTGTTGATTCTACCTTCTTCTAAAAAGCAGTACCAGGAGAATACTTTATATTTAAAAGATAAGGCTAATAACCTCACCATTACATCTTCATGGATGATATTATGCATAGTAGCTAAAGTGGATATATCCTTATAATATTCATAGGTCATATTTTCACTACCATCATAGGAGGGTAAGGATTTTTGTATAGCTTCTAGAATGTCATGAAGATCTTGGATATTGAGGAATTTAACACTATTATAGCCAGGGTATATTCTTTTGATCATGGTCCTAGATGGGGATTTATCAAGTGATTCTAGAGAGATAGCCTATAGGGAAGTAGGACTTTGAATAGAGAAGGTATGTATAAGTGAAAGTGATATTCCTTTTTGAATTCCCTAAAAGTTATCAACTTAGTAAACTGTAGGGGTTATTTAAGTTTCTTGGACTCCAATATTGTGATCATAGGATTATGGGTTTGTCTTCTAGTGGGGTTGATGACTGCTCTTGGTTCTTGAATATGAAGTTTCCAAGTAAATGAATTCTTTAAACACTTAATAGATCAAGATATTCACCATAATAATGATCATTTAATAGTTGTGGGAATGAATATCAAGTGATTTATCTCATCAAGCATGCCAAAAACTCTTGATGCTCATATGATGAATGGAAAAATTATTGTAGTAAACTTTACTTTATCCCATCGATGATTCTTTATGAAGTAAAATAGATTGGTTTGGTCCCATCAGGCATGCCAAAACTCTTGATGCTTTGATATACCTATAATAAAATTTATATTCTAGACCAAAGTCAAAATTGAATTGCTTATAAATTGCTTCTAATCCAATCTTAAGAGAAGGCTAGTTCATTTTCTAAATTCTAATGTGTGAAATACTAAAGAGAAAAAGGGAGAGGGTTAGATAAGAGTATGGATAGCAAGAATGATTAATGTGGTAAGAGATTAGATAACAACATTGTATTTAGTTTAATGATCATTGCCCATCTACTACAAGAAATGCCTAAATATCAAGACTCAACTAAATCCATACAAAAATAAGAGTGAGCTCAAATATTATAACATTCAACACTCCAAGCAATTTAACATGAATAAGCAAAACAAATTCAAGCCTAACATAACTTACTCCCACTAAAGCATAAACATATATACTAAAGTGTATATATTACTATAACTAATAATTTTGTATACTTTAATAGAGACAAGTCAAACAACCCTTGATTGCATTAGAATAGTATGAACATAAAGCTTACAATAGGAAAACATTGAATTATTTTTTTTGATAAGTTAAAATTTCATTAAAAATGGGTTTTGAAAGGGCCCCAAAACCTTTTTACAATAGGTCACCAGACAAAATAAAAAGCCACAGGATAGGCCAAAGGATAGGCCAAAGGAAAGGCCAAAGGAAAGGCCAAAGGATAGCCTAAAGGAAAAGCACGTTAAAAATGCGCCCGAAGCAGGAAAAAGAGAGTCCCACCCAAGTGGGAAAAATGAACCAGGAAAAAATTAAAAATCCCACCCAACATAAAATTTGAAAATCTTGCTCAGTGGGAAATATGAAAATTCTTGCCAAAGCAAAAATAATACAATTTTGAAAAATACCACACAGGGAAAAAATAAAAAATCGGTATTCCATCAAGGAAACACTAAAAAATCTATCATGCACAAAACCACTCTAAATAGCTGGATGGAGCAAAGGAACCACCAAGAAGGATCATCCCGCCTAGGGAGGGCTGAGATACATGTAGGGATGCAAGAAAGAATACCTAAACAACATCCCACACAGGCCTAAAAAATGAAAGAGCAATATGAGGATCTCCACAGGCCATGAAATCCCCTTGCAACAAGGTTGAGCTATGCAGAGACTAGAGGAAGCAAAGGAAGTAGTTGAGATATAATCACAAGCCACAAGAAAGGGATGGGAAGGTCCTAGGGAAGCCAAACCTAAGGAGCCATAGGGTTAAAAAGATGCAGGCGATAAGCACAAGTTCCCCCAAGACCAAAAAGTGCAGTAAGAAACCCTAGACAACCTCCAACATCACCAATTAATAGCTTCAGGGATCCAAAAAAGGAAGACCAATGGGATATTAGTAGCAAGCAAAGTAGATGCCCCTCACAAGCCATGAAAGAAATACTGAGAGCCTCCCAAGAAGACCAAAACCAAGAACCCAAAGAGAATATCCATAGAAAAGAAGCACGTGGTCCCCCTAGACCAAAAAGATGCTGTAAAAATCTGCTCAAGAAGCAACTCTCCCAAAGCTACGACGCACCATATCTGGATAACCTCTGAAACCTAGATCCAAGTAGAAACCTACAAAAAACTTGGGATAGATTTGAGAGCACCAGGGAAAAAGGATCCTTGAAGCACCACATAAAACCCAGGGAAGGTCCCAAGGACGTCCCAAAATAGAGGCACACGAAAGAAACCCTCAAACAAGCATGGAAAGGGGTAGACAAAAGGAAAAGTGACCTCCCACCCCAAGGAGATCATCTACAACACCAACCAACCAAGAAGGAAGGGCCAAGGAAGTGCCTAGGAACTAGGACAAAACTAGGGGAGGGGGAAGCAGGAAAGGAGAACATGACTTCCCAGGGAAGTCCCCTGCAGTCCCCCCATGCAAGAAAACATTGAATTATTTGACCATTTATAATGAGGGGTATTTCTCTATTTATAAATTTTGTTAAGCTAATATTAAGCTAACTACTATGTACAATCATGAGCAAAATTGACCAAGCATGATCAATAAGAGATGGTACCACTCAACATCTTTAGCACATTCAACATGTCTTCCATTAGGTAGTTATAATTTACAGGATCACCAATTTATATGGAGTGGTTATCGCTTGTTGGATGCATTTTTATTTAAGCAATATTTATTTGTAAGCATGCCAAACATTATTGATGCTAACATCATCCTTCTTGAAAATAAACTCTAATCTGGCATGCTGCTTCTTTTTATTTCCTTCTAGATTGTTGCTCATGCTTAATGTAAGCCTTTTCACTAGGTCAAAACATTTTGAAGGCTAAGCTAATATCATTGAATTTTTTTGACCTGCTATTGCTTTCCAGACTTTAATTAAAGGTTAAGTGATTATTGGCCATGTCAATATTTTGAAAGTGCTTTGCTGATATTAGCAAAAAAAAGGATTTGACATGCTTCTTTCCTAGCTTGAACATTGTTTGCCCTACAAGCTCTTCACATTGCTAGAGGTTTTAAAGCCCCTTGCTTACATCAACATAATTTTTTTGGCTTGCTAACTTTTTATAAGTATGACTCTAAAGAATAAGTGTGGGTGAAAGGCTTAAGCAAAAAAATGCTCCTTTAATATCAAGAAGAAAGAATTTTAAAGCATTATGAGTTGAAATTAAAGAATTGAAAAAATGATGAGTCCATATAGGATCTTCAAGTTTTAGAAGAAAAGAATTTAACAAGATCAACTTATATGTTTGGAATTGTGAATGTAGATAATGAATTTTGACTACAATTAGTATATTGTTATTTGATGGGCCTATTTACTTAAAGGATGTAATTTAATTTTATAAAATTTAGTATATATAACTTATTGTTTAGTGGATTCAATTTTTATTCTAAAGTGATTCAACTTGTATGTTTCCAATGGTTAATCAAATTAATATTGAGTATAATTTTAAAGAGACACGGATACATTTTGTTTATTATTGACTTGGTCCAAATAGATCCATTTATATTTTTGAAGAATGAAGGGATATAATAAGTTCAACTATCATAACAAATATATAGTATTAGGAATTAAGGTAGGTAACATGTAAAATAGGTTTTGAGACATTAAGTATCAGGGTAAAGATAGGAATCATTAAAAATAGGTCTTTTATGCAATAAAGATTCAATATTTATAGTGTCTTCTAGTACCTCGAAACTACCTTGGATTTGTAAGTTTTAAAGGAGCATAAAACAAATAAATTAGAAAATAGACAACTCACAAAACCTCTCAATATTTTACCAAATATCAATTTCAAAAAGGTCCAAATGTACCTAATTCCTTTGGTCACATTTCAATTTCAAAAGGCTCCAAAGGCACTTAACACCTTTGGTCACATCTCAATTTCAAAAATTCCCAAAGGTACCTAATCCCTTTGGTCACATTTCAATTCCAAAAGGCTCCAAAGGCACTTAACACCTTTGGTCATACATCAACTCAAAGTTATTTGCATCTATGCATGATGCTTGCTAATATCTGAGTTCACAATATTCAATGAGTACATAAGTTTACCAGGCTTGGGGGATTAAAAGAACCTGAGCCACTGAATATCATACACTTGAAACGTTCCATGCTTACTGTGATTTATATATATGTATATATACATGGCTAATACACAAAAACAAAATTGCATCTCATAATATTGCATTGCACATATTTCATTTCACATATTACATTCCATACATGGCATTTTACACCTTACATTTCGCACATTCGCATAAAACTCATTTTATTTGCATCATTAGAGCATTAAAGCATTAGTTCATTTGCATCCATGATTAAAAAAAATCTAAACTATAAATGATCATTAGAGCATTAGTTCATTTGCATCCATAACACATTATCATATGCATTAATCATCCATATACACATGCATCCACAACAAGCATTCACATAAAAGCATAACACAAAAGTAAAAGCCATGTATATATATATATATAATTTGCATATGCAAAGATCGCTAGAAATTTCAAACAACATCACAACTTGGGGGTGTTCAAGGTATCACACCTTCCCCCAATCAAACAAACAAGCATACAACTTGGGGGTTCTCAAGGTATCACACCTTCCCCACCAATTCAACAAACAATTCAACCATGCATACACACATCAAATTCAAAAGGCTCCAAAGAAACCAAACTCCTTTGGTCACAATCACATTGCATCATCAGCACATTAATTGCTAGGTTCAAAAGGTTGCGTCCTTTTATCAAAGGTTGTGCTCTTTGCCTCGCATTCACATCATCAACACATCAATTTCTAGGTTCAAAATATTGTGTTCTTTTGTCAAAGGTTGCACCCTTTACCTTGCATTCACATCATCAGCAAATAAATTGCTAGGTTCAAAAGGTTGCATCCTTTTATCAAAGGTTGTGTCCTTTGCCTTGCATTTGCATCATTAACACATCAATTGCTAGGTTTAAAATATTATATTCTTTTGTCAAATATTGCGTTATTTTGTCAAATTTTGCACCCTTTGCCTTGCATTCACATAATTCACATCCATTGCTAGGTTCAAAAGGTTGAGTTCTTTTGTAAAAGGTTACACCCTTTGCCTTGCTTTCACATCATTCACATCCATTGCTAGGTTCAAAATATTGCGTTATTTTATCAAATGTTGCACCCTTTGCCTTGCATTCACATCATCCACATCCATTGCTAGGTTCAAAATGTTACGTCCTTTTGTCAAAGGTTGTTCCCTTTGCCTTGCATTCACATCATCAACACATCAATTACTAGGTTCAAAAGGTTATGTCCTTTTGTCAAAGGTTGTGCCCTTTGCCTTGCATTCATTCCTTTTCAAAAACCCCTTTTATGTTAGGGCAAAAATATAATCATTCATTACATCATTTACATTCCTTGCATTCAACATCATCAATTTTACTCACCATTACATTTATCAAATTCCTTGGCACTTTCCAAGTGAAACTTGTATTTAGTGGTTTATCCTATTAACCTGGTGATTGCAGTGACTGGTTATCCATGCAATCTGGTAGGATGGAAAAATCATCATAAGAACACTTACATTATCAAAAACCCTTCATCTGTTGGGGCAAAAACAAACTCAATTCCTTGCATGTTCATAAACCCCTCATCTGTTGAGGCAAAAATAGAATCAATCATTGAAATTTTCACAGTCATTGCATTTTCCCATGTCAAAAACCCTTTTTCTGTTAGGGCAAAAATAGAACCAATCATTTACATTATCAAAAATCCTTCATCTGTTGGGGTAAAAACATAATCAATATTTTACATTATCAAAAGTCCCTTTTCTGTTAGGGCAAAAATGGAATCAATCATTTGCATTTTTCAAAAACCTATTTTCTGTTATGGCAAAAACATAATCAATCATATAAATTTTCACAAATCCCTTCTTTTTTGGGGCAAAAATAGAAACAAACACTTACATTATCAGAAACCCTTCATATGTTGGGTAAAAAATAGACTCAATTCTTTGCATGTTCACAAACCCCTCATCTATTGAGGCAAAAATAGAATCAATCATTGCACTTTTCATAGTCATTGCATTTTCTCATGTCAAAAACCCCTTTTATGTTAGGGCAAAAATAGAACCAATCATTTACATTATAAAAAACCCTTCATTGTTGGGGAAAAAATAGAATCAATCATTTGCATTTGTTAAAAAACCCTTCTCTCTTAGGGCAAAAATAGAATCAATCATTCACGTTGCCAAAAACCCTTCATTTGTTGGGGTAAAAAATTATCACATTCACATTCACAATCAACATGATCAAATTTTGGCTAGCTGGAAAAGTGGTTTCCCTCAGTTCCCAAGGGACTTCTGGTGGCATTGCTTGTCTTTGGGACCCAAAAGAGGTAGTTATTCACCATATGGTTGGCAGTTGGGTTTTGTTGGCTATAGCTATTCAAAGTAGACATTCCAACCAAATTATGCTTTGCATTACTGTTTATGCTCCGATTTCTTTGGAGGAAAAAAAAAGATAGTGGAAGGATATTACTCATATTATCTCTCATTTTCCTAAAGCTTGGATCTTGATCGGAGGAGATTTCAATACCATCCTCTCTCTGGATGATAAAAGGGGGGAAATAGAAATTTGGACAAAATCACTGACCTCATGAGCGAATATATTGCAAACCTCCATCTTGTGGATATCCAACCAGATAATGGCCTTATGACTTGGTCTAATAGAAGGTAAGGCTTAGCTTGTATAATGGAGAGATTGGATAGGTTTTTGCTCTCTAAAAATTTCTTAATCCATGGTCACATTCCTAAAGTGAAGACTCTTAATAATGTTGGTTCGGATCATTGGCCAGTCATGGTGGAAATGTGGAAAACCAATGTGAGTTTCTCTCCTTTTTGTTTTCAATTAATGTGGCTTAGAGACATTTCCTTCAGACCTCATGTGCAACAATGGTGGAAGGAAGGTAAACCTAGGCATGGGACTAAGATGTTATGTTTTGCCAAAAGACTGCAATACATTAAATCCAAAATCAAGACTTGGAACTGGAAAGAGTTTGGGGATGTTCATAAAAAAAACATGAAGTTATTGCTCATCTTGAAAATTTGAATAAGAAAATCCGTTTAGATGGCCTCACAGAGAAGAGAAGTGCAGATGAAATTAAACTCACAACTCGGTTAGAGGAATGGGAAAAAAGAGAAGAAATCTTATGGAAGCAAAAATCTAGAATTCAATGGCTCAAAGAAGGAGATCGAAACACAAATTTCTTCCACAAATATCTTCTAGCTCAAAGATCTCACAACTTTATTTCTTCCTTAAAATCAGATTCTGGAGATGTTGTTTATACTTGGGATGGCATGAACTCTATTGTTGTTGATTACTTTTCCAATATTTTTGTTGCTACTCCTCTTGACTCGGCTTCACAACAAAATGTTCTTCAAGCAATCCCTTCTCTTATCACTTCTGAGGAGAACTCTATTTTGACTGCTCCTGTTACTATCAATGAGCTTCAACAAGTAGTTTTTAAAATGCAAAAAGGGAAAACCCTAGGTCCTGATGGTTTTCCCATTGAGTTCTACCAAGAGTTATGGGATATCCTTCATGTTGATTTATTAGAGGTGGTGGAAGAAGCCAGGAAAGCCAAAGAAATTTTGAAGGTTATCAATAAAACTTATATTACTCTTGTTCCAAAAGCTCAAGAGGTTGATCATATCTCAGCTTTTAGACCTATTGCTTTATGTAATGTTCTTCTCAAAATCATTACTAAAATCATGGCAGAAAGGTTGAAGCCTCTTTTGCATAAGATTATTTCCCAGAGCAAGGGGGTTATGTGGAAGGACGTCAAATAGTAGATGAGATAGTTCTTTCTCAGGAAGCCATCCATTCCATGGATATGCAAAAATCTCCTTCCATGTTCATTCGGTTAGACTTATCCAAAGCTTATGACAGAGTGGATTGGCACTTCCTTATCAAAGTTTTGAGGCAATTTGGTTTCTCTAAGGATTGGATGGATTGGATTATGGGATGTATCTCTTCAGTTTCCTACTTAGTTCTTATCAATGGCAGGCCTTCTCGGTCATTCCCAGCTTCCAGAGGTATTAGGCAAGGTGACCCGCTATCCCCTTATTTATTCATCATTCTTGTTGAATGCTTGGGTAGGACTATAACCAAAAAGAGGGAAAACAAAACCCTTGAGGGAGTTACCATTGCTCATGGAGCTAGACCTATCTCTCATCTTCAATTTGTGGATGACTCTACTCTTTTAGGTAAAGCTACAGTTAAGGAAGCTTCTAATATTAAGCAAATCATTAGCTGTTTTTCTAAGGCTATTGGGCAGTTGATCAATGAAGACAAATCTAAAGTTATTTTCTTTCATTGCTCTGCTAGACAGGAATCCATGGTCTTGGATAAATTAATATATAAGAAGACCTCCCTTCCAATCACTTATTTAGGTATTCCCATAAATATTCAAAGGCAGAAAAATAAAGATTGGAATTGGTTGTTGGACAAAGTCAAGAAGAAAATTGGAAAGTGGACCAACAGGTGGCTTTCTTCTGGGGGTAGAATCACCTTGGTAAAATCAGTCCTTCAAGCTATTCCTATTTATGTTTCTTCCATTTTGAATATCCCAAAGGCTGTTCTTCGAGAATTGGATCAAATCAGTCATCGTTTCCTTTGGAGTGGTACTAAGGAGAAAAGAAAATGGGCCTTGGTGAAATGGGATACTTTATGTCTTCCTAAGAATGAAGGGGGGTTAGGATTCCGGTCTTCTATTAATAACAACAAAGCTTTAGCTGCTAAATTATATTGGAGGATGTTGCATAACCCCAATGCTCTTTGGGCCAATAATCTTCGTGCTAAATATGCTGAGAACAAAAGTCCTGAAGACCTTGTTCGCTATCAACTTCCTACCAAAGGTTCTCCCATTTTAGCAGTTCTTAAGACTGGTGAGGATTTGATAAAGAAAAATTTATTTTGGATCATTCATAATGGTCAACAGGAAAATTTTTGGATAGATTCTTGGGATGGTCACAAGCCTTTGATAACTCAGTTTCTCGATTGGAGGCCTTGGATGGAGGAGCTTCACCGAGCTAATCTGGATAAAGGTGGCTAATTACTTTCGGTACCATACTGGTAATTCAAAGGTTGGTAGATATTGGATCCCTATTGAGGACTGGCCTATTCAAATCCCAAAAAGGCAAAGACAAGATATCCAAGGCATCCTTCATATGAGATCCCTCTCTTGGTCCCATGAAAAAGATTGTTTTGGATGGAACAACACTACTAAGGGTGAGTATTCAGTTGCTCAAGGTTATTTGACCTTATGCCATAATAATCCCAACCATTCTTTTGACATCTTTTCTCGATTGTGGGCTCAAAAGCTCTGGCCTAAGGTGAGGTTCTTTAATTGGCTTTTATTGCATCGTAGGGTGCTTACTGGTGAGCAACTTATGAAGCATGGTTTTCATGGCCCTTTTAGATGTGAAATGTGTGAAGAGAATGTAGAAACTCTCAACCATATTTTTATTGAGTGTACTTTAGCCTTCGAGCTATGGAGGAGAATGGCCACTTTACTTGGCTTACAGTGGTCCAATTTTTTTACTTTTGAACAGCTTTGGAGGGATTGGCCTAATCAAGAGGGTGTTGATCATTTTATTAGGCAGTTAGTTTGGATGGGTTCTACCATTCTTCTTTGGAATATTTGGAATGAAAGGAACAACCAAATTTTTAATCAAGATAGGAAGGATATTCACTATATTTGGCAAAATACCATAGCCAACTTAGTTGAATCAGTCCATCAACTCCTTAATCACCCCCAAAACTCCCACCAAATATGGGATCAAGTGATGCAAAGATTGAAGATTAAATCTTCTAAGGGCAACCAACTTAAAGGGAATGTGAGTATTAGTAAGATGGATAGGACAAGAAATTGGCAACCTCCTCCTAAGGATTTTGGAAAAGTCAATACTGATGGAGCCTCTAGAGGGAACCCTAGAAAAGCCAGTGTGGGAGGAATTGGTAGACTTTCAGATGGCTCCCTGGTTTTTACTTTTGCTGAGAATTTGGGTATTCTTTCCAATAACCTTGTTGAGGGGTATGGTATCCTCAGAGGCCTTCAGGAGGCTACTAAGGTTGGATGGGAAAAGGTGTTAGTTGAGTCTGACTCTCAACTTATGATTAATCTCTTGAAGACTCCTTCTAAGAATCATAAGGTGGATTGGAGAATAAAAAGAATTATTGAGAAGATTCAATTAATCCAGATGGGATTTTTGAAAGTTGATTACAATCATGTGGTCAGAGATCAAAACAAGAGTGTTGATGCTTTAGCTAATTGGGCTTTGGACAAAGGTGATCTTACTTGTTATGGCCACCCTCCTAGATGGTGGGCTTCTCAAATTAGGGAAGCTCTTCTTTCTATCATTTCTTTGGATGGCTCCGAGTTCTGAAGGTACCTAGTTTCTTCTTGTTTTTTTTTTTTGCTTCTCTTTGGTTCATTCAGTTTTTTTTAGTTCCCTAGCTCATTCTATTCTTTCTTTTGTTTCCTCTGTTGATTCTTGCCTTAATAGTCTTCTGGTCTAGATAGGTCATTGTTATGTTCAATTTTTTTTTTTCTTTTTTGTTTTTTTTGTTTAGTTTTTTAAGGTGGGTGGGTTCTTTTGTTTTGTTTTTTTGTGTTCTTTGTGTTGTTTTTTGTTGTTCTTGTGTTTTTGTTGTTTTGTGTTTTTTTTTTATGTTTTTTGTTATTGTTCTTGTGTTTTTTTCGTTCTTGTTCTTGGGTTTCTCTTTGTTTGTGTTAATTCGTGTTTTTATGTGTGAGTGTTTTCTATGTTTTTTGTTTTTGTTTATTGTATGTTGTTGGTTGTTTTTTATTTTTATTTTTATTTTATTTTTTTAATTTTTTAGGTTTTGGTTGTGTTTATTTTTCATGTTTTTTTTTGGGTTATGTCTTTGTAGTGTTATGTTGTTTTTGTCTTGTTTGTGTTTTGTTATGTGGTTCTTGTGTTTTTCTATGTGGTTCGTGTTGTGGTTTCTTTTATCTTATTGTGCGTGTTTGGTTGTGCTTTTGTTTTTGACACACTCAAGGAGCATGTTTTTTATTTTATTTTATTATTTTTGTTGTTATTTACTTATTTTTAAATTGGTTTTGTGTGTTTGTTTGCTCCTTGAGTATGTCAAAGGTGGTAGGCCAGGTCCGAGTCCTGGGCATTTTTGGCGGAATGGATACCCCTGCCTCCTTGGGTCTTACCCGAAAGTGGCATCCCTTTTGGGATGTTTTCCACAAATAAAAAAAAAACATGATCAATTTTATTCATCATTACACCTTCATTCAACATTTGTCAAATAAATTTACAATTACAAGTGAACCTTGTATTTAGTGGTTTATCCTAGACACCTTACGACTGTAGCTACTAGTTATCCATACAATTTGGTAGGATGGATAGATCACCATAAGGACACTTAAATTTTTAAAAACCCTTCATCTATCGGGACACAAACATAATCAATCATTTACATTGTCAAAAAAAACTACATCTGTTGGAGTAAAAACAAACTAAATCACTTACATTTTCACAAAACCCTTCATTTGTTAGGGCAAAAATAGACTCAATCATCTAAAAATGTATCTTACCTCCACAAAATTATTCAATTCAATCATCAATGCATTTATTTTCATCAAATATTCATTTCAACATCATTTCATCAATCAATCATTGCATTTGCATATTTTTTCAAGTTCATATACAATTTCAAGTGAACCTCGTTTCTAGTGGTCTATCCTATCTCTTTGGAAATTGCAATGATTTGCATCCATGCAATTCGATAAGATGAATAAATCACCATAAGGACACTTGACCATATTCATCATCACATATTTCATTGTTCGAAAATAAAAATCAATTTTGGTACCTCATCTATAGAGTGAGACTATGCCAAGACCAATTTGCTCAAAAGTTGTCATTGATGGCCTTGTTCATGGGGCTTGAAACACGAACAAAATCATAACTTTCATCATTTCCTTTTGCAATTACACTAGTCTCCGAGGATATAGGCTGGGTAAAGTGATTGAGCAACCGTTTAGGGATTTCATGTGGGAATTACTGCAATCATGAGTGGCTCCGAGGGCAAGACTATTTTTCTTTTCTTTTTGCATTTGCATACTTGCATTTCAATGACGTCGGAAGGCACATTCTTCAACAGCATGGAATCACCCCAAACTTGGGGTAACCACATTTGACTTTGATTTTCCCACAACAAAATAAATCTTACATGATCATGGCATTTACACTTGGCAAAAACCCTTTTTTTTGTTAGGGCAAAAATAGACTCAATCACTTGTATTTTTCAACAACCTCCTTCCACCATTGGGGTAAAAATGACATCACATTTACATCATTCATATCATCCACAATTTCACCATACATTTCACATAATCATTTGCATAAATCTATCAATTGGCTCATGAGATGCATCTGTCACTCATTCGGCAATTGAGGGGGTAAGCTACACAATCAAAATTCTTGTCTTCAAATTCATTTTCACATTCCAACAAGATAAAGTTGCTTCTGCATCAGGCCAAACCAGGTATCTCATATTTTTACACCACATTGTGTTTCATGTGACGTGGTACAAAAAGGGGTATCTGTAGACACCAAAATCTAGCCACTTGTCATCCATCCATAGCTTCCCGCCACATCTATCCATTATTTATATATATTTGTTTAATATATATTTAAATAATAATATTTTATATATTATATTTATATATTTAATAAATATATGTATATATGTATGAATTAATCCCAACCATCCATCATGTTTTAATCTCAACCATCCATTTGCCTTAATCCATGCCATTTACCCAGATTTAATCTCCACCCTTTGTCATGTTTTAATCTTGGCCACACAAATTGTGTCATCAAAACCCTAACATGCCTAAGGGAAGATTATAAAGAGGATTCATTTTGATGACTCAACCCCTGAATACTCCCTAAGTTCTCCTCGTGCCCTAGTCCACTCACTACCATATTTCTCCATCGTCGTCGTTCGTATCTTTTGCATCCATCATTGCACATCTTGCATGAACCAAATCTAGTTCTAGAACTCCTCCCTCAGCCACCAAACACCTTCCAGAGCTTCTCGAGTGCCCACCAGAGTCTATCAAGTTCTCATGGGCATTTCTCATTTTGTCGAATGCACACCAAAGACTACTAAGTGCTCGCAGGCGTCTGTCGAATGTCCATGAGCATTTTCCATTATGTCGAGTACCCGCATGCGTTTCCCATTCTATAAAGTATACGTAGGCATATACCGAGTGCCTGCAAGTATTTCCCATCCCTGATATACCACCCTACAACCCTCGATAGTTGTTAGGGCACATCTGCATCATCATACTCTACAACAGCAACGAATATAGAAATGACAAGTTAACGTAGACAAGGTAAATTGTTCATTGTATTAATTTTTATTATTCTTAGATATGTTTTACATCTCTTATTTTGTAAACTAGGGTTTTATTGATTTTATTTCTGAGGGTCTCACATAGTGGAGCTCTCACAAATATTATTAACTCTTGATTTTGTTTGTTGTGTGCAGGTCTAAGAATTACATTCATTGGCAATTGCTTAAGCTGGAGTAGCCTTGCATAGGATTTCGAGAGCCCACTCACTCTATTGGGATCAAAGATGAATCAAAAGACACCATATTTATTAACTTAGGGTTTCGAAGAACCCTAGATTTCTAATATTTGTATCAATATCAAATTATGTTAAAATATTGGAGATTTAAGGCTCCCTTCATATCAATAAAATATTGTCTCTCTCTTCATTATGCAACATATTGTGTATTGAATTTTATTTATCTATTGCATTGGTGTTTTATTTTTGCATTCACAAAAACTCTTTATTGCTACGGGTGGATCTCAAATGTTACAATCAATATGCCCCAAATGTGGGGATTTACAATGCTTATTTTTTATACAATATTACAGATTACTAGGGTTCTTCGAAACCCTAGTTAAAAATAATGGTTGGTGTCTTCTTCATGCTTATTTTATCCCAACGAGGTTGTGGGTGGGCTTGTGTATCCTATATAGGGCCACCCTAGCTTCAACAACTGCCAAATGTATGATTCATACACCTACACATAGTAAACAGTAACAAATATTAGTAACATGCTATGAGGGCTCTACTATGTGAGACCCTTAGAATAAAAATTACTAACCCTAGATATTGTAGTAAAACTGTAAACAAAGCATAAGAATATGAAAATTAATGCATAGAACTATTACCTTGTCAATAAACCTTATGTTTCTATTTTTGCTTATGTAAATGATGTCAGTGATAGTTGCGAAGATACCCTAACAGTGCTCGATGGTTGTAGGGCTATAGATCTAGTGTGTGAGACACCCACGAGTGCTCTACGAGCTCTAGTGGGTGTTCAATAAACTCTAGTAGGCTCTCGATGGACTCTGGTGGGTGCTCGAAAGACTCTTGAGGGCACTCTATAGGCTCTAGAGTGCGTTTAGGGTTTTATGGAAATGGTGCAAAACCAGATTTGGTTCATGCAGGAAGGGCGACGATAGAAGCAGAGGGCTACCAATGGTGGTGATGGAGGCGAGGATGGAAACAAGGGGGGCTAGGGATTGGACTCCATAAATATCTCAAGGAAATTAAAGAACTTAGGCACTTAGAAATTCCAATAACTTAGAGGACTTAGGGGTTGAATCGTCAAAATGATTCCTCTTTATAATCTTCCCTTAGACATGTTAGGGTTTTGACGATACAATTTGAGCAACTGAGATTAAAACATGAGGAAGTACAGAGATTAAATTTTGGTAAGTGGCATGGATTAAGGCGGATGGATGGCTGAGATAAAAATGTGACAGAGGGCTAAGATTAATTCATATAAATATATATATTTATCAAATATATATAAATATTACTATTCAAATATATATTAACAAATACATATATATATATATATATATATATATATAAAATTATGGGCAATGGATATTGGGAAACATGGATGGATGACAAGTGGCTAGATTTTGGTGTCTATAAAGGTCTAATTAGAAATGATAATGGGGAGATCATTGTTGCCTTTGCTAAAAATCTTGGAACTCAAACTAGCCATTTTGTTGAGGCAAGAGCACTCTTCCAAGGTTTGGCCCTGCTTGTTGGGATGGATGTCAGTAAAGTCCTTTTTAGAAGGATATTCGCTTAATATAATCAATAACATAAATAGTAGATCCTCCACCAATTGGAAAATAGTTGATCTTATGGATGAATCAAAAAGGGCCCTAAGTAAATTTGAAATCTTTCAATGTTGATATACATATAGAGAAGGCAACTCATATGTGGACCTTCTTGCTAATCTAGGTACCCAAATTGAAGGATTGAAGGTGTGGAAAGAGAACTTTCCACATGATCTCATTTTGGCAGCAAGAAGAGACTATGAGCATCTCAATGAAGATTTTATAACATGTTACTTGTCAGGAGTCTTTGGGCCTCCCTCTCTAGGATTCTAAAGATGTTATCTATCTACGCAAAGGAACTTGTCAATATGATGAGGTATTTCAAAGATCCTTAGGTCTCATATAGAAATATTGAGTAGTTCATGGGGTTCTCTTGCTCTCTTTATTTCTCTTGTTTGCTCTCCTTTCTTTGGCATGTGTTTTTTGGCTATTTATAGGCTTGCTCCTTGTCTCATTTTTCTTTTATGGCACTTTTCTTATGGTTCTTACGACTGGTTTGGTTTGTGGGCTTCACCCCTATTTCTCTTATAGTATTTACGGCTTGTATGGGAGTGTTCTCTTGTTTTTTTCTTTTTGGACTTGGTTCATGTTCACTTGGTGTTCCACTATTTCTTCTCTCTTTCGGATAGTGATGTAATATATAAAAGGTTCGGGGACCCTTTCAAAACCCCTTCTTTCCATCTTATCCAAAAAAATGTGGAAGACCTCTCCTCATTCTAGAAGATAATTTATCATCAAGGCTTCTCCACTTGCTTATCTTCAAGAGTGAAATCACCAAAACACACCAAGAGCAGAGCACAAAAGTATTTCAAGAACATCAAGAGCACTAGAAGCATGAGATCAAGATGATGAAGAACTGGGTGTCTTAGCTTCTTCTTTTGAAAAAATGGAGGGTTCAATCCTCTTATTTATAGTAGGTTTGGAGGGATAAAAAGGTGGGAAAACAAAAGCAACCTTGGCCAAGCTAACACCATAGAGGTTGGCCCCATAATTTAGACTTTTTTAAAGAAAAAAATCCAAATTTGCTAAATTTGTGCCCCATAATTTATCGAGCATGGATTTGATCAAGGTCAATAAAAATAAAGCAAAATAAGAAAAAAGAGGGTTCAAACTTGCACTTAGCAATTTTGAGAGCCTCTATAGGAATTCTAACAAAAAATATTTCATTTGGATGGGTCAATTTGCCATGTCTACACTATTACTATCTTTGAATCACCTTGTCTTCTTTTTGGCATACGATTGTGGTGAATGAATGTTTTGGAAGGTTTCTAGAAGATATTGTGAATTCGAACACAAGATACACAATTTTTTTTAGTTGCCTCTCAAAATGAGTAATTTAAGGAGTATAGGAAAATTATGTTGTCAATAATATCAATGGTCCTTGTAGAGATGATGCATGAACTAGTTAGGGAAGAATATGTCACTCTATTATATATAGTAGTCTATTACCTAGGCTACTCTTAGATGGAATATTGTGCTAAGTATATAACTGATTGAATCAAAATTTAGTTAAATAACTTCAAGGAGAGAAGGTAATTCAGTTATATATCTTATCTCATATGGTTAATACTCAATGAAAAGAGGTGCTAGTTCCCAAAACTATAGCTAAACCAAATTGTATCATGTGACGAGTTATTGACAATTTGTGATTACTTGGATGTGCACTACAAAGTAAATTGGAAATATCCCTATGAATTCTATGATGCAGTGTACCATCCAATCATGAAATGATTAATGGATAATATGCCTAGGTTATTTTAGTATTGTGATTTGCTTATATCTAAGGGTTTATTCAACATAGACTTCTATTTGAGGAAATATAGGTTATTTAGTTCTTTTAGTATGCCTTATGAATTACTTGTATGTGTACCTAACTACTTTTTCAACTTGGAAAATGTGAGGTAACTAGATTATGTGTATAAGTACTTTAAAGGGTAGATAAGGTTCGTTTTTGTACAAGACAATGAAAATTATTATGGTTATTACTCTAAATATAAGGGGATTCCACTTGTTCATAAGTGATATATTGAAGAGCTCAAAAATGGAAATGCTACAAGACTACTAATATTATGATCCTATATAAATTTTTGAAAATAAACTCTTGGCACATAGCATTAGTACCTTCTACATGAATGAAAGAAGGCAAAGGATAGAAAAGGAGTCAACTCTAAGCAAAGATACAATAATGGTGGTATGACACCCTCCCCGTGGTATGCATTCTATGCAAAAATGAAGAAGAAGATCAACTTTAACCCTAATATCAAGATAAATTATCAAATGAGTAGATCTTTTGAAAATCAAGGGTACTCAACAAGGAATTCTTTGACTTGAAAAAATAAGATACGGTACAAGTATCATAGGAGATCTTGTGCACCAAGGACACTTTAAGACATAATTCTCTAGTACATGAAATAAAGCACATCGATAAAGAGGAGTCAATAGGCCAAAAATAAAAGTTGAAACACTAAGAGGACCTAATATTACCATCATGGTGTCTACCCTATTTATGCTCACACTCATAAGTAGCATCGTAAAATAAATAATACAAAAAGAACTTGATCTAAGGAGGTTAATTTTGAGGAAAGTTGAGGTAGGTAAAGAACTGGTTGTGGTTGAAGATGTATTGACGCTTAAGGAAGGTGAAATATAAGAATAAGACAGTACAAGGATGATTATCTCACTATCCAAGGAAGTATCCATAGTCATGGGATCTCTAAATTTGAATGCTTCCACCTCTCTCTCATCCACCTCCTCTCTATATTTCTTCTCTCATGTTTTTCTGCTCTATCTTCTCAAGTCCCTCTCATTTTTTCTCTCATGTTTTTCTGCTCTATCTTCTCAAGTCCCTCTCATTTCTTCTCTTGCACCTACTTTACTCCACATATATATAGCCATAGGATCACCTAGAGGTACACCCCCTAGAATAATAGGCCAACCACCATCATCCCTTGCATCACCCGTCACTTCCTTTGCTTCACCTACACTCACTATAAAAGTCACAACCACCCAACCACTCATATCACACTTATCCTCTTGTATTACTTCTCTTTATCACACTAACACAAATGAAAATTTAAGTGTCAATACCCACACCACCACCTTCCCCCACATCCATAAATAACTAATTTATCCCTTCTATCATATCATCTCATCTTCCTCTAACTCTCTATATCTATATAAAGTAGTTCCTTACAATATCAATGACATCATGCATGAATACTTTGCCATATATGAGTAAGTCAATCTAAACCACCCAAAAATACTAGGGAACAATAGAACCTTGCTAGACATACATCTCATGAAAAATGGATACTCGAAGTTAAAAATATATCAACAAGATTATCACCTCAAGTAAGAAAATTGAAAGACAAATAATTGAGGTTATCAAACTCAATACCCACACCACCACCTTCCCCCACATCCATAAATAACTAATTTAGCCCTTCTATCGTATCATCTCATCTTCCTCTAACTCTCTATATCTCTATAAAGTAGTTCCTTACAATATCAATGACATCATGCATCAATACTTTGCCATATATGAGTGAGTCAGTCTAAACCACCCAAGAATACTAGGGAACAATAGAACCTTGCTAGACATACATCTCATAAAAAATGGATACTCGAAGTTAAAAATATATCAACAAGATTATCACCTCAAGTAAGAACATTGAAAGGCAAATAATTGAGGTTATCAAACTCAAAGCATTTTCTCCCAAGGCACCCATGGTCTCATGATCATAACCTATTGAGGGTAGTAAGAAATTGGTAATTGTAGAATCCCTTCACCTGGATGTAACTAAGCCTACTACAATATTAATGGATTACACTATAAGGTTGTCATATTTAGGCCAAACCAAAATAGAAACTTTTTAAATAATACAATTATAAGTTCAATTACAATAATCCATAGCCATGATATATGCTCAAACAACCATCAATGTTGAGACATACAATAAGTAAGCATTAGATAATACCTAGGTAGTGATGCAATTGATAAAAGAAAAGGACTAGCTTTAGCAAGAATTAGAGGCACTGAAGAAAGAGGGCACTATAAAGGATATATTGAAAAAACAACTAGAGGAATTAAATAGAACTTGCAAAAAATAATAAGTTGTAGAAGTAGTTCATAGACTTATCAGTGCAACTAGCACTTGGGTAGAACCAACTAAGGCAACAATTAGAAAAAAAAAAGATCAAAAGCTATAGTGGGACCAAATGCAAATAACCATCCAAGAAAAGAGAGAAATTTTCCAACTAAAGGAGAACAAAGAACTATAAAAGGAGCAAATGAGGCAAAAGAGCAAGATTTTTTTTTTGAATAAGTCAAGTCCTTATTGGGTGACATAAAGACTAAATTCATGAGATCCAAAATCTACTCTGACTTCATTGTTGGATAGAAAGTCGTTCTAGATCAAATATTTAGTATAAGCCAACAAGTAGAGAAGGAACTAGATTAAAAAAGATGATATTTTGAAGTGTTGTGATAACCATCCAAATCAATAGAGTAAGTTATGTAGTTAGTGGTATTTGACAAAAAAGTTATGGTCAAGCAATTAAAATAAATTCTAGATATATAAATGAGATTATACGAGTGTAAGAATGTTCATAACACTTTGAAGGAACCCATATAGAAGATGGTGAAGGAATTTCAACAACTAGTGGATGTCAGGCTACGTAACATCTTCTATAGTTAATGATGACTCATTTATAGTGAACAAATAGAAATAATTTTCATAAGGATAAAAACAAAGCGAAAAGTAGCACGTCACCTGATACAATAACTAAACTAGAATCATTGTTTGGTAAGCTAAAATAGATATTAGGTTGATAGGAAGGAATCTCTGAAATCCAATATAAAAATCTAGTTAGAGAAGCAAAGATGCTAACAAACTTAGAATTGCCAAGTAATATGGAATAGCAAGTTCTCTTGAGCTTTTTGCCATAAGATCTAGAAAGACCCACCAATTTGATAGTTTTACAATAATATGATTCTAGATTTGAAGATGAAGGTAATATTGGGATCTCTCATTAATTAAGCTTGGTGCTTTGAGAAGCAACCACAAATATAGTAGCTTGGGTACTACCTTTCAATTCCTACTAATTTGGTGCCCTAAAGGATAAAAAACCAAAATATTGTAACCCCAAAAACATCTATGTAGGATGAACAGAAACTAAGTGTGGAAATAATGGTCTTTCTAGAATAAGTGGTTGGCCAAGAATATGTGATCCATCAAGAGGTGTGATTTATCTCATACTAGTAAATTGCTCTTGTAAGGATCAATCAATCGTCACTTTTTAGTCTAAGCAGGGCAAAAACAACATAAAATTCAAGGAGACCTCTTAACAAGTAATATTTTATTGTTCTATTACATCAAACAATAGTTAGAAGGCTAATGTGTAGTTTTAAAGGTATTTTAGAGGAGTGTAACATTTAACAATGCATTGTTTTGGTAAATACATCCCTAAATCAATGATTTTACTATGAGTAGAAAATATTTACCTTTAGTAACTTCTGAGGTTAATAATTCCCTATAGATAGGAACAAAGGGATCCATTGTAAACATTGTTTGATCATTTGAGGTGACTAAAGCTACACTTTATGGACTCCATATTGTACTCTTAAGATCATTCTAGAATAATAGAAATATTGTACATGATATTTTGCTTATCATTTGTGGCATTGACCTTTCACTTTTTATTAGTATTTTCTTTCTATTACTACAAATTTAATATGCATTAGAGTGCAATGATGTTATTCAATTGGCCTGACATGTGTTGATTGATCATACACTAATCTTACTATGGTTATGATCGTATTTTCTTTTATTGCATTTACTTTAAATCTCTCTCATCCTACTCTTGCAAATATTCTATTTTTTACTTAGATTAGGTTAGTTTAGCATGAATGGTGGGGAGCCAATCTAAATCTAGAGGTTGAAGGTGTTGAAATATGTGGTGATTAAGCTTCTCTTGAGGCTATGATCGACTTTTGTATTATATTATATATATGAACTTTTGAGCCCTTATAAACCTTGAAAAATATATTTTATATTATTTTACACCTAAAGGTTAGTTACTAGTTACTTAAGCTTGACCTAAAGGTAACTTATATTTGGGTATAAATACCCCATCATACCAACCATTCATTAATTGGAGTGTAATTCTATTCTTTGATAGTGATATTATTTTGTGTCCATGGACACCCCTATACAATGTGTGAATTACTTTGTGTGTATTTATTTTTCAACAATATTGGGTAGTGTTGATTCCATTTATTTCCATAGAAATTACTATGAAATCTAACATGGTACCAAAGTGGGTATAAATATCCATTACTCGATTGCTTGCTATTATTAAATTGGTTTTTATGACATAGGCCAAATGTGTTTGGAGCAGCTAATAATTTCTTTGTAAGTTAACAATAGAACTAGAATATAGGTTTCTTGATAAAATGCTAGGTGGTTTTGGATCACAAGGATCTAACTAGATTCATCCTATTTTATTTAAGAGATATATTCACTAATAGGTTCTTTTGATATTTTTATTGGCACTTCAATCCTTTATTTTTAATTTCTTTTTTGTTTCTAGCCAAATGGATGCCCTAGTTTCAACATTGAGTTTTTCAAGATTTTTCAAAAAACAAAGTTTTCAAAGAACCCATTTCCTTTTTCTTTTTATATTTTGTGTCCAAGTGGTAGCAAAAATTAGAGGATAGACTACTTGGCTACCAAAAAGGAACAAAAGAAGAGCGTGAACAATATTTGAGAGACCCATTGTGTCAAAAAAGATAACGACATGATTATGTGCATGGAAAAAACCTAAATTTCACTTGACAAAGTTGCTAAAATGGTGATAAATTTTTTTCTCTATAGGAATTAGAGGATGTCCCAACTAGTTATGTTTGACATAAAGGTTGTATAGGATAAACTATAGCGAATATGAATTAATCGTTAGTGTTTTTTATTCTTTATAAAATTTTAGGGGGTCATAATTCAACACTTTTCCTAATTTGCTTCTCAGTACTATTTTTATGTTTTGAAAATTATGAAAATTTCCCTATAAAGGTAAAATAAATAGATTTAAAATAGGTAATATTCCTTGTAAAATTTATAATGAGAAAGGGTGTGAGTGCAAGTGCGTTAGTGTGATGTGTGTGAGCATATATATAATAGTTAAGGAGTGCAACTTGTAAATGGGTCAACTTTGAAAAGGTCTAGCACCCTTACATACCTTGAATGTGCCTTCGCCTTATTGGTTAGCGAAGACTTAGCTAAGGTGCTTAGCCTTAGAGAAGGTCATAGGTTTGAACCTCCTCTACTACCAACATTTCTATGAAGGATGACATCTGCAAATACAAAATGATGTGGTAAAACTAGGTGATATGGAACTTGATGATGTCATTATTTTCTCAATCATGATTGCTTACATGGAACCTAACAATGTGGTAATCCATATAGATATCATAATATGTATAATCTATACAACTGATATTATAGATGATGCAACATATGATATGGTAGTTTGTACAATTGACATGGTAGTCTATATAAGGAACATGGCAACTAACATGGTAACCGATATGGTAGGTCATACAACAATTTATGTGGTGGGTCATACACTACTTGATTACTTATATACAAGTTTGATTAATAAGATTTTACCAACTCATTAAATTTAGTGTTTGTGCAGTTGCGCAATTAGTAGCAAAATTGGAAAAGAATAAATTTTTGAGAATGTAGCAAGTGGCATAGTGTGGTTCACAAATTGTAAAGAAAATATTATCATGATAAGTGGCATAGTTTGTTCAATTGTAACTTACCCATTAGTCTGCATAGTCAATACATAAGTGGTAGTCCTCTAATCAGGATAAGTGGTATCACATAATTTGACAATACATTGTCTAATTAGCGCACAATTGGCACCCCTCAGCCACTTACATAGTGACACATGATAGACTCCCATTTGTTGTAGGCATTAAAAAAAGGTTTGGAGCCATTTTATGTGATTTTGGGGTCAAATTTTTGGGGACCATAACCTTTGAATATGAAAGCATTTTGAGCCTTTTTTAAATCACATAGTTTTTTTAGATCTCTTTATTTATGGTGTTGTTTATGGTCACATTAGATACAATATTTTATATTTTGGTAGTATGATTATGGATCAACATGTACCCTTGTCGAATGGTCCAAACTATTCTAAAAAATTAAGATCAAATATTTGCTCTAAAGTAAGAGGTTACCCAAATATGTGAATGAGGAACCTTGAGCTACTAATTCTAAAGAAAAAAAGCAAGTTTAGAAGGACAAGAAGGATGAGGCTCTTGGTGTTATAGCTCATGTTGACAAGATCTATGATACCCATGTCAACAACACCACGAATCCCAAGGAGTAACTACTTGATAAATTCCAGGATTGTGTGATTTTATTGATTCTACATAAATCAATAAGATCTTCCCTAGTCCAGTGTTGCCCACCATCTAGGGGGATAGCCATAACAAGTGAGGTTGCCTTTGTCTAGAGCCCAGTTGGCCATCGCATCTGCAACTCTATTTTGTTCTCTAGGGATGTGATTGTATTCCATAGACAGAAAGCTTGTCTGTACCATCTGAATCTTCTCTATGATTCTCCTTAGTCTCCAGTCAAGCTTCCTATTCTCCCTTGGATTCTTCAGATGGTTGATCATGACTTGTGAGTCGGATTCTATCTGGACCTTCTTCCAGCCTACCTTAACTGCCTCTTGGAGCCCTCTAAGGATGCCACAACCCTCTGCTAGGTTGTTGGAAAGAATGCCAAGATTCTCTGCAAAGGTGAAAATTGGGGTCCCATTCGACTGTCTTCCTATCCCTCCCACACTAGCTCTTCCTGGATTCCCTTGTGATGCTCCATCCGTGTTAACTTTTCCCCAATCCTCTGGGGGAGGCTACCACTTTCCCTTTCTGACTACTTTTGGGTGCCTTATGGTTGCCATTTGTTGATTATCAACCTTAGGAATAATTTTTAGTCTGCTCATGATCTGTTCCAATTGTTGGTGGGGTTCCTGGGGATACTTCAGTGTATGTTGGACTGTCTCTGCTATGTTGGTTGTGGTCTTTTGCCAAATATAGTGGATGTCCATAGACTCTTGTTTGAAGATGCGGTTGTTCCTTTCCTTCCATATGTTCCAAAGTAGGAGAGTAGTTCCTACCCATACTATCTGCCTAACATACTGGTCTACTCCATCCTGTGTAGTCCATTCCCTCCACATATGCTCTAGGGTGGTAAAGCTAGACCAATTAATACCAAGTAAGGTAGCCATCATCTTCCACAACTTTGAGGCTACAGGACACTCAATAAATAAGTGGCAGAGTGTTTTGAGGTTCTCCCCACACATCTCACACCTGAAAGGACCATGGTAGCCTCTTTTCATAAGTTGTTCCCCTATTAGTACCCTTTTATGTAGAAGAAGCCAAATGAAGAATCTCACCTTAGGCCATAACTTCTGTGCCCATATTTGTTTGAATAAGTCTCAAAGCGGGTTAGGAGTACTTTGGCATAGAACTACATATCCACTTGCTATTGTATACTCCCCTTGACTCATGTTGCCCCATCCAAGGGAATCCTCCGCTTGAGACCAAGAAAGTGATCTCATTTGTAGAGTTTGTTGGATATCCATCTTCTGCCTCTCTGGGATTTGAATTGGCCATTCGGCTGTGGGGACCTAGTTTCTCCCAACTTCTAGAATTTCTAGTCTGGTACCTATAGTATTTTGCTACTTTTATCCAATTTTCTCTGTGTAGTTGCTCCATGAAAGGTCTCCACTCTAGAAATTGAGCCACCAAAGGTTGGTGCCCATCCCAAGAGTCTATCCAAAAGTTTACATGTTGACCATTGTGAATTATCCAAAAGAGCTCCTTCTTTATCAACTCCTCTCCTATCCTCAAAACTGCTAAGATGGGGGATCCTCTGCTAGGGAGTTGGTGGTGAATAATGTTTATTAAAATTTTATTTTCTGCATATTTAGCTCTTAGATTTTGGGCCCATAGTGCATTGGGGTTGTTCAACATCCTCCAATACAACTTAGCTGCTAGTGCCTTGTTGTTCTTGACTGTTGATCTGAATCCTAGTCCCCCTTCATGTTTGTGAAGGCATAAAGTTTCCCAATGCACCAATGCCCATTTCCTTTCCTCCTTAGTGCCCCTCCAAAGGAATTGATGATTTATTTGATCCAACTCTCTCAGCACTACCTTGGGAATGTCCAAAACTATGGAGACATAAATAGGTATAGATTGAAGGACTGATTTAACCAGGGTTATTCTTCCCCTTGATGATAGCCATCTATTAGTCCATTTTTCTATTTTCCTTTTTACTCTATCCACTAGCCAAGCCCAATCCTCCTTTTGTCTCCCTATTTTAAGAGGAACACCTAAGTAGGTGATGGGAAGGGAGGTCTTCTGGTATCTTAGTTTGTCAAGAACCATGATCTCTTGTCTGGGTGAGTAATGGAAGAAAATGACTTTGGACTTTTCCTCATTGATCTGTTGCCCTATGGCTCTTGAGAAACAACTTATAATATGTTTAATTCTTGAGGCTTCCTTCATTGTTGCTTTCCCTAATAGAGTAAATTCATCAACAAACTAGAGATGAGTGATTGGTCTGGCTCCATTTGCAATAGTGATTCCTATTAATGTTTGGTTTTCCCTACATTTGGCCATTGTCCTTCCTAGGCATTCAACCAGAATGATGAATAAATATGGGGAGAGGGGATCTCCCTACCTAATACCTCTGGATGTAATGAACAATTGTGAAGGGCAACCATTGATCAAAATTGAATAGGACATTGATGAAATACATCCCTTGATCCAATCTATCCATTCCTATGAGAAGCCAAATTGACCCATTACTTTGAGGAGGAAAGCCCAGTCCACCCTATCATATGCTTTGGATAAGTCTAATCTGATGAACATGGATGGGGATTTCTGTGCTTCCATGGAGTGAATAGCCTCTTGAGCCAAAACTATCTCATCCACTATCTGTCTACCTTCCATAAAACCACCTTGTTCTAGTGAGATAATCTTATGCAGAAGTGGTTTGAGCCTCTCTGCCATTACCTTGGTGATTATTTTGAGCAAGACATTACATAAAGCTATTGGTCTAAACTCGGTAATGTGCTCTGCATCTTGTGCCTTTGGGATCAATGCTATATATGATTTGTTGATTTCCTTCAACACATCTTTAGCTTTCCTAGCTTCCTCAACCACATCCAAAAGGTCCTCATGTAGGATATCCCAAAATTCTTGGTAGAATTCAATGGGGAATCCATCTGGCCTAGGAGTCTTGCCTTTCTGCATTTTGAAAACCACCTGTTGTAACTCTTTGGTAGTTACTGGTGTAGTCAAAACTAAATTGTCCTCCTCTATTATTAGTGTAGGTATCTCTTGTAACACTTCTTGTTGGGCTTCCATATCTAGAGGTTTTGCTGTGAATAGACTTGCAAAATAGTTTACTATAATAGACCTCATACCTTCCCATGTGTGGATAGTATCTCCTGCTTCTGTTCTCAAGGAGGGTATGAAGTTGTGCGATCTATGGGCTAGAAGAGATTTGTGGAAGAATCCTGTGTTTCGGTCCCCCTCCTGGAGCCATTGGATTCTAGATTTTTGCTTCCATAATAGCTCTTCCTTTTTTCCCATTCCTCTAGCTGGGATGTAAGTCTGATCTCTACCATACTCAGACCCTCTATGAGGCCATCCATGTGGATCTATTCATTCAAATCTTTGAGTTGGGCTATCACTTCCAACTTTTTCTTCTTGACATCTCCAAACTCTTCCTAGTTCTAGGTCCTTATCTTGGATTTGATGTACTGAAGCCTCCTCACAAAGTAGTACATCTTGGTTCCATGTTGAGGTTTGCCTTCCTTCCACCATTGTTGCACTCTAGGCCTAAAAGAGTTATCTCTGAACCACATTAGTTGGAATTTGAATGGTGAGTGTCTGGCCTTGGATTTCCATAGTTTTATCATGATTGACCAATGATTTGAGCCTACATTGTTTAGGATCTTCACCCTAGGAATGTGTCCATGAATTAAAAAATTATTTGATAGTAGGAATCTATCTAATATTTCCAGAATGTAGGTAGAGCCTTACCTCCTATTAGACCATTGTCTGGCCTGACATCCACAAGATGGAGGTTTTTGATGTATTCCTTCATGAGGTCTGTGCTCCCATCTAAGCTACCATTTCCCCCAACTTCTCTTCCAAGGATAGGATGGTATTGAAATCTCCTCCTATTAGGGCCCATGCTTGAGGGAATTGGGTAATAATGTAGTTTATGTTCTTCCATTATCTATGTTTCTCCTCTAGGCTAGTAGGTGCATAAACATTCATGTAGAGCATAACTTGGTCTGATTGCCTACTCTGAGTTGCTACCACCAAGAGACCCCAACTACCCACCACTTGGTGGATAACTACCTCTTTAGGGTCCCAAAGGCATGCAATGCCTCTTGATGCCCCTTGGGAGCTGAGGGATTCCACTCTTCTAGTAGGCCACACTTTCTTTGCAATTGTCTCCATCTCTTCCATTAACACCTTCGTCTCTTGAAGGAAGACAAGTTGTGGTCGATTTATTTATATCATTCTTCTAATTTCATTTTATTTTGAGGGACTCCCCTTGAGTCCTCTAATGTTCTAGGAAATGATCTTCATCAGTATTGGGGGCTAAATATGTGAGTAAGGGCATTGACCTTACCTTCTGCTATTAGCTTTTCTCCTTCTTTTGCCACATGGTGCTGATTAGTTTTGCATCCTACCTTTTGATTAGTGTCCATTTTCATCTTCTTACTTGTCTCTTGGCTCACCCCTCCTAATTCTGGAATAACATCCAACCTTGGTGTATGTGTGTACAACACTAGGGTATTGTTGGTAGATCTAGTGAGGTCTTCCCTAGGCTCTAGGTTTTTTGTGGTTCCTACCTTTAATAGATTGTTACTCTTATTTTTATTTTCCCCCTTGTTTTTTTGTTGGTAGTTTGTTGGTTGGTTTACTACTTCCTGTTTGTTGCTCTGCACAACTAGGGTGGTGTCAGGGGTGCTATTTACCTCTTCTGGCATAGATTCCTTCCTCCCACCATGGAACTATGTCTCTAGGACTTTTGTCTCCATTGTATCCTCCTCATCATCCAAAAGGTCATCAATGGGGAGATTGCCAAACATATTGTTTGACACCACTACCTGATTCCTCACTATCGATTTCTTTTGGATATTCTTTTTTTGGGCACTTGGAACCCTTCAGGATTTGTTTCCTCTCTTCCTTGCTCTGGGATCTTATGTGTGTAGTCTCTTGCTAAATGGCCATATTCATGGCATATTCTGTAGTAAAAAGGTATGTTCTCATAATCCACCTCTTGCTCCCATGTTTCCTCCCCAAATTGTAGAGTGATATTTTTGGGAGAGGTTTGTTAAAATCTATTAGGACACATATTCGAGCATAAATAATTTGCTCAAATTTATATGTACTATCAACAACCATCATGAGTGTTCCTAGGGTATTCCCAATTGTTAAAAATACTATTGGATTCCAAAATTCTATTGGTAGGCCAAACAGTCTCACCCAAACTGGTGTTGTGGATGGCATCTCTTCCTCTACTTTGAATTTAGTATGCCAAGGTTTCATAAAGAGGCCTACCCTTCCAAAAAACCATGGCCCCCTTGGAATATTTGTTCCCTATCTTCTTTAGAAGCAAAAATAACAAGGAAATAACCATTGGGGTATGCAAAGATTTGGAACTCACCTTTTGTTCACCATTGTTTAGCAGCCCATAGTTTAAATGCTGAAAGGATCGGTCTGAACCCCATAAATCGACATATCAACCCTCTCCTCTCCATGTCTTCTATTCCATTCTGAATGTCCTCCATATTCACCTTCACTATCGGGGAACCATCCACCGCCTTTAAACACCCTGTCACAGTTTTCCTGGGATCCATCTTAGGCATCCTCAAAGGTCTTCGTGGTGCCCTCAGGTTATTGATCACATTTGGCTGGGGTTGTTCCCCACAAAGGGCATCCCTAAAATTCATTTTTTTGGGTAGCTCCCCTGACTCCTTCCCCATATTGGGTATTGGTATAGTCGACCCCTTTTGGTAGTTTGCCCTCGAAATAGTCTTGCTCATGTTCTGGACCATATCAATTTTCCCTGCTTCAGCTTCTCTGATCTGGTCTACGCCATGAAATTTGTTTCTGGTTCTCTTCAACCCTTGTCCTTGTTTTCGTTGAAGATTGTGATCTCCCATCTCTTTTTGCACTATGAACTGGAAGTGCTTGTTGCTTTTTCCTTCACTCTGTGTGGCTTGTAAAAATTGGTTGTCTACTGTATTTTGAATCCACTGCATTTCCTTGAACTATGCCTTTTCCTTACTGTGATCAACTCTATTGAAAATTTCCTGTTGGCCATTAGGGCCAACAAGCCCTGCCCTCTGTATTTTCTCTGCAATTTTGTCTGAAACCCTTCAAAACCCTCGTCCCAGCTCTCTCCCCCTCGGTAGCAAAAAATTCAATATAAGTATTTCTTTCAAACACAACCCTTTGATCATCTTATATTCGATAACCATTCTTAGTGGATAATTTGTTATTGAGATAGATTTTTTTTAATTGATTATATGGGAGTGAAATGGGCTCCACCTGTATTACATCATAATCACATAGTGGTATTACAACATTTTAGCAATTATGCATATATTGTTTGGCAAGATTCGAACCTAGGTGTCCTCCTTGGAAGCTAAGAAATACAATCGATTAAGCTAATACCATTTGATAAATGTTAAGGTTCACCCATGGGATTGAAGCCTTGGTCTATGGTGTGGAATTCATTGTTCCTTACCACTAGCTCCAAATACCTTGGGTATTTTCTAGATACAGATTATTGTGTATATTTTCTTCTTTTATTTTTTATTAATCAAATAGTACTTTATTGTCTATATGCAAATCATTGTATATATTTTCTTCTTTTTATTTTTTATTACTCCAAAATAAAATTCCATCAATAGTACCCTTTGATTTCAATTAACATTTTTTAATATGACTTTTCTTCCTTAGATACCTAAATTTTTATCATAAATATCTTTTATTTTATAAAAATTTCCAAAAACCAAAACATAACATTTGAAAGTACAACTTACTCCTTATTAAAAAGATATTTATTTTTATAAATTACAATGACAATTATTATTATTATTATTTGATAAGCCATGTGTGTCTTCTATTGGGGCCACCTCTATTTTTTATTTTATTTTTTTTAATTTACATGGTGGAATTGGTAGCTGCCACGAATCTGGGCAGGCTGTCCAGCTTTTATGGCCGCCACAGTATTCTGCGCTGTCCGCCCCAAAATCGCCACCACATAGATCTTCGTGCAATCTGCCCCTATAACCACCATGCCACAATCATTTTAAACCTTTTACGTCGTTGAAAGCACCAGGAAAGGGACAAGGGTTCAGTCCGACGAGGCCCGAGATTTTTGGGGCCACCCCTATTACAAAGACAAAATATTGCATTATTTTCATCACATTTCTATCAAGTTAACTAAATTATATCCAACTTGCCCTTCTATCAAAGATATTATTCATTTGCCTTTCTATCAAATATATTCGTCATCTTCCTCAAGTTGCTAAGTTTCCACAATCAACTTCTTTAGATTAGTTTTATTGAGAGATAAAATCTCGCTCATATAGATGTCTTATGAAATTTAAATTTTGTCAAGATGGAATTCAACACTGCAAATGGCTAAAATATTTACTACCAAGTTTCCATATTTATAAATATATTGTCTATAATAACCTAACAAAATTTGAATACATTTTTTGGAGGGTTCTTAGTCATGCCCCTAATATTCCAAGATATTAGTTTCATTGTTATTTTTTGTTTTAATTATGGGTTTAGATCCATCTCTTTTTAACACTTGCGATATTTGCTTTTGTTTTCCCATATCAATGTCCTTTTGGGTTTATTTTCTCTTTGTTTTTGCTTCTTTTTTTCATTACCACCAATACTTTCATCTTCATCACACTCTTCAATCTTCTCACACTGCTCATACTAAGACTTATCATCTATAGGTTTGCCTTGCTCTGAAGGGTTAGAAGTGCAAGGAATAACCTCAAAAGTATATTTTTCTTTATGTTGCTCTAAAAACCCTAAAGTACAAGGACACTCTTCCATAGCAATTACCTTCTTATTCTACCCTAAAAACCCTAAATTGTTATAAATTTCCTCCATCTTTATTTCTTTATTATGTTGCTCTTGAAACCCTAATATACAAGGGATAACCTCTACATCACTTTCACTTTTATTACCATAAAAGGATTCTATGCTACTCGAGGAAAATGAAAATGATTTATCTAGAATAAACCTAACCTCTTTTGTCATATTTGTTTTAGGATTTTCCTCCATATCTTCCTCTGCACCTTTAATTCCTTCTAAATTTGAACTTACACATTGTACTTTCTCATCCCTTATATCCTTCTTTGTTTCTTCTAACACTTGATCCAAGTGAGATATGGTGGTCTTTACTTTATGTTGTTGTAGATAGGTTTTCTTTGCCTCTTCTTTTGGAGTGGAATATCCTTGATCTAATCTAGCTTCTATTATTGTATGATTTCTTTGCTTCATATTGAAGTTTTTTTCTTTTGCATATACTAGAGGAATCAGTAACTCGTGAAAATTTTCATCACCTTTTCATGGGTTTGAATCCTGCTCCTTGCTGCCAATATAACCTCCAGTTGTGTTGGGTAAACTTTTTAATGTAGTCGATGATGTTGGCGCGACAAACCCTTTGGTACTACGAGGCCCTAATATTTGAACCGAGGTTACACATGCCAAACGAGGTACTTTACCAACTAACCAAACCCTCAAACCTGCTTTGTCTTGAAGTTTATCGCATGATCAAAATTTCTTTTTTTCTTTCAAAGTTTTAGTTTGTAATGTCATGTGTCTAGTCTCATAACAATTTTGGCATCAAAATGTGATATTTTCACAATCCACTAGTTGATCCCATTCTCTTGAGTTTGATTTAATCTTAATAGATTGTGGCAAAGGTTTTGAGATATTCATAACAAATGTTTGGGTATATATAACATGCTTTTGCTCCTTAATAGTTAGTCCTTCCTTGATGAATTCCCCTTGGGCATTTTCAATATTCTTCAAAACATCCTTATTGATAAGCTAATATGAAATTTCAAACAACCTAACCCATATCGAAAACTTCTTAATAATTTATCTCAATAAAATAATTCCATTTCATAGTCTTAAATAAAGACCATCTCTCCCCCTAAACCATGGGCCACCACCCATTATTTTATGTTTTATCTCTGATTTTTGAACTAAAAAACCTTTAGGAAGAAAAGTCACAGAGTAATTTGAATTCAACTTCCACTTCCACTTGATCCAATTTTGAATCTCCAAAAACCTTGGCCAACATCTATGGAACTTACATATTAACCCACTAATTTTAAGAACCATTATATCGTGCTCAATTATCTCATCCTTGATAGTCACTTCTAGTGTAACATTTGCTACCTGGATTGAATCTACCATATATTTTATCTTCCACTTATCTCCAACTTGGGCATCCATACTTCTAGTTAGGACATCCTAATTTCTAGCTATGCCATCCTGACTTCCCATAGGTCTTTTAAATATAACTTTTCTTCCATACTAGCTAGTGGATCCCCCTCATGGCTCACACTCACTCTTGGCTTGCACTCCCTCTTGGCTTGTACTCACTCTTGTCTTTTCTTTCTATTGATGTTCCTTCATTTTGACAAATTTCTAAAAAAAATGAGAGTTTGAAGCATTGATGCACATAAGATGAACCTGCTAATCTTCCACCATAACCGGATGGACCTGCTACTCTTCCACCATAATAGAAGATCTATGGCTTTGATAACGATTTTCGTTGCTAATATGCCATAATTAAATATTTGTGGCTTTCATTCTAGTTTTCTATAGTCTGCTCTAAGCCTTTGCAGCCAGTCCTCTATGCCACTCTTCTAACCTTCTTCCATTTAAAGACTTTCTATTTTGTGTATATTCTTTATATTACTACAACAAATATTACTAGTTATATTATTTTTAAAAATTATAAATGATTCCTTACATTTTTTATTGAGGTTAGTGTGAGAAACCCCTCAGACCGATGCTCAAGGCTAGGCATCTCATCCCAACCATGACCTTTGATAAGAGTGAGAACTAATATTATCAATAGGGTTCAAACACACAACCATACACACACCCACTCTCTCCCACACTCACCCACTCCACGGTTTGAAACTTGGACCTCCCAAAAAAGAACCAAAGCCCGAACCATAGTGTTGTCCCCTGGGACAACTCCCTTGCATTTTTTAGTTAAAGAATAAAAATATATTTTTGTATTTTTTAATTAATTGTATGAGATTGAAATGATCACATTCTTATTACATTAACATGGTGATGACATTATGTAGTTATGACAACTTAACTATTATATGTAGTGATTGACAAAATTCTAAGGCAGTTTAACACCATTTAATAAAAAGAAGGTTAGTAGTACTTTAGCCTAGAACTACATATACACTTTCTAATATATACTCCCCCTGACTCATGTTGCCCCATCCAGGGGAATCTTTCTCTTGAGACCAAGAAAGTTATCTCATTTGTAGAGTTTGTTGGCTATCGATCTTCTACCTATCTCGAATTTGGATTGGTTATTCAGCTCCGGGGACCTAGTTTCTCCCAACTTTATAATTTCTAGTTTGGTACCTATAGTATTTTGCTACTTTTATCCAATTTGCTTTGTGTAGTTATTCCATGAAAGGTCTCCACTCTAGAAACTAAGCCCACCAAATGTTGGTGCCTATCCCAAGAGTCTATCCAAAAGTTTACATGTTGACCATTGTGAATTATCCAAAAGGGCTCCTTCTTTATCAGCTACTCTCATACCCTCAAAATTGCAAATATGGGGGATCCTTTGGTAGGTAATTGGAGTCGAATAATGGCTATCAAAATTTAAATTGTTTGCATATTTAGATCTTAGACTTTGGGCCCATAGTACATTAAGGTTGTTCAACATCCTTTGATACAACTTAGTTGGTAGTGTCTTGTTCTTGATTGTTGATCTAAATCCTAATACCCCTTCATGGTTATGAAGGCATAAAGCTTCCAATGCACTAATACCCATTTTCTTCCTTCCTTAGTGCCACTTAAAATAAATTGATGATTTACTTGATCCAACTCTCTCAACACTGCCTTGGGAATATCCAAAACTATGGAGATATAACTAGGTATAGATTGAAGGACTGATTTAACCAAGGTTATTCTTCCTGTATTAGTCCATTTTTCTATTTTTCTTTTTACTTTGTCCACTAGCTAGATGCAATAATTTTTTGTCAACCTGTTTTAAGAGAAACATATAAGTAGGTTATGGGAAGGGAGGTCTTCTGGTATCTTAGTTTATCAAGAACCATGATCTCCTGTATGGGTGAACAGTAGAAGAAAATGACTTTGGACTTTTCCTCATTGATTTGTTACCCTATGACTCTTGAGAAACAACTTATAATATGTTTGATTCTTGAGTATTTCTTCACTATTGCTTTCTTTAATAGAATAAAACCATCAAAAAACTAGAGATGAGTGATTGGTTTGGCTCTATTTGTAATAGTGATTACTGTTAATGTTTATATTATATTGCATTTGGCCATTTTCCTTCCTAGGCATTCAACCATAATGATGAATAAATATGGGAAAATATTATTTCCTTGCCTAATACCTCTAGATGTAGTGAACAATAGTGAAGGGCAACCATTGATCAAAATTGAATAGGACACTAATGAAATACATCCCTTGATATAATCTGTCCATTCCTATGAGAACCTAAATTTACCCATTACTTTGAGGAGGAAATTCCAATACACCCTATCATATGCTTTGGATAAGTCTAATATGATGAACATGGATGAGAATTTATGTGCTTCCATGGAGTGAACAACCTCTTGAGCCAAAAATATCTCATCCACTATATGTCTACCTTCCACAAAACCACCTTGTTCTAGTGAGATAATCTTATGTAGAAACAATTTGAGCCTCTCTTCCATTATCTTGGTGATTATTTTGAGCAATAAATTACATAAAACTATTGGTCTAAACTCGATAATGTGCTCTACATATTGTGCCTCTAGGATCAAAGCTATATATGATTTGTTGATTTTATTCAACGCTGCATCTTAAGCTTTCTGATGAGGCCTGGAAATGCCTCCATCATAGCATGTTTTGAACAACTAAAACTTGCCTAAAACTCTGTGATTTACTTTATATACTAGTTAAGTTGATCTAATATGTTGTGTATTAATTGTTTGCATGATTGATGTGTTTGGAATATTATATGCTGATTTTTACAGTTTTTGTGTAGTTTTATGTCACTTTGCCATGACCTGTTACATAAGGGATATGCTTAGGCTGATAGCAACACTTTACTATTCTTATTTTGATGTTTCTCAAGCATTAATTTCTTTGAATTTAGCAAATAGTGCAAAGAACTATTATTGTGCAGCAAAACTGGTTTTCTGTGTAAATTCCAGCCAACTACCAATGAATGGCAAGGCATGGAATTCACACATGAAGAGGAATGAAGGCTATTGCAATATGATCCTGAGGACTAATCCACCTGAGAAATGCAGCTGAAATAAATTGAAGAGTACATAGTTGGTCATTCCAAAGATCTTCGGATTGAGAAATACAATCTCTTCGGATTGAGCGAATATCTTCGGATTGAGAACAAAAAGCACTTTTTGACCTGTTGACTGATTTTTGATGGTGGAAAAAGGGAAAGAAGGCTGAGGAGGTTAAAGGAAAATATCTCCCATATAAATTTGTCATCCTTGCCATCCAAAGCCACAATTTATGGAAAAGATCCTCTTCTAGGATAAACCCAGGGAATATTGTAGAATAACAGGAATTGATTTGCAAGTATATTTTCTGTTGTAATTAGATTTTAGGCATCTATAAAAGATAGCTCCCATCCAGGTTGAGCTAATAATAATAATAATAGAAATAGTAGTAGAGAAAATATAGATAGAGAATAAGCGAGAAAATTGAGATTATTACAGTTATGTAACAGGTTTTAGCAACAGATTTGTAATCATGTTCTGAATCAATAAAGTACAAGTTTTTCTATTCATTCTATTATGTTTGAGTGTGAGTAATATTTAGAGAGAGAGAACTCATACCTTCTTCTAGAAAAGGAGGTTGGCCACTTCCAGACCTAGGAGGAGGACTAACAGACAGGTTTTTTTCTGATTTTGCTACAGCAGAATAAGCTGCATGAAACTTGTCAATTTCATTCTTTTGTAGTAGTTAACATCCATTTCAGTCCTAATAATTTATTTTCTATTCAAGATACTTTTGTGATGTGATTAGCAGTAGATCTGATTAGTCTTTTTGCTTTCCAACAACTTTCCAATTTCTTGCAATTTCCATTTCCAGCAATTTACAGTTTTGCAATTTTCTTGCATTATTGTTTTTGTTGTCAACCCTTGCATAGAAGATTGACAACCTTCTGTTACAGAGTATTGACAGGACTTAATTTTAGTTTTCATTATTGCAAGAGTAAATAGACTTTCATTTTGCAACTGTAATTAGGTTTCCAATTCTACAACTGTAACTAGGGTTTTAATTCTGCAATTTAATCAGATTTCATTCTTGCAACTGTAACTAAGGTTTCATTTCTGTAATCAACAATTAGTTTTCATTCTTGCAATTATATTAAAGTTCAATTTATGCAATTTAGAGGTAGAAGAGACCTAAAAACCCCCACACAATCAGTTCCACCAATAAGACTTGTTGCTCCCAATTGACCTTAAATTATAGCCCTGTTCACTCCTTTCGCAGATAGCCTTGTACACTACCCTGGATTGACAAATTCATTGAGAATTAATGATGTGCTTAATGACAACGCATCATTTTGGCACCGTTGTTGGAGAGTGTTGTTAGAAGGTGTCAACAGTTCAATAGTTGTTAATTAGACTGAGTTGTGAAAATTTAGGGTAAAATCTGAATATAACAGTTGGTTAAGTAACAATTATTGACTTATAATTTATGTCATTAAGGAGTAGGCATGAATGAGTAGGCCTAGGGATGAAGAAGGCAAAATTATCCAAAGAGATCCCTGGATTATTCCATTAAGAAGATCTTCATGCCTAAGGGGTGAATCACCTATGTTTGAACTACCAGAAAAACTAAAACAAAAACCACCAGCTTCATCATCATCAAAATCTCCTGAGCAAGAAAAATTACCAGACTCATTATCAACAGAAGGTTTTGGACCTCTTGAGAAAGAAATTTGGATAGGTTTAACTATTTTTGAAGAACAAGAAATTATGGCAGAAAGAGGCAATCCAGATGGGGATGACCAACATGGCCATGTCCATAATGAAAATGATCAAGATGATCAAGATGTGCTCCAACCTCCTAGAACATTTGAATATCCTATTCTTCTGAATCCCACACAGAACTCTCCCATGAAAACAATCTCACCTTCAGTGCTTCCAACCTTTCGGGGTGTTGCATCTGAAGATCTGATCAGTTCTTATTTGAGTTCAAAGTAGTGTGTCAAACCTATGACTATATAAATGATAATCAAAAACTCAAGGTTTTTCCTTCAACACTCAAGGACTCAACATTACGTTGGTTCATGAGCTTACAACCAGATTCCATCCAAACCTGGGATCAAATGGAGACTATGTTTTTAGACAAGTATCAAGAGTATTGTCGAGTAAGGAATAGGAAAGATGAGTTGTTCAGAATTAAACAAGAAGATGATGAAACATTAGAAGATTACCTTGATAGATTTGTGTTTGTTCAAAGAAGGTGTGGACTAGGAGAACCAGAATTGTGCAAAACCATTTTTCTAAGAGGATTACAAGATGAATCCAGAGAGGTATTAGATTTGATGGGAAATGGGGATGTAAGTACTCGTAATATGGATGAGATTGTGGATCTTTGCAGAAATTACTCTCGCACTAGGCATAAAAGAAAGAAAAAGAGTACAAATGGCACTGATGTGAAGGACCTAATAGAGGAACTTGCAAATTTTAAGACTGATATCCTGGTACAATTAAACACAGCTCTGGGAGAAATGTCTGCTAAAGCAAAAACCATAGAACCTTTAGCAATTTATTGCCCAAGATGCAGGAATAAACATGCCTTACAGGAATGTCCTCTAAACAAAACATCCATTTCAGCCATTTGTAGTATTTTCTCAAAAGGACATTTGACTGACAAATGTCATCTGCTACCACAACTAAAAACTGTCCTAGAAACTCAAATAGAAGAACTCAATTATGTGGGACCAATACAAGGGGAAACTTTCAATAGTATCAAAATACCCCTCGTTTTCCTACAAATTGGGGAAACAACCATGGAAACATGTCTTGGGGACAGTCAGAACCACCCCAACGTCCTTGGAATTATTCTCAATGGACAAATTCTCAAGAATGGCCACAAACAGGTTGGAATAATCCATCTTGGAATCAAAACTAGAATAACCCATCATGGAATCAAAATAACCCACCATGGACTCAGAATCAAAGTAATCCATCTTGGATGCAAAATCAATAGCAATGGGGTCAACAATACCAGTCCTATCCAAGGCAACAAAGAAATCAAGGTCAAACTCAGAATTTGTTGCCTGCACCAAATCAAAATTTTCAAGGAAAACCAAATCAACAAATGCAATAGGTGAAACAACCTCAATTACCAGCTCAACCTGTAATAAATCCAAATAACATAAGGCAGGCAACTCCTGCCTATATGGCTGATTCTAAAGGAAATTCAGATATGCAAATTCTGGATTGTAGCAACATACAACTACGTTCAAGGGAAAGTTTTACCTGAACCTATTATAATTGAAGTGAAAGAAGATGAAATTCAAGAACCTATTGAACCAAGCAAATTCAAACCAACAATGGAAGAAGAAGAAGAAAAAATAGAACCATAGGCAGAACAGTTACCTTCATCAGGGATAATTCCATACCCTGAGAGACTTAACACTACAACAAAAAATTTTGAATCAGAGTTAGTGAAAGAACTCAGAAAATTAACCATATCACTGCCCTTATTGCAAGCCATTAAGGATATACCTATGATTAAAAGAACTATCCGAGATTTGTGCAACAGAAGAGCAAGAAGAAAAAGAAAGCATTTCCTAAAACTGTTCATGTTGAAGGAAAGATAGTTGATCTCTTGTCAGGAAAACTAGTACCTCCAAAGTATAATGACCAGGAAGTCCAGTTATCATAGTGATCATAAGCTCAGTACCAATATCAAACGTCTTAGTTGATCTAGGAGCTACAATAAATATCATGACCAAGGATACAATGGAACAATTACAGCTCAAACATCTCAGCCCCACATTCACAGTTTTAGAAATGGTTGATAGGTCAGTTGCAAAACCTGAAGGTATCATTGAAGATGTCCCTATAGAAGTTTCTTCTTGGGAATACCCTATAGATTTTTTGGTTTTACAGCCAAGAAACTCAGCACATGGCTATCCCATTATCCTAGGAAGACCTTGGCTTGCAACTACAACAACCTTTATAGACTGAGATCTAGAAAAATGACAATTTCAAATGGTATTGACCTAAAATAGATTTCTCTATATCCTCCTGCCAAGACCTTTAAGCAATTTCATAGGTCAGTTATGGTTTCCTGACTCATATGAAGAACCAGAAGAGGTTATTTCCACACTAGCCACCTTGGTAGTAAGGGAACACACAGAAGACCTCCATGACACAGAAATTTTAGAAAATGAAATAGTCCTAATGAATGTTCTGCATGAACAAGGGTTAGAAGAGGAAGCAACCAATATCAATCAATTGCTAGTGAGAGAAGAAGGTCAAAGTTCTGAAGAAAGGCCATCTATACCATCATAGGAAACATCTGTTTCACTACCACATGGGTGGCACCATCACTTGATCTTCCCTTCTCATTGTTCCATACAGGATATGCTTCCATCAGAAATCAATGAGACAGAAACTTCTTATGTCCTCCCATCTCATCATTGTCCTCTTAATTCCCTAGTCAACAATTGTGAAGAAGTAAATTCAGTCCTTCCAAATACAAAACAAATAGAAGTCCAACCAGGCAAATTTTTGAACATAAATAGCCAGCTTACTAGGGAAGAGGAAGAAAAATTGATAGTTGTTTTGCAGAAGCATATCCATGCTTTTGCTTGGGATTACAAAGATATGTCAGGGATTCACCCTGATGTATGTACTCATAGAATTTATATTGAAGATGTCAAGCCTGTAAGACAGCCTCAGAGAAGACTGAATCCTGCCTTGAGGGATATTGTGAAAGAAGAAATTGAAAAACTTCTGGAAGTAGGATTCATTTACCCAATTTTTGATAGCCGGTGGGTCTCTCCATTGGTTATAGTGCCTAAGAAAAATGGAAAAATGAGAGTATGTATAGACTATAGAGAACTGAACAAAGTGACATACAAAGATCATTTTCCATTGCCATTCATAGATCAGGTGTTAGATACTCTTGCTAGAAAGAAATATTTTTGTTTTCTTGATGGATTTAGTGGATATAATCAAATTCAAGGTTGCACCTCGAAGATCAAGAGAAAACAACCTTTACCTATCCATGGGGAACATTTGCCTATAGGGTCTTACCTTTTGGTTTGTGTAATGCCCCAACAACATTTCAGCGAGCAGTGTTAGCCATATTTTCTGATCTGACTACCAACAGTGTTGAAATATACATGGATGATTTCACAGTCTGTGGATAGACTTTTGACTTTACATTGGAACACCTTGATAAAGTTTTAACTCGTTGTGAAACCTACCAGTTATCCTTAAATCTAGACAAATGTTTTATGATGATGGAGGAAGGAATAGTTCTTGGTCATCACATCTCTCCTCAAGGGATCCAGGTTGATCCAAAGAAGGTGGAAATTATCAAGAACCTTCTCCCTCCTAAAACTCAGACTGATGTCAGAAGCTTCCTAGGACACATTGGTTTTTACCACAGGTTTATTCCTAGCTTTAGCACAATAGGCCATCCCATGTTTGCCCTATTGACTAAAGATTCTGAATTCTCCTGGACTACAAAGTGTCAGGAATCATTTGAAGCTCTAAAAGAAAAATTAGTAACTCCACCTATGTTAAGAGGACCTAACTAGACATTACCATTCCACATATAGACTGATGCTTCCAATACTACAATTGGAGCAGCATTGGGACAAATCGACAATGGTGAACACTATGCTATCTACTACATTAGCAAGAACTTGATAGGAGCTAAAAAAATTATACCACAATTGAGAAAGAATTCTTGGCAGTAATCTATGCCATCAATAAATTCAGGCATTACATCACAGGTTATCAAATATTCATTCACACAGATCACACAACCATTAAATATTTGATGAATAAGCCTATGGTGAGTGCAAGGATTATCCGTTGGTTACTGTTGTTGTAGGAATTTGATATCACAATAATCAATAAACCAGGAAAAGCTAATGTTGTAGCAGATTTTTTGTCCAGGTTGCAGAACACAGAGGAAGGGGAATTAGTGGAGGACACTTTTCCTGATGAAAAATTATTTTCTATATCTGTCCAATCACCTTGGTTTGCAGATATAGCCAACTATTTGGTCACAGGGAAAGTTCCCCCACATTTTACTTCCAAACAAAGAAAACAATTGATCAAACAGAGCTCTTCTTTTGAATGGATTCAAGGTATGCTTTTCAAGAGTAGTCCTGACCATGTGTTACGTAGGTGCATCCGAAAGGATGAGGTATATGATATCCTTAGGGCTTGTCATGATGAACCCTCTAGTGGACACTATTCTGTAAAAAGCACAATTAGGAAAATTTTAGGAACAGGATATTATTGGCCATCTCTTCACAAGGATGTGAAAAAGTACATCAAGCATTGTGATGCATGCCAAAGAATGGGGAAACCCACTCACACAAATGAAATGCCACTACAGCCTCAAGTGGTTTTAGAACCATTTGAGAGGTGGGGGCTTGATTTTATGGGACCTATTGATCCACCTTCTCAAGGAAAGGTGCATATTATGGTATGCACTGATTACCTGACAAAGTGGGTAGAGGTGCGTGCTTTCAAACATGCTCGTGAAGAGAAGGTCATTGATTTCTTGTATAACCAAATTTTTTAGAGATTTGGAGCTCCACGGTCTATCACCACAGACCAAGGACCCCAATTTGCATCTAAAGTTATTGAGGCTTTTACAGAGTTGTATGAAATCAAACATAGGAAATCATCACCTTACCACCCACAAGCAAATGGCCAAGTTGAGGTAACAAATAGAGAATTGGAATGGATCTTGATGAAAATAGTAGTTGTTCATAGGAGAAACTGGCTAGATAAATTACCTTAAGTAGTTTGGGCTTACAATACTACTTGGAAATCCACTATTGGATTCACACCTTATGAACTAGTTTTTGGTAAAAAGCCCCTCCTACCTATTGAATTTGAGCTACTAACATTGCGCACAACATTGGAAATTGGAATTGAATTGTCACAGGCATAGGCGGACAGGATTCTATAGTTGAATGCATTGGATGAACTTCGGTTGGATGCTCTACACCAAACTAAAGTAATTCAGGAGCAGAGGAAGTTGTGGCATGATGGCCACCTACAATAGAGAAAATTTTAGCAAGGAGATTGGGCTTTGCTGTTTGATTCTCGCTATGTGGACTTCCCTGGAAAACTAAGGACTAGATGGCTTGGACCGTACCAGATTGAAGAAGTATTTGACAATGGAGCAGCTCGCCTCTCTCCCATTGATGATTCATGGAGAAAGTTGGTAGTGAATGGACATCGCCTTCGAGTGTACCATACACCTCTGACTAAGGAGGAGTTCTTGCAACAACTTGATAGCTTGGATGCACAATAGGTAGAAGAGATTCCCTCTTCCACCACAATTGCCATAGATTGAGCATAATCATGGATTTCAAGAAAATAGAAAAATAAAAAAAAATAGAAAAATCAGAAAACAAAAAGATGAATAAATTCTAGTTGTGAATTCCTTCATGGGCATAATCAGAATAAAAAAAAAAAAAAAAAGAAAAGAGAGGTAAAAAAAAAGAGAAAAATGAATAACTCAACAGTGAAAACCTTTTTCTAAGGCACTACTGAGTTGGTATGCATGAAAACCAGTTTTATGGCATGCATAACCTTGAAAATTTTTGAGTCACCATTGTACAAATTCACCAACTACATTTGTTTTTGAAGTATTGCGGTAAGCCTCAGCAGAGCATCAACAAAAGCAGTCATCTTTCAAAAACTTGCATTAACTTGTTTTAACCAGGTATATGTTTCTTGCACTTTTCTCATTGTAAATATTTGATATATAGTATATGACAATTAACCATTAGTATAAAAGTGTTCATAAGAGTTGGCATAAGCAAAACATGTTTTAAAAGAAGAATGTTGGTTTCTGTTGTATCTTCGGAATGACTGTTGCATTGTATCTATGGAATGACTGTTGCATTGTATCTTCGAAATGAAGCTTTGTCTTTGGATTAAAAATTGTCTTCGAAATGACAAGTCCAGCCTTGTCTTTGGATTGAAAATTGTCTTCGAAATGACAAGTCCAGCCTTGTCTTCGGATTGAAAATTGTCTTCGAAATGACAAGTCTAGCCTTGTCTTCGGATTGAAAATTGTCTTCGAAATGACAAGTCCTGCTTTGTCTTCGGAGTGAACCTTTGTCTTTGAAATAAAAATTATCTTGAAATGAAATTTAATCTTTGAAATGAGCACTTAATGTTATGTTTCCACGTGGCATCCAAGGAGGGAGAAAATACATGATCAACAAAATTTTTGACTCCATGTGATCATTGACACATGTCAGTTGGTTCACGGTGAGATTTGTCTCATCTCGAGGAAGTACGAAATCATGGGGAAAATAACTAATAATGTGCCACCACCGTTCATTGTTGATAACCATGCATGTGGGAAAATCATGCGTAGATCGGATGAGCTAAGGAGATTTGATGGCAAGGACGTCTGTCCAATGATTGATGGATAGGTGTCCAAGTCAAAAATAGGGAAGCGTGCCACTCTTCATTTCGAAGATGTAATCACTGATGCAACATGATTACAAGAATTTATTTTTGAAGAAGAACAGAACATTGCAAATCCAAAGAGAAAACCCTATAATTCTGTAGAAACCAGAAACTAGTGACCTAGCGGATGGTTGTAGCAGCAGAGGTGAGCAGTATTTTTAGCATAGCAAGAACAAAAAAATGGGATGAAAGATAAAAATGGAACCAGTAGATACTACCATCCTTCGAGAGATTCCAGAAGTGTTGCAAATTTTTGAAGATGGAGGGTTTATGCCATTTTTAGACAAATTCGATGGAAGCTCTGAAGATTTGGCTATCGAATTTGCCCGCACATTCAGAAACAATAGGGTGCACATCAATGACATGAGAATTGAGGTAACCCCTAAAGTTCTTAGTCAAATTATTGAACTTCCATTAGAGGGTCTTCAAATTTCTAGAACTGGCAAGAATACACTAGCAAACATAGTTAGTCAATTTTTGGAAGAAGATGATAAAGAACCAGAATACTTGATAAATAACATGTGTAAGGGTGTAAAGAGGACCAACTTGCAAAAACCTTGGGATGAAGTAGCCACATGGGTAATCAAGTTTTTAACCTGTGAAGGGCAGTATGTAGTTTTATCAGGGCATCATTTTAAAATTTTGAACCACCTTAGACATGGTAGGCAACAACCTGAGGTTAGGGTAAATCTTCCCCTATATCTGCACCAGGAGCTACAAAACATGGCAAAATGCTATCAGGAGGGAAAAGGGAGCCCTCGCCACCATGGTCTTATCAAATTGGTCTACAAGCATCATTTTAGAGGAAACCTAAGAAGCTTTGATAGGTTTTACTCTGCTCTGACTGATGTAGTCTTCGAAAAAGAGGATGAGGAGGAAGAAGACATAGATGCTGTTGTAGAGGAGGAAATAGATGTTGTTGTAGAGGAGGAAATAGATGTTGTTGTAGATATTGCTGCAAAAGCAACAGAGTACCTTTCCCTAGAACCTTCAACCTCACAAACTAAGAGAGGGTCTGGAACTAGCAACAGAAAAGGAAAATATAAGAGGGTCCATTTTTTTGAGAATATTGTTGATCTGACAGAATAGGGGAGTGAAGTTCCCAGCAAAACTGGAGAAGAGACAGAAGTGGAAGTAGAGGAAATTCCACCAGAACCTGATACAATTCCTATAGCCCCTGTTGACACAAGAAAATAGAGTAAGAAGAGAAAGTATACACCAGGAACTAGGAGGTCTACAAGACTCCACCTGAAAGAAATAGAAAAATAGACGATTGAAGAGGAAAACAACCAAGGTAGTCCTGATGTCACAGAAATACAACCAGCCACTGTAAATACCACCTTGGAGGATTTTTTAGAATTTCTTGAATAGTTGGTTGAGGAAGAGTCTGGACAAGACAATTTTGAAATTGATGCAAACTTGGATGCAATCATAGATAACCTTATGGAACCTTCTGAACAGGACCGAACAGTTGAAATAGAAAGTGAGATAATGGTTGAGCAACAAACTATAGATAATTTGTCTGCATCAGATTCTGAATCAGAAGAAGAGGAGGTGGACATTGCAGAACAGTTGAGAGCAGCCAAGAGTGTGATTAAAACACAAACCAGATGGGTTGAGGAGAAGGAAAATATCATTGAAAAACATGAAAAAAGAATTGCAGAGTTGCAGCAGGAAGTGGAGGAACTAAAGAGCAGACTGTTACAATTTGAAAAATAGTCAACTACAACAGATAATGAGGAAGAGTTGGCTCAATTACTGCTTGGATTATCTAGGGCAGATAATTCTTCCCCCTTGATAGAGGTATATTTGGATGAAAACACAAGAGCTCATTTCGAAGCAGTGCCCTTCCATTCCGAAGCAACACCTTCTCAATCCGGAGATGCTCCAGAATCGATCAGGAGCCTAGAAAAGAATATCTGTGGAGAGTCACAATAGTTATGTCTACAAGAAACACCAACACAGGAGCATTTTGAACAGCAAAATGTAAATAATCAAGTAAGTGCTCCTCTGAATAAGATTTCTGTAGAAGTAGGGATACAAGTAGAATTGTTGTCAGATGTCCAACCAGTGGAAGTAGCAGAAAAAGGGATACAAGTAGAATTGCTATCAGATGTCCAACTAGTAGAAGTGGCAGAAAAAGGGGTACAGGTGGAACTATTGCCTAAGTTTCAACCTGTAATTAGACCACCCAATACTGTATCCCTGGAGTAGTATAATACAGACATTGCTAACTGGATGATCAAATATGAAAAGCTTGCCACACAGGTTGAGAAATTGAAACTGGTAGGAAAATAGCTGGAGACAAAGGACACAGAAATCAGTGCATTGAATGAAAAAGTAACTGACCTATGTCAAATTGCTAAATTTTTGGTTCAATTCAGAAGACCTACTAGGTTTTACAGTCTCATTCTGAAGGAGAGATATCTGAGATGGCAGGTTATGAGAATTAGCTTAGGTCTCCCCTATAAACTGGAAAAAGTTAAAGAGTTTTTGGAAGCTTACTTCAATAGTCCTACAGAGCAGAAAAACTTGCTATGTGAGTTATTTCTGCATAACTTTTTCATTCTAGAGGATGTAGATTTCCACCCCCATATTTGCATAGGAGATGTGCAATTGAGAGCTTTTATGTCTACCTTACAAAATCAGTTTTACTAGGACCAAGAAAAAAGGTAAAATAAGGAAATTGAATTAAGAGTTGAATTGTTAGTTAGAGCAATTCAGCCAAATCATCCGATTATCACCAGACAACATTTTCTCATGATGAACAGGGATGATATCAAAAGGATGTATTTGAGAAATTTGAGGGACTATGTAACTAAATTCTAGAATTTTTGTAATGACAATTTTGTTCCAGCATTATCACATTGCAAAAATAGATGGGCAGAACTTTCCATGTCTTTACAGAAAAGGGAGCCTATCTCCCCCATTAATCTGGAATGGTCTAGAAGAAGAGCATAAGGGGTGATACAACTTATTGAAATTATGTAGCATAATTGGGTAGGTCTCAGATTTAGGCCTCCAACCATCATTACTCTAGTTCCCTACTATTTTGAAGAGGATCCTCAACCAGATGAGCAGTTTGAAAATTGGCTCAGAAACCTTCAGGAGAATAGAGGATACTATATAGGCAAAAAGTTGTTCTACAGATCATGGAACTTGAATATGGATATATGTGATTCTATAGCCCAATAGAATGCATGAGGACATGCATTAATATAAGTTGGGGGAAAATGATGAGGCCTGGAAATGCCTCCATCATAGCATGTTTTGAACAACTAAAACTTGCCTAAAACTCTGTGATTTACTTTATATACTAGTTAAGTTGATCTAATATGTTGTGTATTAATTGTTTGCATGATTGATGTGTTTGGAATATTATATGCTGATTTTTATAGTTTTTGTGTAGTTTTATGTCACTTTGCCATGACCTGTTACATAAGGGATATGCTTAGGCTGATAGCAACACTTTACTATTCTTATTTTGATGTTTCTCAAGCATTAATTTCTTTGAATTTAGCAAATAGTGCAAAGAACTATTACTGTGCAGTAGAAACTGGTTTTCCTGTGTAAATTCTAGCCAACTACCAATGAATGGCAAGGCATGGAATTCACACATGAAGAGGAATGAAGGCTATTGCAATCTGATCCTGAGGACTAATCCACCTGAGAAATGCAGCTGAAATAAATTGAAGAGTACATAGTTGGTCATTTCGAAGATCTTCAAATTGAGAAATACAGTCTCTTCGGATTGAGCGAATATCTTCGGATTGAGCCACTTAGCTCCGGATTGAGAACATAAAGCACTTTTTGACCTGTTGACTGATTTTTGATGGTGGAAAAATGGAAAGAAGGTTGAGGAGGTTAAAGGAAAATATCTCCCATCTAACTTTGTCATCCTTGCCATCCAAAGCCACAATTTATGGAAAAGATCCTCTTCTAGGATAAACCCAGGGAATACTTAGAATAACAGGAATTGATTTGCGAGTATATTTTCTGTTGTAATTAGATTTTAGGCATCTATAAAAGATAGCTCCCATCCAGGTTGAGCTAATAATAATAATAGTAGAAATAGTAGTAGAGAAAATATAGATAGAGAATAAGCGAGAAAACTGAGACTATTACAGTTCTGTAACAGGTTTTAGCAACAGATTTGTAATCATGTTCTGAATCAATAAAGTACAAGTTTTTCTATTCATTCTATTATGTTTGAGTGTGAGTAAGATTTAGAGAGAGAGGAACTCATACCTTCTTCTGGAAAAGGAGGTTGGCCACTTCCAGACCTAGGAGGAGGACTAACAGACAGGTTTTGTTCTGATTTTGCTACAGTAGAATAAGTTGTGAAACTTGTCAATTTCATTCTTTTGTAGTAGTTAACATCCATTTCAGTCCTAATAATTTATTTTCTATTCAAGATACTTTTGTGATGTGATTAGCAGTAGATCTGATTAGTCTTTTTGCTTTCCAACAACTTTCCAATTTACTGCAATTTCCATTTCCAGCAATTTACAGTTTTTTGCAATTTTCTTGCATTATTGTTTTTGTTGTCAACCCCTACACAGAAGATTGACAACCTTCTGTTACAGAGTATTGACAGGACTTAATTTTAGTTTTCATTATTGCAAGAGTAAATAGACTTTCATTTTGCAACTGTAATTAGGTTTCCAATTCTGCAACTGTAACTAGGGTTTTAATTCTACAATTTAATCAGATTTCATTCTTGCAACTGTAACTAAGGTTTCATTTCTGTAATCAACAATTAGTTTTCATTCTTGCAATTAGATTAAAGTTCAATTTATGCAATTTAGAGGTAGAAGAGACCTAAAAACCCCCACACAATCAGTTCCACCAATAAGACTTGTTGCTCCCAATTGACCTTAAATTATAGCCCTGTTCACTCCTTTCGTAGATAGCCTTGTACACTGCCCTGGATTGACAAATTCATTGAGAATTAATGATGTGCTTAACGACAACGCATCACTTTCATAACTTCCTCAACCACATCCAAAAGGTCCTCATGTAGGATATCCCAAAATTCTTGGTAGAATTCAATGGGAAATCCATCTAGCCCAAGAGTCTTCCCTTTTTACATTTTGAAAACCACCTAATGTAACTCTTTGGTAGTTACCGGTGTAGTTAAAACTAAATTGTCCTCTTCTATCATTAGTGCAAGTATCTCTTGTAACACTTATTGTTGGGCTTCCATATCTAGAGGTTCTGCTATGAATAGAATTGCAAAATATTTTACTATAATATACCTCATACTTTCCCGTGTGTGGATAGTATCTCCTACTTATTTTCTCAAGGAGGGTATGAAGTTGTGTGATCTGTGGGATAGAAGAGATTTGTGGAAGAATCTTGAGATGCGATCCTCTTAGAGCCATTGGATTATAAATTTTTACTTCCATAATAACTCTTTCTTTTTTTCCCATTCCTCTAGCTGGAATGTAAGTTTGATATCTACCATACTTAGACCCTCTATGAGGACACACATGTGAATTTATTCATTCAAATATTCGAGTTGGGATATCACTTCCAAATTTTTCTTCTTGGCATCTCCAAACTCTTCCCAATTCTAGGTCCTTATATTGGATTTGATGTACTGAAGCCTCCTCATAAAGTAGCACATCTTAGTTCCATGTGAAGGGTTGCCTTCTTTCCACCATTGTTACACTCTAGGCCTAAAAGAGTTGTCTTTAAACCATACCAACTGGAATTTGAACAACAAGTGTCTAACCTTAGATTTCCATAGTTTTGTTATGATTTGCCAATGATTTGATCCTACATTGTTTAGGATCTTTGCCCTAGGAATGTGCCCATGTATTAAAATTTGTCTAATAGCAAGAATCTGTCTAATATTTCCAAAAGTAGGTAGAGCCTTACCTCTTATTATACTGGGTTATAAGACCATTGTCTAGCCTAACATCCACAATATGGAGGTTTTTGATGCATTCTTTCATGAGGTCTGTGCTCCCATCTAAGATACTATTTGCCCCTCAACTTCTCTTCCAAGGACATGATGGTATTGAAATCTCCTCCTATTAGGGCCCATGCTTGAGAGAATTGGGTAATAATGTAGTTTATATTCTTCCATTGTCTATGTTTCTCCTTCAAGCTAGTAGATGCATAAACATTCTAGAGCATAACTTGCTTTGATTGCCTACTCTGAGTTGCTATCGCCAAGAGATCCCAACTACCCACCACTTGGTGGATAATTACTTCTTTAGAGTTCTAAAGGCATGTAATGCCTCCTGATGCCCCTTGGGATTTGAGAGATTCCATTCTTCCAAAAAGCCACACTTTCTTTGCAATTGTCTCCATATATTCCACCCACACCTTTGTCTCTCGAAGGAAGACAAGTTGTGGTCGATTTGTTTGTATCATTCTTCTAATTTTATTCTGTTTTGAGGGACTCCCCTTGAGTTCTCTAATGTTTCAAGAAATGATCTTCATCAGTATTGAGGGCTAAATATGTGGGTAAGGGCATTGAACTTACCTTCTACTATTAGCTTTTCTCCTTCTTTTTCCATATGGTGCTGATTAGTTTTGTGGCCAACCTTTTGATTAGTGTCCATTTTCATTTTCTTGTCTCCTGGCTCACCCCTCCTAATTTTGGAATAACATCCAACCTTGGCATATATGTGTACAACACTAGGGTATTATTGGTAGTTCCAATGAGGTCTTTCCTAGGTTCTAGGTTTTTTGTGGCGCCTACCTTTAATAGACTATAACTCTTACTTTTATTTCCCCCCTATGTTTTTTTATTGGTAGTCTGTTAGCTGGTTTACTACTTCTTGTTTGTTGCTCTACACAACTAGGGTGGTGTCAGGGGTGCTATTTACCTCTTATGGCATAGATTCCTTCCTCCCACCATGGAACTATATCTCTTGGACTTTTGTCTCCATTGTATTCTCATCATCTAAAAGGTCATCAATAGGGAGATTGCCAAACATTTTTTTTGACATCATTGCCTGATTCTTCATGATTGTTGATTTATTTGGATATTCTTTTTTTGGGCACTTGGAACCCTTTAGGATCTGTTTCCTCTCTTCCATGCTCTGGGATTTTATGTGGACAATCTCTTGCTAAATAACCATAATCATGGTATGTTTTGCAGCAAAAGGGTATGTTATCATAATCCACCTCTTGCTCCCATGTTTTCTCCCCAAACAACAAAGTAATATTTTTTGGGAGGGTTTGTTAAAATATATTAAGAAATATATCCGAGTATAATAATTTGATCAAATTTATATGTACTATCAACAACCATCATGAGTGTTCCTAGGGTATTCCCAATTTCCAAAAAAACTATCGGATTCTAAAATTCTACTGGCAGGCCAAACAACCTCACCCAAACTGGTGTTGTGGATGGCATCTCTTCATCTACTTTGAATTTAGTATGCCAAGGTTTCATAAAGAGGTCAACCCTTCCTAAATACCATGGCCCCCCTTAGATTATGTGTTCCCTATCTTCCTTAGAAGCAAAAATAACAAGAAAATAACCATTAGGGTATGCAAATATTTGGAATTCATCTTTTATTCTCCATTGTTTAACAACCCATAGTTTAAATATTGAAAGGATCGGTCTAAACCCCATAAATCAACATATCAACCCTCTCCTCTCCCACCTTCACTATCAGGGAACCACCCGCCACCTTTAAACACCATGTCACAATTTTCCTAGGATCCATATTCGATATCCTCAAAGGTCTTTGTGGTGCCCTTAGGTTATTTATCACATTTGGTTGGTGCTATTCCCCACAAAGGACATCCCTAAATTTTTTTTTTTTTGTAGATCCTTTGACTCCTTCCCCATATTGGGTATTGGTACAATCGACCCCTTTTGGTAGTTTTTCCTCGAAATAGTCTTGCTCATGTTCTAGACCATATCAATTTTCCCCTCTTTAGGTTCTCTGTTTTGGTCTACATTGTAAAATTTATTTATGGTTCTCTTCAACCCTTGTCCTTGTTTTCATTGAATATTGTGATCTCCCATCTCTTTTTGCACTATGAACTGGAAGTACTTGTTGCTTTTTCCTTCACTCTATGTAGCTTGTAAAAATTGGTTGTCTATTGTTTTTTGAATCCACTACATTTCCTCGAAATGTGCCTTTTCCTTATCGTGATCATCCCCATAAAAAGAAAAAAAGGACATTATGCCCAACAGGTCTTGCCCTTTATTTTTTCTTTGCAATTTTGTTTGAGATCCTTCAAAACCCTCGTCCCAGCTCTCTCTCCCCTTCGGTAGAAAAAAATTCAATAATAGTATTTCTTTCAAACTCATCCCCTTGATCATCTTATATTTGATAACCATACTTGGTGGATAATTGGTTATCTAGATAGAGATTTTTTAAAATTGATTATATGGGAGAGAAATGGGCCCCACCTATATTACATCATAATCACATAGTGATATTACAACATTTTTAACAATTATGCATATATTGTTTGGCAAGATTCGAACCTATGTGCTCTCCTTGGATGATAAGGAATATAATCAATTAAGCTAATACCATTTGATAAAAGTTAAGGTTCACCCATGGGATTGGAGCCTTGGTCTATGGCGTGGAATTTATTGTTCCTTACCACTAGCTCCAAATCCCTTGAGTATTGTCTAAATAGAGATTATTGTGTATATTTCCTTCTTTTTATTTTTTATTAATAAAAAATTACTTTACTGTCTAGATGCAAATCATTGTATATACTTTCTTCTTTTTATTTTTTATTACTAAAAAATATAATTTCCATCAAGAGCATCCTTTCCTTTCAATTAACATTTTTTTATTATGACTTTTCTTCCTTAGATACATAAATTTTTATTATAAACATCCTTTCTTTTATAAAATTTTCCAAAAACCAAAACATAGCATTTGAAAGTAAAACTTACTCCTTATTAAAAAGATATTTATTTTAGTAGATTACAATGCCAATTATTATTATTTGATAAGCCATGTGTGGCTTCTATAGGGGCCATTGACCACCCCTATTACAAAGACAAAATATTACATTGTTTTCATTACATTTCTATCAAGTTAACTAAACAATATCCAACTTGCCCTTCTATCAAAAATATTCTTCATTTGCCTTTCTATCAAAGATATTCATCATCTTCCTCAAATTGCTAAGTTTCCACAATCAACTTCTTTATATTATTTTTATTGAGAGATAAAATCTCACTCATATAGATGCCTTCTGAAATTTAAATTTTGTCAAGAAAGAATTCAACATTGTGAATAGCTAAAATATTTACTAGCAAGTTTCTATATTTATAAATCTATTTTCTATAACAACCTAACAATTTTTGAATACATTTTTTGAGGGTTCTTGGTCATGCCCCTAATATTCCAAGATATTATTTTCCTTGTTATTTTTTGTTTTCATTTATGGGTTTAGGTCCAATTATTTTTAACACTTGCAATATTTGTTTTTGTTTTCCCATATCAATGCCCCTTTGGGTTTATTTTTCTCTTTGATTTTGCTTTTTTTTCACTCCCACCAATACTTTCATCTTCATCAATCTCTTCAATCTTCTCACACTGCTCGTACTAAAACTTATTATCTATAGGTTTACCTTGCTCTGAAGGATCATAAGTGCAAGGAATAACCTCAAAAGCACATTCTTTTTTATGTTGCCCTGAAAACCCTAAAGTCCAAGGACACTCTTCCATGGCAATTATCTTTTTTTTTTTGCCCTAAAAACCCTAATTGTTACAAATTTCCTCCATATTTATTTCTTTATTATGTTGCTCTTGAAACCCTAATATACAAGGGATAACCTCTACATCACTTTCACTTTTATTACCAGAAGAGGATTCTATACTACTCAAGGAAAATGAAAATGATTTATCTGGAATAAGCCTAACCTCTTTTGTCATCTTTGTTTTAGGATTTTTCTCCATATCTTCCTTTGCACCTTTAATATCTTCTAAACATGAACTTACACATTGTCCTTTCTCATCCCTTATATCCTTATTTGTTTTTCTAACACTTGATCCAAATGAGATATGGTGGTCTTTGCCATATGTTGTTGTAGGTAGACTTTATTTACCTCTTCTTTTGGAGTGGAATATCCTTGATCCGATCTAGCTTCTATTATTGTATGATTTCTTTGCTTTTTCTTGAAGTTATTTTTTTTGCATATACTAGAGGAATCGGTAACTTGTTACATTTTTCATCACCTCTTCGTGGGTTCGAATCCTGCTCCTTGTTGCCACTATAACCTCTAGTTACATTGGGTAAACTTTTTAATGTAGTTAATGATGTTGGCACAACACGCCCTTTGGTACTACAAGGGCCTGAGATTTGAACCGAGGTTACACATGCCAAACGAGATGCTTTACCAACTAACCAAACCCGCGGACCTTTATCTTGAAGTTTATTGCATGATCAAAGTTTTTTTTTTTCCAAAGTTTTCATTTTGTAAACTCTTGTCATGTGTCTAGTCTCATAACAACTTTAGCATCAAAATATGATATTTTCACAATCCACTTGTTGATCCCATTCTCTTTAATATTAATGGATTGTGACAAAGGTTTTGAAATATTCATAACACATATATGGGTATATATAACATGCGTTTACTCCTTAATAGTTAGTCCTTCCTTGATGAATTCCCCTTGGGCATTTTCAATATTCTTCAAAACATCATTATTGATAAGTTGATATGAAAGTCCAAATAACCTAACCCACATCGGAAGCTTCTTAATAGTTTTTGTCTCAACAAAAAAATTCTATTTCATGGTCTTAAAAAAAGAGCATCTCTCCCCCTAAACCATGGGCCACCACCAATTATTTGATCTTTTATCTTTGATTTTGAACTAAAAAAGATAACGAGGAAAAAACCTTTAGGAAGAAAAGTGACAAAGTAATTTGAATTCAATCCCCACTTCCACTTGATCCAATTTTGAATCTCTAAAAACCCTGGCCAAAATCTATGGAACTCACATATTAACCCTCTACTTTTAAGAACCATTATATCATGCTCAATCATCTCATCCTTGATAGTCACTTGTAGTACAATGTTTGCTACCTAGATCGAATTTACCATATATTTGCTCTTCCACTTATCTCCAACTTGGGCAGCCATACTTCCAGTTAGGGCATCCTAATTTCTAGTTATAGCATCCTGACTTTCCATAAGGCTTTCAAACATGACTTTCCTTTCATACTAGCTAGTGGGTCCCCTTCTCGACTTGCACTTGCTCTCGCCTTGCACTCCCACTTGGTTTGCACTCACTCTTGTATTTTTTTTTTTCTATCGATGTTTCTTCACTTCAATAATTTTCTAGAAACAATATTCGATGCATGGTAAGGGTTTGAAACATTGATGCACACTGGATGAACCCGTTACTCTTTCACCACAATTGAAGGTCTATGGTTTTGACACTGGTTTTCGTTGCTCTTTTGCCATAACTATAGATCTATGACTTTCATTCTGGTTCCCTCTAGTCTGCTATATGCCTTTGCATCCAGTCCCCTACATTGCTCTTCTAACATACTTCCATTTGAAGACTTTTCATTTTGTGTATATTCTTTATATTACGACAACAAATATTACTAGTTATACTCTTTTTAAAAAAACTATAAATGATCCCTTACATTTTTTTTGATTGAGGTTAGTATGAGAAACCCTTAAGACCGATGCTCAAGGTTGGGCATCTCCATCCTAACCATGACCTCTGATAAGGGTGAGAGCTAAGCTTATCAATAAGGACAAAATACACAACCATACACTCACACACTTGCCCACTCCGCAATTTGAACTTTGGACCTCCTGAAAAAGAACCAAAGCCTAAACAACTCCCTTATATTTTTTAGTCAAAAAATAAAATATATATTTTAATTAATAATATTGGATTAAAATGATCAATTTTTATTACATTAATACGGTGATGATATTGTAAAGTTATTACAACTTTACTATTGACAAAAATTTTAAGGCAGGTTAACACCATTTAATAAAAGGATATCCTTAGATTATAAGGAAGAGAAGAAGAAGTACAAGAGCTATTAAAGTGGAAAGAAAAAGACGAGCGAGAAGAAGAAAGCGAGTATAACCATCCCTTAAATTTTTTTTTGTTTGTGTGGTGGCAATTAATGTGTCCATATAGCCTAGCAAATTTAATATCCATGTCATGGTGAAATGTAGCACGCGGGAGACCAACTTGAAAGGGAAAGCAAAGCATATGAAGTATCTCTCTCATTCTTTCTTTTCATTTTTGTTTTTTAATTATTGGCCCGCCATCGCCATCACCATCGCCATGCCACCGTGGTTATTATTATTTTTTTCGCCAAAATAGACGAGAGAATATTACTAATGCGTGAAAAATTGAAGTAACAATACGCCGGTCGTTAATAATCTCTCATTTAGTAAGTAAGCCAACGAACGACATAAGTTATAAATCTTAAGGCCAGGCCATTTTGTTGGGCAGGGGTTTGCATAAATCACTCCACTGTGGGCAACGGACAATTCAAAACAAGTTGATATATGTCCAAATTTTATTTTTATCCGGCGCTGACGTGATCTCGACTAATATATTGGCTTGGCTTGTCGAGCTTCGGGTGGGAGTTCCAAAAATAATAATAAGAAAACAGGTCACAGACCAATTGGGTTTGAAGTTAAAGAGGCCTCAGAGTTTAACAATGGGAGAAATGAAGAATCTAATGATTAATAGTAGAGTTCCTTGTTCCTTTTGACCTATTGGTTTTGAAGTAGAGGCCTCAGAGTTTAACAATGGGAGAAATGAAGAATCTAATGGTTAATAGTAGAGTTCCTTGTTCCTTTTGACGTTGAACCCTATTGCTCCACTTTGATGCTGCGCTACGTTATAGCCTTTATAGGCAACATCACACCATGGCCGTGGCAACGTGAATGTTTTTTACCCCCAATATCCATAGGTACTTGAATGTTTTTTTTCCCAATATCCATAGGTAGTTGAATACACACAAGCGTCCGTTAAGCACTGTTAAAAATTCCAAATTCCAATCTATGAAAGTAAGTTATTTGACCTGATTGTCATTTTCCAGAGAAGAAAAAGTGACGATGCGCTGATTGATTGATTGATCGTTGATGATAACGAGGAAGGCGAATGTTCACAACAGTATGCCAATGCATTTTGAAGGGATATTAACGTAATCCAATACTGTTATTACTAAAGATAAATAGCCAGGTGTGGGAATGTTTGACAGTGATTTCCTTAGAGAAAATCTCCTTTTGCCTACTACAAGGCATCCTTTATGCTTTTATGCTTTTGACTTGCACAAAGGGGAGGAATCGGGGTTGGGGTAGAGAAAAGCAAGCGGGAGCCCAGTAGGACCAACAGTAGAGATGTTATTTTAATGCTTCCGCTTGATATTGCCGTTGTCCTTGTTTTTTTTCACTTCTACTTGACGCATTTAACCAGTGGTCAGTAATTAGCTTTGGGCATACGTCTTATACCAGAAAGAAAGGCGAGGCAAGAACAAAAAGACAAGGCAAGGCGCCAAGACAAAAAACCGGCGGAAGCCATTTATTATTGTTAACCTACGTTTTGACAGTGGTCGTGTAACAGCTCGCCGGGTAGTCTGTCTCGGACTTATTGCGACTTTGTGGCAGATAGACAGCAACGGCAAGGACAGAGAACACCATTTTCATTTTGGTTGGCAGTGGCAGTTCCTTCCTCTGAGAGGGAAGGGGAAGGGGAAGGGGAAGGGGAAGTCTGTACTGTGGATGCTGATTGCAGAGGCCTGAAGGAGCAGATCAGATCAGGTCAGGTGAGGGCGCAGCAGTGCAGTGGCCCTCCATGAGTGACAGCAATTAAAGCCGGGTATTTATTACATATCTTGTTTAGCATTGTGGGTTTGGCTTGTTTCTTTTCCTACTTATGACTGAAATCAATGCCTCTTTTGATATCTTTGTTGAAGCAAAATGTAATTTTACACGTGAGTCCTCTGTCTCAGTTAGGCCAGGCAGACGATTATTTGCTTGGCCCTCCATGTTTTGAGCAATTAAAGTTTTGCCTGCTTCCCTTTTTTGGTTTGGTACGGTGAGTTGTGATCTTGGGCATTTGTTAGTGTTGCTCGCTTGGTTCTTGTCCTCTAGTTAAGATACGATGAGATGTATAGTCTCCGCTTGACTTGCAGAAACATTCTTTCTATCTATGTGCCTTCGTTTTCGTCAGTTACTAGATTTCTTATTTCTTGTGGTGAGCAGCGATTTATCTGAGCTTTAGTTTTATGGCAACTTTATAAATCCGAACGCGAGTTTAGCTCACTCTGAAACCCAGAAAATTGTAATTTTTTTTTCGGAAAATAAGAATTAAGAGCAGAAAATAGCAAAAGGTTGTTAATTCCAGTGATTACTTTTGGAGGCGTCCACACAGAAACTCTTAAGTATTTTAATTGGACTTATAACGCAGATTTGAGGGTTTGAGGGCGGCCCTTTGGTCCTTTGTTGGAGCTGCTACAACTTCAAGGCATTACGAAATAAAGTGAAGAGAAATGAAATGGGAGATACAATCCTGTCGTTGTGGCACTTGAGCCTAACCTTTCTTGTAGTTACAACTAGGATGCACTGTCATAATTATTATGGACCAATCATTAATGGAGATGATTCTCCACACCGTAGTGGAAATTTCTTCTTACACACTTAATTCTCCAGAAGTAGTAATTATGCCATTCATGATATTGAAAATTTTACAAGAAGATGAGCAGACCAGGGTCCCTAACTGTGATCTTAAATGTCGGAAATAAAGTTCGCAAATTACAGATAAAAAGGCAGTCAATAGTATTTTGCTCACATGTTCCATAATATGAAGGGATATGTTGATCTTATGTTTGTTTTCACGTTTCGCGTATGTTGGTTAAGTCTAGGTGTATGGACCATACTTACCTTTTTTCTACCCTCTTCTGGACTTTTGTGTGCGTTGTCATTATTCATCTATGCAACCTTACATTTGGATTCTCTCCCTGTCAGTTGTCAATGGCAAAATTTGTACAATTTTGTTATACTTCATATCTGTGCTTTGTTTGAACTCAGAACTTTCAATTCTGCTACTCTTATTAATATCAGTTATGAGAATATAAAGATCTTTTGTCTTTCAAAGAAAATTCTAAGATTTATTATAATAAAACAATGCCCAAAGAAGCTCTAATTTTCTGTTTAATGTTAAATGATATGCTTGTCTTGTACGGGTTTAGCTTAGACTGTCACTATGTGCCCCATAGGCCTCAAACATTAGGTTTGAATTTATGAGCAACTTATGTCACATTGCACAAATTGATCAGATGCATTCCACAGAAAGGTACAATTCATGCCTTGAAATGCACACTATGACTAAACTGAAACTCACGGTTTAAGGGATACTCTAAAATGTAGAATTGCCTTTTTGTGATAGATACAAGATGTTTTTATTGAAATGCTAAAAGATGTGTTCAGTCCATGTACTGTTTTTCTTGCTTTAGTCCCTGTTTTGTTTGTCCTTGCCCTAATATATTGGTAAATTAATGTGCCATCTACATCACAAATTATAAGCAATAGCAGGTGATTTCATACCTAGAATTGTTTGCCATGCTTTATGTGATGCCCTCTATCTAATTTGTTTTTACCAGAATGATGCTAGAAAGAAAGAAAAATGTACCAAACCAATGTAACTAACAAAATATATCGTACAGTAACCCTGGAGCTGTATTTTATTGATAAAATCTGTTGGAATACATCAATAGAGTAATAATAATATGGAACTAACTAGAAGTAAAGCACCTGGTAGAAGATTTTTCCTGAAATCAGAACTGATGCTGCTGTATAATGTTGCTTCAGCCACCCCTCAAATCAGTCTACCCATAGAAAAGAGAATGTTTTCAGCTCAATGCAATCCCTAGATGAGATTGCCTACAAGAAACCAGAAGGGTTCTATCCTCTGATCTCTGGATCCAAGGGTTTTCATCCCTGAATCGGTAGATGAGTGCTGCCTGGTGTAGCTGCCCTCTCTAGGTCTGAAAATTGTGATATAAACATAGAATGGATCTTTCAAAGGTTGGGCTGCCTCCATTTATTCATTGACATGCTCCAAACCCTAGGTGCGGAGGTCAAGTGTCAATAGAAATGAATAGAGATTATTTTTACTTGATATGACATTTATATCACTTAAGGCATGTCAACTTTAATGTTAATAATCAAGTACCACATAACATGGCACTAGTGTAATAATATTAAGTTGCCTAAGTAGCCAATAAACCCTGACCCCTCATCATTAAATCAGTCATAGCTGGAGAACCACTTGCCAGAAAGACCTGAAATAAAGCGTTATGAACAACTGACTCACACCCGAATCCAACGACAGGCTGCTTGACATGGTCCTGTCCCAAGAAGCCCTCAAAAAGACCCTAAGAAATAGGAATAAGTTTTCCCCAGGGCACTTGTAATGAACATGTACACTTAAAAATCTCCAAGGGCATGAACAATGTCAACAGTACATTGGGGTAAATCCCCCATGAGGAAACTAATGGTGAGGGTTAGCCTCTAACCGACCTCCCAAAATTTAGGCAATGCTTCTAAAGTATAGGAAATGGCCCAAAACTCATAATACTACCAGGGACAAATAAATGAAACCAACCCTCATCTGTATTCACTTCTCTAGCAATCACCCCACACCCATCGAGAAGTATAGAAATGGGTTCACGCGTCCCACACATGCTGACTCAGTGAAAAGGGGACAATACACTTTAGCGCTTGGAATGCGTCTTAGTAGTTCATTTTTTTGAGGTAATGGCCATATACTACTTCAGTGGACAGAGAAATTCACATTGATTGTACACGAGGATTACAAGGAACATCTCTTCCTAAGTAAGCAATGAGAGAAAGCACCTAATCCTTTGCTTCAAAGGGCAAAGAGTTGATATCCTTACATATGAAAATTGATAATAAAGAAACCCATTGTGCATAAAATTAATCAAGATAATTATTGAACGATGGAAGAAAGTTGAGACTTGTATTCAACGGACGGACCATGCTTGCACTTGTAGACAAGGGTATTCTTGTCTTGCCCACTTAGGTCTTTACAATAGAACTTTGAGTCTTCTATTAATTCAAGAGGGTTCATTTAGTTACATTGAGTCTGTTCAATTACACATGTTACATAGATGACATATGTTATTGTTAACTAATAATGTTAGATGTAGTGTATTGATAAATTTCCAACACTCCCCCTTTAGTGATATATATATTCGTATCTAATACTATCATTTCCTCTTCATTTAGTTTTTGCACTTGGTATGGGGTGGGGGTATAGAGTACCCGGTGCAGACCTCCAAATTTGGGATAATGCTGGTTCAAAGGTGCAGGTTACATAGGGCGCAGGTAGAGGGTAGGTGTGTACCTTGAAATTTGGGGTGTGAGGGTATGAAGATATGGGTACTGTGAGATGCATCTTAAAATATCTATAGATTGCCAAAGTGCATTTGTGTCTTATTAGTGCAGCCGCTGCATTATTAGGGTGTGGTATGTGTACCCAAGCACCTGCTACAGGTATGCGTTTCTAGTGCGAGTCCAAAATCATGGGTTTGTGCACTCGGACAGCATTGCTAGCTACTAAACAAGTTTTACTAGCGTGAGTTCAAAATCATGGGTATGTGCACCCAGACAACACTGCTAGCTACTAAACAAGTTTTTTGATGCTTTCAACAGTTTCCCTGAAGACATCATTAACCTGCAGCGTGTGTGACTACTGGTTCACAAATAAAGATTCTTAAGAGTTGTGGAAATATTCAGAGTGGATGGATAGAGAATTGCTCTGCCTTTGCTTTATATCATAGTTGAGAAAATTGGAATCGGGTAGTAAATCGGCTGGTTTAAAAATCGGCAATGAATCGGAATCGGCAAAAAATTGGGAAAAAAATTGGCAAAAAAATGGTATTTTTTATTGAAAAAACCGAAGAAAAATGCAATTTTTCATTGAAAAAAAGCTTTTTTCATGCATATCAGAATTTTTCGGGAAAAAATCGGCAAAATCAGGAAAAAATCGGCTAGCCTATGAATCGGGAAAAAATCGGCAAAATCGGGATTTTTTGCAGATTTTCTCAACTATGCTTTATATTACCAAATAACTACTTATATGAAGATTCACTTATCATCAGCCTTTGAGGAGTTCACTTGATACAAGTCCTGCTTTCTTAGATATGCATTTCCTTGTATATGGTAGAAGATATGGATCATATATGCTTTGGACATGGCCTAAGTCCATGTGTATCAAATTTTTAAAAAAGAGGGAAAAAAGAAAAGAAAAAGAGAACAGCTTCCTTTTACAAAGAGAAGCAAAATTCTTCTTACACAGTTGTTATCTTTGAGCTTATATGGGAGGTATTTTTAACCCAGGAATTTGAAAACTTCATTTTTAATTTTTTGTGTTTATGATGTTATTGCACATAGATACTTTTCATATATTTATATGCTTGATGTATACCAATTTTATCGTATCCAAGGCCCTTTTAATATTAGCCGTATCCATATTGGGCCTCGGGTATCATACCCATATTTATATTTCTATCAGTACGTGATTGACAGCTGGATGTCACAAATGAAGTTCCTGTGTTCAATAGTTACTACCAAGAAATTGTTTCCTGTACCATCCAACCATTCCTGGTCCTGACCATTTCTTGAATTATTGTTTTGATTTTTAAACAAGATTAACACCCAAATTGCCTTAGCACTTTAGATTATTCTGCAGGTACAACATGAAGAATGTCTTTTCTCAGAACAAATTTAGAAGGGGTTGGTTAATTTATGATTTTTTGCTTCTACTACTGTTAGTCATTATTTTGTAAGGTATCATCTTAATCTTCATGTTTGACAGTATGTTTTTGCAGTCCTTAGTCATCACCATTCTGTAGTCTTCGACTAATATAACGTCTTGCATATCTTGCAGAGTAGTCATTTCCATTAGGGCACCAATTTTGACTGATCTATCCTTACATCGAGGAATCTCACTATTGATAGAACTGAGAACTATGGTGATCTTACAACAACATTTTGCTGATCAAATTCAATGCCAGTAATCTCACAACATTGGGTTTTCCAAATTGAATGCTACGACTTATTTGGTTAGTACATCTTTCTACTGCAAAAAGATCTCTATCTATCATTACAAATTTTTAATGAATTATGACCATTACAATCTTCAGCCAGATTCATTGTCATATTCTATGTGGCCACAATACTGGTATGAATTCCTAGAATTTCTTGCAACCAGATATCTGTTTACAATCAAATATGTTAGCTATGTTGTATCAATGGTGTTTGGATACTTACATTAGACGAGTTTGTATGACTGTGGCCCAACCTTAAATCTAGAAACGTGCAACCTTAACTGAATATGTGCATTGCCATTCCTGTACAGGTTTATCATGCATCTTTTACAAAGGATATCCCTTATTTGTCTGGCAACCATGTCCCTGAATGAATCCATAACTTATGATTTAAGAACCTTAGCTTGAACATTGTAGCAAATGAATCTTCAACTTATTAATGCATTATTAGCATGTGACATTAGGTAATGTTTAGTTGAGTGTGCTTAATATTAAGTGACATTAATGGCATGTGACTTTGTATTCATATGACGACTCTGTTCTATATCATGGGTCATAAATAGTAAAGGTGTTAAACAGTCATAAATTAAAATGAAAATGTAATTTATTAAATGATCTACATGCAAATGAAATTTGTATTCTTACCAAGAACTTGAAGGTCATTAGTCGTTGGAAATGAAGAGCCTTAGTGTATATTCCATGGAGTTTTCTTTATCCCTTCTACATGGGTGCACAGGTGCAGGGGTATGCAAGGTGCAGCTGTGAAGCATGTGGTGTAGACCCCTAAACTTGGGTCTGCAGATGCAAGGGTGTGGCTGTGTCTTCTAAGTTAAAAAATTAGTATATGTACATGTATAACATTTTTATGCATTAAAAGTAACTATAAATTTAAAATCAAGATTCAAATTTTTGTATTTAGTTTGTGCTTTCTACTTTTAAAGTTCAAATATTATTTTCAATTTTTATTTGATGTGAAACCCCATTGTAGGCACCTTCGAGGGAGTGAGGTGTGTGTCACAAGAGCCTGTATGTTGCACAAATGCATTAGGTGTGCCCTTGATGCATCCAGTGGGTGTAGGTGCCTCACAATATGTGTCATCAGGTGTAGTGTGCATGCTGGGTGCAGTCCAAAGTTCCAAACAACTGTCAGAAACCAGCACCCACATAACACTCGCTTCTATAAATGTGTTAATGTCTAAGGATGGTCTGGAGGATAATTTGATATTGTACGCATGTTATATCTGAAGAAGTCTGATCTCGTTAACAAATGCAGATCTTTACTTATTACTTCCCATGTTACTATTTGCAATATGTATTTTGGTTGGTTGGCAAATCATTCTATATTGTTTCAGTTATCTGGTAGCTGTGCACGGTGGTGCCCCTCCAATACATCGTACTGCATTTAATTCAAATGATTTTTATGAATATCCTAACAAGAAACTCTTAAAGCCTTTGATACCCCCAAGTTTTGGGGAATGGTGAAAACAGGGTAATAGAGGACACATTTTGAAGATGGCTAGAGAGACCCATAAAATCTCAGGAATTGGAATGATTAGGATATAGGAGTCTGTCTAAAGATATATAGAAAATAATATACAGTATATGATTAGTGACATACATTTATCTTTTTTTAATCACAAGTGAGTACCTAATGACAATGAATATAGAAAATAAATTACAAAACCTTTTTTAATTCTTGTGTTCTACTTACTTTTGGTGGGTTAGATGCTGAGTATAGAGGATTCCTGATGTGCCCTTCCTTACTTCTCCCCCTAGCTGCAGTCCTTAAAGTTCTAAAAGATGCTTCTCGAATGCTCTTGCTTAGCAAGGGACGGCATGGAGACAACCCTTAGACATCTGCAGCATTCTGGGGACATCCCAAGAGATATTTTCTTCCTGTCTCTCCATCCCATATGTTAGGATTGAGCAAAAAGAACTACATATTCCATTACTTCAGCATTGCATAATTAATACAGCAGATCAGTTACAGGAAGTTGTAACGAATCAAGATCAAGATGTAACTGATGTAACCTCCATGTAATCTCCCATGAGGTATAATAAAATAATGTAATAATTTTACCTAACATCCCCCTTATTACATTATTTGGTATGCAAAGAGGGCTGCGAAACAATTCAAATGTGAAAATGTGACACGTGGAAGTGCCCTTTAGTCCAGCTTGTCGGTGACCCTTCTCTCTCATGTAGCAGAAGTATGAAACAACTGACCTGGTTATCTGGCCATGTCTTGGCTGGGTCCCATCGTCATGGTCCCTGTCATAGGTGACCTTGCTCTTTTGGCTGGCGTCATGGTCCCTATCACGGGTGACCTTGCTCTTTTGGCTGGCGTCATGGTCCCTATCACGGGTTACCTTGCTCTTTTGGCTGGTGTCATGGTCCCTATCATGGGTGACCTTGCTCTCTTGGCTGGTGTCATGGTCCTCCTTGGCCTTGAGGCGGTTCTCCCGCTCTTGCTTTCTCCAAGAAATTCAAGTCACCAATTTCTCTCAAACTTGTTACTTGATCTGGCCGCTCATCTAGAAGCACAGGGTTTTCCAGCTATTGCTGCTTCCTTGAGTAGCTCACGACACCGAATTTCTGGCACCGTCAATCTTCTCTACCTTATCATTAATGTCGTCTCTGTTATTCTCATGCATGCGTTTCATGTTCCGGGAATTCCCACTAGTCCTCGCTAGTGTGGCATGGCACATGCATTTTCTTCTGGGAATCATCTGAACTGTTTGGGTCAAAATCAATGGCAACCCTGACATCCGTCCCGCCACATAGTGGACAGGTTTTTTTGAGGAATACTCGAGCTTGCAACTTCATTTGAGCATCCACGTAGGATCGACCTTTAGATGGTTCTCTAAGTTGACCTCCATGTTGACTGCTTCTTGGCTGAGGTCTCCAAAAATCAGAAGTTGGTCTGTCTTGTACACCTTGAAGCAGAGGTTATCGCTCTTGCAGACTTGGTCCGATTTGATGTATGCGATATCTTCCTTGAACTTCTCATCAGCTTGACTCCTTTCTAGGGTGAGGAATGTACTAGAGGACAGACTGATTTGTTGGCCATTGATCTCCAGAGCCGTCGATGGTCTTGGTGGGCTCTTCCAGCGAATGCCATGTGGCTTCCATCATTTTGAAAATAAAGAGAGTGGAACCCCTGGAGTGTCTGGATTGCTTATCGAAGCCCAAGGGCCCTTCCTATTTCTCCCTCTTGAGCCCCTATTCTCGCATTACATCTGCATAAATTCACACGGCGGTGTTGGGTGTTTTGTCTCCCATGGCAAAGGCTTCGTTCCTGTTGGGGGAAATGATACTGTTAAGCCTGTAATTATCTTCTTAAGTCCCCACACAGTCCAGCAGCACGACCGGTGTCCCAGCCAGCCACCATCCTATGTGGGATAGCTCTGATACAAATGTTAGGATTGAGGAAAAAGACTACACATTCCATTACTTCAACATTGCATACTTAATACAGAAGATCAGTTACAAGAAGTTGTAACGAATCAAGATCAAGATGTAACCGATGTAACCTCTCGTGAGGTATAATAAAATATTGTAATAATTTTACCCAACACCATATGGGGAACATGAGAAACACAAGAATACATTTTGCTTTCCCTAAAGCAGGGATGCATCCTTTAGTAACAGTGGTTAAAGCTCATAAACTAAATGCCTTTAGTTTCCCTCCAATGACTATACCTACCTTCTAATTATGACGTAACATATAACCCTTTCGACTTGGGTTATGTATATACAGTGTGTTAGAATGTGTAAACATGCATGTTGGCCCCATTAGCAACTTTGCAACTGATTCTTGAGTCAAGTTTATTTTTAGACATTGGGGATATTTTATCATTATTTTGTCGTAAGTTTTAAGTGGCTGAGGGCCATACACGTACACCTGCCCATGATGAACCAATATAAACACCTCATTTGTTGATTGTAATTATCTTATCATCACTTGAATTATTCTTTCCTCTTTCACAAAGCTTTCCTTATCTCAATTTCTGTCTCTCTTTTTTTGAATGCCAACAATTTTCTTGTGCGCATTTCACTTGTATTAAAATGCTTTGACAAATGACATGCTTAGATGCAATACGCAAACTTTAAATTGAGACAAAGAAACTTGATAACTCAAACATAGACATTCAACTTGGTCTAATAAAGATTGCTCAATAGTGATTGCAAACTGTCTGCCAAAGAGACTTCTTTTAGTATATTTGTCCTCTATATTGCTGACAATTCAACAACCATTTCGTGGAAGTTGACTAAAGCATTGCAGAAAAGGGTCTATCTACCACTGTATGGTATTGAATGGGATGTGTTGGGTTCCTCAAGGTTGCAAGGGCCTTATTTACCTGAATCCACTATCAGATTTTCACAATGCCATCTTAAGATGCAGATTCTTTTGCATTGGATGCCGATCCATTTGCTGTCTGTGATGCTTTAGGCACTTGATTAGGATAATTCCCCATCAATTGTCTTTGTCTCAATTGTAGAAATCCATTTGGTTTGGCTGAGACTTAACGTTTCTCTTCTTTGTTGACTGTAATCTATATTTTCCTTGGTTATGACTTCACATGTTGGGTACTATAGTGGTTATTTGTCCTTTTGCAGATTCCAAAAGACTTAGCAGATTTTATGGTAGCAGGAATTGCAAGCCAATGTGCCTAAGTATTTTGTTTATGGTAAAACTAAGGTGGCCTATATGGTATTTACAGTTAAGTTTGTGGGGGTTTGATTGGATCTTTTCAATTGGACATCTTCAGAACCGGCCTACCTGTAAAACCTTGAATAGGCTCTGCAATATCCTTGGCTTACTGAATTTTGTGGAAATTCATTCTTGATTACTCCTGGATGTAGAGAATATTGAAAAACAATATTCAAGGTCAAGAAACGACTTATTATTCCATGAGAGGGACCTTGCATAAATAGCAAAGGTGTACAATATGATCCATCGGATCATAACAAACTGAATAGATCTCAGCCACACAAAAATATCCTAAATATCCTAGATACCTAGTAACAACTTAAGATATACTCTAACACAGGATTACTTTTTCTTTGCTAGAACTTACTATAAAGCCCCATATATCAAGGTTGCTGCACAAGACAAAGTGTTCGATATTCCAAAAACAAAAGCTTTATCTTTGCTCTAGTTTAGCACTTATTGATATGCATCTCAGCCTTTTGAAAGTGAAACTGATGCTTTCAATTATGCCTTTGGTGCAACCTTGGAGTCAAATGGCCACCCAGTTGGTTGTCATTTTGGTGCCTTTTTCATGATGAAATTCAACGTACTCATTTCTGATAAGGAACATTATGCCTTTTGTTCAAGCCATTGGGTATTGGCATTATTATCTTGTGGAAGAAGTGATACTCCATTTGGATCATTTCTCACTATGGTTTTGCCAGTCATAGAACAAAAATCAAGATTTAAAACAATTTGATGGCCTTTGCATCTACATGAATTTCATTAAGGGTTCTGCTGACAGAATTGCTGATTGTTTGACATGACCACTGCTATGTTGTTACATCAAACCATTATGATTGGGTATCACAATATCCCCATGACCTGATTTTAGCAAAACCTGTGTAGTTTTTCTCCATCCAGGTGATCCTATTATGGAACCATGCAAGGATTTTAACCTCAAGTTCTGCTTAGTTGTCAAGTTAAAAAAAATTATGTTCTCTGAGGGGAGCTGTTGCATCAACCTTGTATGGTGGTCAAGTTGGAAAGCATGAGCCTCTACATCACTTACAGTTACAACAATTCTTCAACTAGCCCAAAAATCCATAAAGATATAATTCATTTCTCAGAAGACTTGCTACTAGCTATATAGAAGCATGCTAACAGGAACCTAAATTTCTCCATTGTTGGTCCTACCCTGCTAGACCTTGGCAACTTATTGGTAGTGGATTTTCCATGACATTAGTAGAAAAATGATCTATCTTTGTAAAACTAGTAGGTTCTGTAAGTGGGACAATTTATTTTGTATGCTAAGACAATTGATGCACCTAAATTATCACAATGTTACTCTGTTTGTGTTTCTACAACATGACCAGCATGATTTCCACAGATATTCAGAGTATTTTGTGCATCTATGAAAATATTTATATACATATATGCTAAGTTTTCTATAGGTTTTCTTCCATAGTGTTGAGAAATGTAGCTCGGACAGGAACTTCTTGCACAGGCTTCAGTATGAACGTGCTAGAAGTGGTTCGAGACATTTCTAATTTTATTTTGAATTTCACTTAAGTGATTTTCTATTTTTAAGTTCACTTAAGTGATTCTATTTTGAAATTCACTTAAGTGATTTTCTATTTTTAAGTTCACTTAAGTGATTCTATTTTGTACTTCACTTAAGTGATTCTATTTTGATATTCACTTAAGTGATTTTCTATTTTTAACCTTACATCTCAAGATGAGATGAGATCTAATCTTAGGGTTACCTTTTTCAAGGATAAAAGGAGAAGATCAAGAGTGTTTTAGATACACAGAAAAAGACACAGAAAAGAATGGGAGGAGAACAGATTGTTGAAGGAAAAATACAAGCTTAGGAGGAGAAGAACAGTGCTTGCTGGCTAGAAAAGTAGCAAGAGAGTAGAAGTGTTCTGCTGTAGCTGTAGCCTCTTTTATTTGTAATATTTCAGGTTCAGAAATATATTTAACTTCTACTGTTCACGCTGTTTATGTTTTCCAGCCATCTGTGTGACTGTTGCATGTTTGAATAAATTATTCTCAGATCTGATTTATTTGAAAAGAACATAGGACAACAGTTATCTAGGGTTTGGAAAATTTACACATAGATAGATGGCAAGTTCAAAGTTACGATCTGTGTACTTGTTCAGCAACTTAGGCTTGGGACACATTGGGAATGCATTGAATAGAGCAGTCCATTATTGGTGATTACCCAATTGAATTTTACCTTGTTCTAGCCTCTTGCTTCATATTAGTCATCCCTATTTCTGCCTCTTGCTGGTGCTTCCCATCTTAACAAGAATAGGATAAATCAGAGGCTTTATTATTCAATGTTTACCTTTACCAGATGCAGGCAAAAGTATACAATGTTCTTTGGAGGAGTTGAGCAAAATAGGAATACTTGATGGATCACAGTCAATCTCCATATCAGTTTAAAGCATAGTAGTCAGACTCTTTTGGACTCCCGAGTATTCCGCCGAGTCCGAGTCCGAGTGGGCTCAGCCATGTCGAGCCCACTCCGACTCCTTTTTTTTTTGGACTCCAACGAGTTCGATCGAGTCCTAGACCGAGCCTGAGTCCGTCCCGGACTCCCGAGTCCCGACGTTGGGACTCGGATGGCCCAAAAAAAAATGTAAGTTTAAAAAAAAAAGAAAAATTACGTCTAGGGCGGTTAAGTGTTGATGATGCTCCACGACTTAAGCATCCACGTTGGCCAGTGCGCAATCACGAACAAGACGCTGAAATCTTTGTTTATTATATTAACGAGAGAATGTGCAATTTTGCTTCTCAAACCTTCAGAATGCTTATCCCTCAATTATAATTTATTTTAATACAAATATATATTTTGCCGATGGATACATCATCAGTGTCTTGTTTGGGAATGGGAACCGCTTCAGAATGCACGTATGCATGTCCTGTGGGGTGTGGCGATTCGAGCGGAGAATGGCATGATTTTTGGAGGCGTTCGATCAAGGAAGGCTTGAGGCCGCCAGTGTTGAGACCTCTTCTGGAAAGTTCGTAGCGTAGTTCTTGCACCTTCATTTTCTTCCATTCTTTTCTCTCCTTCAATGCACCCTCTCCCATCGCCGTCACTGCCACCGTCACCATTGCAGCCAATACACACCACCATGCCGCAATGGAAAAAATTTAAAAACGATAAGTTATTTCGCTCTGAAACCCTCGACCGCCAACAAAACATTTGCTATGCACGAAGCTCTCCCAGAATAATGAATGTCGCTTCTACCTTGAATTTTGGTAAGCAGTTTTCAAAAACGGCTTCCCATTCTAAAACCGGAAAAATGGCTAGGATTAAATATTAGCTTTATTAATATTTGAAGAATTTTATTTTCAATTTTTTTTTTCTCAAGAACCTTTTAATAAAAGTAAAGTTAATAGATCCCAACCAACCATCCAGGAAATCGAATCTGGACAACCCACCGATTATTTTTAAACATGGTATTTGAATATTTTATTTATTAAACATGGTGGACTAAGTTAGGGTGATTCCGTCCCATGGTTTCTCTATTAAACATGGTATTTGAATATTTTATTTATTAAACATGGTGGACTAAGTTAGGGTGATTTTGTCATCCAATGAAGTTTATCATTATTTAATGTTTTTATTATTATTTAATGTTTTGTAAAATGTTAATAATGTTTTTGAACTTTATATATTAAGTTTTATTTTATCATTATATTATTTATTTATAATTTTATAACCAAAGTGGTCATGCTTGCAAAGGTCATAGTCTGTTCCGAATCCTCTGAGTGCATGCCATACCGACAACGATGGTATAAATCTCGAGCGACCGGTGGTCCTCTTCATGCCCGGTTATAAAATAATGAGGTGGTATAGGCTTGTTGGGGGCAGCCCTTGTAGTTTGAACCTTGCACTTGGCAGTTACTAAAAATAGTGTAGACGTAACCAACTCCCTATGTATCCAAAAAAAAAATTAGAAAATGCTCCTTCCTCTTGTTAATTTCTTATTTGTATAATGTTGAATGTTGAGTGTGTTAGAATATACTAAATAAGTAATATGCATGAAAAAACTAATTTTTTTCAATTAAATTTTTTTTTTTTTTCCGAGTTTTTACCGAGTCTTGCCAAGTTTTTTTGTCGACTCCCGAGTCCGACTCCCGAGTCGAACTTTCCGAGTCCGAGTCGAGTCCGAGTTTTGCTACTATGGTTTAAAGTGGGTTATAGTGTATGATCATATCTAGATAAGAAATTGTTTTGAGGGAGGTCATCACAAAATTAGCCCACTCCAATATGAACAAGTTACAATAGGTTATAACTGAATAGACTTAAAACATTACCTTCAAGTTGGACCTGCCTGACAAATTTTGTTTTCATTATTTGGTTAATATTGAGCATTTTTAAACTAATAATATGTACACTTGCTATTCACCAGGTCACACAATTTGATATTTCTAGCCTAATCTACAGATTGAAACTTAATACACTAACCAGCAAGGTCACAACTTTTGTTTGGAACATTCCACACAGTAGATCTAAAATATGAAGAAAAAAACAGTCCGCCAACAAATACAGAAAAATACAGTAATTTACATATTAAAAAATAAAATAATTTAGACATATAACAAATAATATAATAATATATTTACACACAACCCTCAGCCACCTGAACCCTTCAATGGCATGAAATCCAAAGATGCCTACATGTTTTTTATAAACATATAAAAATGCCCCCTTGTCATATCCACCAAGGTCCAAGTTTGGTTTTTGTATTGACATATAACGGCCCTAGTGTAGCCATGTTGACTATCTTTAATTTGATTGGCTCGGGCCCTTAGGTTGGATAGTCAGCCCTTGAGCATTAGGGTTTAGGTTTGTTACTTTGTTAGACTATAAATAGGGAGTGATGTGATGTAGTGGGATTCATCATTCATTCGTCTAACTCTTATTGCCTCTGGTGTGCATAAGAGACTTCACCCTCTTTAAGTGGCTAGGAGACTTTGCCCTCTCTAAGTGGCTTGGTCTGTTTCTCAGATTTGGAATGTAGATCTTTGATACTTTACTGAATTTTCTTTTCTGGAATCTGAATCTATTGTGAATATTCTAGTGTATGCTGTTTCTGTAATTGTTAATCTGGAATTTACGGTTGGAATTGTTGTTTCCATGGAGTTGTTTTGTTAGAAGTGGTACCAGAGCGACGGTTTTTGCACCTTGTGGTGGCAAAAATTGACGACAGAGTTGTGAACACACTTGTTTCAGAACCCTTTTCGGGTGAATTCTTGTCTTCCAATCAAGGATTTTTGACCTTTTTTTTCTACTACCAATCTTCTGATGCAAAAATCTTTTCTAATATTGTGATTTAGACGGAACTGTTCACGTGTCTTGGACTCGTGGGACCCTTGCGGGAAACCTTGCAGGTGTCTTGGAACCATTGCGGGAGACCTACCTCATTTTGATCAACTCATCAAGCGGATCAAAACAAGATATATCTCTGGTAACCCTTTTTTTCGGCAATTTTGAGTCTACTAGGGCTTCGCCATTCAACTAGTGCATTTTTGATCCTTTAGCTTTTAAATGCTAGGAGTGGATTAATGGGTGCTTGTTGAGGACAAATATAACTAATGATGATTATATGAGCTAGAAGAAGCATCATCCAAGGAACCAAAGCAAGCACCGCAACATCCTCAAGGACATCAATAGTTTCAATCCTCACACTCATTCAACCATTGCCATCGTGCGTTCCTCCCACCCCTCTTGCAAAGAATATCCCTCCTCCAACCATGGATTTGGAGACTGCTCAGTACATTCAAGCAACGAAAAATAGATTGAATGAGCGGATCACACATCTCAATACTAGTTATAAAATTTGTAACCACAAGTTGGATGAGATCAATGGGTCTATCAAAGACATCCATGGGTAGCTGAGTGAGTTGTTTGCCAAACTCTACGACGGACAACAGGATTCAAAGATTCCTAAAATTGGGTGATCCCTAGACAACGAGTTCCAATAGGTTGCTTTTGAGTAGGCTTACAATTGGTGAAAAGAACTATAGTTTGCTAAAATCGAGCAAGCACTTGATGGACACTTCTAGTGGAAGACTTTTAGGCAAGATCTAGGGTGCTTCTGTTTTGCTTACTCATCTCTTCATGAGTAGTCATACAAGTCATGTTGGTGATGAATGGGATTTTGCCCCTGACATGGATGCGTTAGCCCATGGTCTCACCTATGTTCTTTTAAACCCCTATGATGTATTGGTCCCTAGAACTGATATAACTCCTTTTTTGTGGTGAGGTTCCTCAAGGATGGGTTTCCAAAACGGAATGCCTCATATGCTTACATAGAGTGCTTGATACCCATGCTCATTAGTGGCTCCTTTGGGAGATGAGGTGTTGGGGTAGTTCTCTTTCCTGGCCAGAGTTCAAGAAGATGTTCCTTATGAAGTTCGATAAAGGAGCCTCCGCCTCTTATGTGGTTAGGTTAATGCAGATTCAACAATAGGGGTTGTGGATGAGTGCTGCGCAAAATTCATGAGCCTTCTCATACATCATTTGTATCCTGCAGTGGTTGTCTTAGATTTCAAGCATGGGTTCAAGGATGAAATCCCGTGCGAAGTCGATATGCATGTTCCACACACCCTCCAGGATGTTGAGCATGTAGCCCAAGCAATTGAAAAGAAGTTCCAGTTGCTTAAATTTCAGCCAAGGCGCAATTTCAATCCTCGTAGGATATACTACATTAACCACAATGAGGATTGTCCACAAGGATTCTTCAATTACAAATGTACATCGTGACACCCATGGGTTCAAGTATGCGAGGAGCGATGAAACTTCCATGTGGAAGTTGAGGATGAAAGTTTCGAAGAGGAGGAGGTCCCCACATCACCACATCAAGAGAAACCAACAAAATTCGAAGCTCTTGAACAAGGTATGCGTACTATGGCCCTATCCACATTTTCCCTAATGGGAATACGAGCCCATCACACCATCAAGGTTTAGAGTTTCATTAAATAGCAATGGGTCATTGTTTTGATTGATTTGGGTAGCACTCACAATTTCATTAGTCATAATACGGTCAAAGCCTTGGGGCTATATATCAACTTTGCTGACAAAGACGAATTCGGTGTAATCAGCCAATGTGGGTAATGCTCAATGTGTGGGTTGTGTTGCTAATGTCCACCTCCAGATGGGTACCTATACTTGGATCAATAGCCTCCTTGGAACACAATGGTTATCTCAATTGGTGGATGTTACCTTGAACCTACAACAGTTATATGTCTAGGGAGAGAAAATGATAGTGTCATCCATCTCCATGGTTTGCAGCCTCCACCATAAATGCAGTCTCTTCTCATTAAATATGCTAAGGTCTTCAAGGAACCCAAAGGCCTTACTCGCAAGCGGGCACATTATTATGCTATTCAGTTGATTCCAAGAAGTAAGCCACCAAATGTTCGTCTTTACCACTATCGTCAACCTCAAAAGACAATAGCCTCCAGACGGGTACCTATACTTGGACTAATAGCCTCCTCAAAATACAATGGTTATATCCATTGGTGGATGTCACCTTGAACCTACAACAATTATATGTATAGGGAGATAAAATGATAGTATCATCTATCTCCAAGGTTTATAGCCTCCACCATAAATGCATTCGCTTCTCAATAAATATGCTAAGGTCTTCAAGGAACCCAAAGGCCTAACTCCCAAGTAGGCACATTATCATGCGATTCATCTGATTCTAGGAAGTCAACCACCAAATGTTCGTCCTTACCACTATCCTCAACCTCAAAAACAAAATGAGAAGCGAGTTCAAGATATGTTGGTGCAAGGAATTTTTTGCCATATTACAAGTCCTCATTTTTCATTGGTAGTCATGGTCAAGCGCAGGGATGATTCTTGGTGGACGTATCCAAACTTCAAACCATTCAATAAGACCACTTTTGAAGATAAGTTTCCTATTCCTATTATTGACAATTTGTTGGATGAATTGTATGGTGCAAAGTTTTTTACCAAGCTAGGCTTATGTTTCAGGTTTCATCAAATTAGGGTTAGAGAGGAGGATATTCCCAAAATTGCTTTTCGTATTCGTGAGGGTCATTATGAGTTTTGGTCTTGCCTTTGGGTCTTACAAATGCCCTTCCACCTACTAAAGTTGAATGGATTTTGTCTTCCGTCCTCTCCAAAAATTTGTGTTGGTCTTTTTTGATTACATCCTGATCTATAGTAAGTGTTGGGAAGAAGCCCATTTGCTTCATGTCGAAGAGGTGGTCCAACTTTTGGAGCGGGAATATGTTAAAAAGTTCAAATGTTCTTTTGGGGGTTTTAAAGTACAATATCTTGGTCACATTGTGTCTCATGAAGGTGTCAAGGTGGATCCTAATATGATTAAGGCCACGCAGATTGGCTAGTGCCTAAATCTCTCAAAAGTCCTACGGTTTTTTAGGTCTCATTGGGTATTATAGGAAATTTGTCAAAAATTATGGGAAGATTGTAGCTCCTTCGACAAGTTTTACCCAAAAGGATGCCTTTGTTTAGTCTGATGAGGCCGCAAGATCCTTCAATGCCTTAAAAGAGGCTATGCGTACTGCTCTTGTTTTGGCTACTCTGAAATTTAACAAGTCCTTTGTCATTGAATTGATTCTTTGGACAAGATCATCATCCCTTGGCTTATGAAACCAAACAACTATCCAACAAGAGTTTGGGTTGATCCACTTATGAGAAGGAGGTGTTAGCCATCTTGCTTGCAGTGGATAAATAAAAACCTAAAAACCTTACTTGCTGGTATGACATTTCATTATCAAAACTTATCATTGCAGTCTAAGCGCTTTTTGGAGCAACGTCTCTCGTCTGGAGCAGAACAAATGGTCAATCAAGCTTTTGGGTATGACTTTGAGATTGAGTATAAGAAAGGGAAGGAGAATGTGGTAATTTTGAACACGGGAATTGGCAAGTGCAAATTGCGCTCGTGACTGCAGTTCAACAAATGGATGGGGAGGGTTTTACTCTCCCCAACCTCTGAATCTTGGGCTGATTCCCTTCTTTGCTGAAAATACATAAAAGTAAACTAATCTAAGAGTATAAGAATAAAATCTAATTTAAAACATGAAAAGTAAATAAAGAAAAAGAGAAAAATATGAACGAAGCCGTAGCAAGATCAAGATTGGTGCAATTGGGATGTCTAGTAGTGATTGAATACTTCAATGGGTATGATCTTCGAACAACCTGGAACAACAATAAGAGAAAGGACTAACAAAAGAAAGGAAGGCGGAGCCACTAATTTCATACTTGGAAACACAATTGATTTAAGATGTCATGCACATTCTTTATTGCATGCTCTTTTTTGAAACATGTCTACTACAATATTACTCCAAAGAGTAGCTTTAGTATGCTGGGTTCCAAAAGACCCTTACAATGAGAATCATTCTCTTATTTATACTTGCAAAATAAAAACCTAATCTATTATTGGACTTGCAATTCTATCTCTGAGTTACAGTTGAAAATTTCATGCGGTCTTGTCATCATTATCCACTCGCCAAATATAGATGCATGGTTCGGAGTTAGGCATGCGGGGTTGAGAGCGCGGTGCACTCAGAGCAAGAGCAAAATGATGTGCACTCGGAGTGGGGCGCACAAGAGCTAGGTGTGCAAGTTGAGCGGGGTGTTGCAGAGCGGGGCATTGTGGAGTTAGGCGTTGCGGCTTTCAAACACTTAGCTAGTTATCGCTGATTCTTGCCCTGCTCTATCTTTTGCCTCAACTTGTGAGACGGATCTCTGTTTCGATTGTGATGGTGGTGGTGAGCTTAGCTAGTTATCACTGATTCTTGCCCTGCTCTATCTTTTGCCTCAACTTGTGAGACGGATCTCTGTTTCGATTGTGATGGTGGTGGTGAGCTACTACAGGTAATAGATGCTCGTTCTCATAAGTACGAAGATTCTGTAGTTTGTTCATGCCATATCTAGCCCTCTTCCCCTTTGGATCACCAAGCTTCATGAAGAATGGCATTCGGTTCCTGAGATTGTTCATCTGATTCATGATATTGATGTATGTAACCCGCACAATGCATTACTCTTTTAGTTTAACGGGATTCTAATGGAGGAGGACTGTATTTATCGCATTCAGTCCTTCTAAGAACAATGTCCTTCAAGAATTGCATGCTTCCCCTTTGGCAGGAAATTTTGGGTTTCTCAAAACCTATTAGAGGGTCAAACAGTCTTTTTCTTGGAAAAGAATGAAAGCTGATATCAAACAAATCATGGAAAAGTATGAAGTGTGCTAGAGGAATAAATGCGAAACAATCAAGTCTCCAAGACTGTTGCAGCCCCTTCCTATTTCGGATTGCTAGTAGGAACACATTTCTATGGACTTCATTAAAGGTCTTCCAAAGTTAGTGGGTTGTGGTTGTGGGCCGCTTCTCCAAGTATGCCTTTTTTGTGCCTTACAACACTCGTTTACTATCGGCAAAGTGGCCAAGGTATTCCTTGACTCTATTTTCAAACTGCATGGCATGTCTGAGTCTTGTCTATGATCGTGACCCTATTTTTACTTGCAACTTTTGGAAGGAATTGTTCATTCTTAGTGGTACTCAACTTACTATGAACTCTCACCCTCAGATTAACAGCCAAACAAAAATTGTGAACAAGTGCCTAGGTACATATTTGAGATGCTTTGCCCAAGATAAGCAGTATCAGTGGGTTAAATGGCTTTTGTTAGCAGAATGGTGGTACAATACTTATCATCTTTCCACTAAAATGTCCCCATTTGAGGCATTTTATGGGCAAAACCCCTATCTATGACAGATTCTTCTTCAACTCCTCAACAACAATCTTTTCTAGGATCATAATTGTATGAAAGAAGAACAGAATTTACACTGCTCAGAATGACACTTTGAGGTTGGTGATATGGCCTTTTTTGCGGCTTTAGCCGTATAAGCAGCTTTTTGTCAAGACTAAGTCCAGCCAAAAGCCTGCACCTAGATTCTATGTTCCTTACAAGATGATTTGCTGCATTGGGGTGTCGCATTTAATTGGAGCTCCCACCTACCTCCAAAATAAACCTTGTTTTTCATGTTTCTTGTCTTAAATAGGTACTCGGTCAGAAGGTGCAGTCCCAAATGGAGCTTCCACAGTTGGATGAAGAAGGCCGTGTTGAATTAAAGCCAGAAGCAGTGTTATGGTTGCAACTAATTAATCTGCAGTCTCACCAGGTGCAGGAGCTACTCATCAAGTGGCAGGATCTTCCTGAAGAGAGTGCGACATGGGAACCAACAACCATTCTCCAGAATTTCCAGCTTTGAGGACAAAGCTTTTTTTTTTTTTTTTTGCGGGGGGGGGGGAGAGTCATGTAGTGGCTCTGATGTAGCCACGTTGGCTGTCTTTATTTTGGGGCCCTTATGTCAGGGTAGTTGATCCTTGAGCATTAGGGTTAGGTTTTGTTACTTTGTTAGACTATAAATAAGAAGTGATGTGATGTAGTTGGATCATCATTCATTTGTCTAACTTCTATTGCCTCTGGTGCACATAAGAGACTTCACCCTCTCTAAGTGGCTAAGAGACTTTGCCCTCTTTGAGTGGCTTGGACTGTTTCTGAGATTTGGAATCTGGATCTGTGATACTTTATTGGATTTACTGTTCTGGAATCTGATTTTGTTGCGAATATTCTGGTGTATGCTGTTTCTGTTGCTGTTTTTTTGAAGTTGTTTCATTACATGCCATACATCCAAGCATGACATAAAAGTTTGTGTCTCATTCTTAACTGGATCCCCATGACAATTGGACTGTATAAGTGAAGACAAATTAAAGTATTTGGCATTATTTTATTTTCATTGAATCTGATGGTCCCTTTGACGATATCCTTCGTTTTTGTTTGACTGCTTTGATAGAATATACTTAAGATATGGTAAAAACATGGTAAATTTTGGAAAACCGTCTGTATTTGGTAACCATGGTAATCAGCACGAAGGTTTGCCAGACTTTGTACTAGTGCTTCTTGTCTTGTTGCAATAAGCAAGATAGCCTCTGTGCCAGGCACTTTGGATCTTTCAACATCAGTCAAAGCAGCATTTTCTTCATTTAGATGCATTGGAGACCAAGACATCCAGGGTTGGGAAGAAACTAATATGGGTATGGATACTGATCTGTAATGGATCATTTATAGTTAGATCCATGCCTATTGGTGTCAAGGATGATCAATCAATCTAAAGTGAGAGTGCCAAAAGTTTTCCTCCATGTTTTAGTTCTTTTTCGTGACAATGTGTGTTGGTGATATGAAAAGTGCTATTGCAGTAAAGGAGTTACCAGCAAAACATGATGCATTGAAAAGCTTATTAAACTGCCTTGTAAAGGGTGTAATGCCGAATTTGATGCTGAAGCAATCTTCCCATGCTGAGCTTTCACAAATTTGACACTTGAGAGGAGTAGATCTAGTAGAGTAGAGGTGGAAATCCTCAAGAGACTTGAATGAGGCCCTTATTTGTAAGAGGGCTAAGAGGGTTAGATCTAGTAAGGATAAGATATAAGAACTCTTGAGATGACTAGGACCAAAGGCCATGATTGCTCAGGCTCTAGAAAAACACACAAACATGCAAAGAAATTACTGGAACTGCACATTCTATATTATTGTAATTATATATAACGTACAAAGGAAGTTTCTATAAATAGAAGCTTCTAAGAGAACAAAGATGTTTACATGGAAGCTTCTTGAAGAATAAAGAATAGGAAGCGTTTAGAGGATTTATGTAAAGACATGTGCATAGGATATACAATTATGAACCACACCAACAATCATTAAATGCAACAGCCCATGTGACTAGATTTATCCCTTGTGACTATTTCTCATTAAGGGTAAAATTATTGCCCGACTTAAAATCCAAATTCAGGGAGGATTGCAAAACATGAGCAGGAACCGATACCTCACAAAATGGAATCAAGACATTCAAGATGTAGCATCAGACATAGAAATCAACAGATGGCAATTCTCATCCAATATGAAAACTGGCAAAAAAACGCACACGCACACGCACACGCACACGCACACGCACACGCACACGCATGCTTATGCGCGCATGCACACCCATACATGCACACACACAAACAGAAGAACATAGGTTGTGGGTGCATGTGGTCAAAGGTGAAAGGGCCACACCTTATCTTTGGACTTGTTTTACAGACAATATTCTCAGAACAAGGAGCATGACAAGAGAAGGAGCTCAACCTTTGAGTTTGCAGTCTCTACAAACTCTTTGATCCCTTGGAGGCTGGCCATCGTAGGTTATATGAGATGTAGGTCCTATGTGGACGCAAATCTGATGGAGGTTCCAAGGAATGATGAGAGTAAGGCAGAGGTGCTGTCTTAAAATCCTTACCAATTTTCTCTAGACCTGAGCAAAGAACAGTAGATGAGCATCTTCAACAGCTCATTGGCCTAAAAGCTATCCACAACATTGAGCATGAAGATGTCATGGTGAAACTGCTTGCTCTATCTCTGCGAGATAAAGCTGCAAAAAAAGGGAACAACCGGAGGAAGCATCACAAGCTGGCATGATCTGGCTAGTGGCCTTATACATAAATTTGACGAAACGGCCGTTGCCATTGTAGTTGTATGTGTGATTTAATAACATCACCAGGCGCCGAAGCTGTTAAATATTTTAACTTGCGTTTCCATAAAGCATGGCAAAGAATTCCTGCAGAAATAAGGCCTTCTAGTTGGTGCAACTCTACTGTATCCATTGTGGCCACAGAACCAGTCTTGGGTATTGGCATTGGATTAATGCATAGACATGTGGAGCGGTGGTGTAACTACTTAAAATCAAGAAAAAGATCAAGAAGAATATGCCAAGGAGAAAAAATGGCAAGACAGAAAAATAATGAAGGAAACCGACAATGTAAAATTGACAAAATGTGGTGGGGAAAAAAAAGAGAAGGCAAAAAAAGAAAAGAAAGAAAAAAGGCATGCCAAAGTGGTCTACAAAGTCAGAGTCATGAGAATTGGAGCAATAAAGGTGGTTGGGTTATATGTAAGTGCACTTGCCACAAAGGCACCAAAATGGCCTCTATCCAGCCATCACATTTCACCTGTTTGAAGAACAATTGTCACTTGTTGGTGAGCCTTCCAACCTTATAATCAGTTAGCTAGAGCTTAATTAGTTATTAGTGCCTTCTCTTATTTCATTTTTCTGAAACATAATTTTTTTTTTCAATTGGTTATATGGGATTGAAATGGGCCCCACCTGTATTACATCATCACCACATAGTGGTATTACAACAAAGCTTGGATATTATCCATGTATTGCTTGGCAAGATTTGAACCTTGGTCTCCTCTTTAAATATTGAGGAATTTAACGGGTTGAGCTAATGCCACTTGATCCTGAAACACAATATTACAATATACTGTTTTGAAGTGGTTTCTCAATTATCATTTCTTCTTTTCCTGTACAATCTTCTTTCACTATGGCCGTTGGAAAAATAATGATAATTAACATTTGGTAACTTTATATAAGATCCCACAGCATCGACTTAACAGATCATATATCAGTAAGATGGCATGCTTGATCCATCCTCTGGAAAAGGATTAAATCGTATGATGCCAATCCCATTTTTAACTGATACATTCAAAAGTGTATAGTACTTTTATCAATTGCTAAATGTAATATGTTTTGACTTTTGTGAAACACTTCTATATTACTCCTTGAAGTCATTGCAGAATCTGTTTCAAGGAGTGATCATGCAATTTATTTTTAGGGAAAAAAAAGATAACATTAAAATTTGTACAAAATCATCAGAGTTTTAGCAGCTTAGTGTACCAAATATAGTGGCACAACATTGCCATTCAAGTTTTATAACTTTAAAAGTTCTAGATCCAAAAATTATTTCTTTATAATTGAACATATAAAATAGAATTATGTTTAACTAGATAGATAGTCTCTTATGCACTACGAACTGCCATTCTAGGAATCTACATGTGGATAGTACCGATGGCATCATAGGACAAAGGTTTTATGTAAGCTGCATGTTGCTTGATTTCATTTTACATTGTACATTGTGATTTTTAAAATTTTATTTTTTATTTGGAGATGGTACTTTTTATGAAAGCTTAAGTTTTAATTTCATGTTATCCTTGATAGAAATCTCTCTAACATACTACATATTATAATTGCAGGTGATAAACTCTTAGTCTCGTTTTCTAACTGCAAAGAAAATCTGCTAATTGTCATGTCTGGCAACTTATATGATTTTCAATGGGGTACATTTCCAACAGCAGTCAATGCTCATCAATATTGGAGTTGGGAATATCACTGGAAATGCCAGAGGAGAACTTCATGTAAAGATGGGACATAATCACTTTTATGGTTGTAAGAACAAAGAATTATTTCTAGAGAAACTCAGTTTAAAGGAAAATCCAAAAGAGAGCCCTGCTGTTACTCTTTCAGGGTGTAATCTGGATGCTCATTACTTCATGTGTTCATGTGATAATGCATCATCTGAAATAGTACATTCTAAGACGTGTGACGAGGATTTCTTGGAAGTGAGAAGGGCATCAGTTTATCGTAGTTCAAAGTCACAGAGAAAGTTTTGGCTAGGAGCTTCAAAAGAAGCCAAAGATGAAGGCAAGATGGATAGTCAAAATAATTCCAGAAAAAGCAAAGGTTTAAATGGGCCAAGCTGTTGTCAAAGGCCTGCAATGGATGGCATACACGAACTACAGAAGGGACGAAATGATTTTCTAGGTACCGAGGAATCGTCAAATATTTATTTAAATACCATGGAAAAAGACAAGAAACTGGAAACTGAAGACTTAATAAGAAACATGTCAAATTTGCCTCATTACCTTCAACGTACAGAGAAAGGCGAATCTTTTCAGGAGAGAGCCCTGCGATTTGGAGTACTGGATTGGGGTCTTTTGGAAAAGTGGAATCATAACAGAGGAGGAAAAGGACATAGAGCTCTTCATTCTCCCTCTGGAAGTGATACCTCATCATCCTTCTCAACCTTGGGATCATCCTCCTTCTCTTGCAGAAGTGATCTCAGCTCTTCAGCTAAAAGAGAAAGGTCACCATTTTGTTCTTTGCATTCGTATTCAAATTCAGCTCCTGTTTCTTCAATCAACCCACCTTATTTAAGCCACACATTTTCACCGGTGGGGAGCCATGCGGCATATGTGGAAGTTACAAGTACTGGTTCAAAAGAAATTTCTATGAATGCTCAGGGCAAAACAGGTTGTGAGGTTCCACTTTATGAATACTTGGACTTGAAGCTTCATCAGGGGAATGGGATGGAGACCCAAGGTTCAAGAATAGAAATCCAAAAAGATGCCTGTGCTCCATTAGAAAAAGAAGTTACCTTCTCAGCTCATGAAGATCCAGACAGTGCTCATTTTTTGAGAACAGGATTGGCTAATGATGATGGATTTTGTGGGTCAAATACCAAACAGGGTAAAAGATCTGTTTCTGAGCTTCCCAAGGAACACTTGGTTAGTGGTCTTGCTACTCCTGGTTTCTTCTCAGCTGGAGATCGCTCACCAGAAACATGCTCAGAGGTTTCACTAAATTTAGAAAATGTATCTATAGAATTCATTGAAAATGCAAGATCTTCAGCATTTAATGGAATGACTCAAGTGGGCAGCTTAGAGGATGATTTAAATATTCAATTTGTTGATTGCTATGATGAGTTGCCTGCTGCACATGCTGATGGTGGCAACTTGATAGATAAATGTGCTGCTTCTGTTCATGATCCATCACCCCATAAAGTGGTCACACATGTTCCTATATCATCTGAAATTAACCAAAATTTGATCAACTTGGATGACAACAGTCGCATTTCTCACGACTCTCAAAAGTACATGTTACGAAATATATCAGGAAATGCTTTTCTCCAAGGGGCTGATTCTGATGATGTTTCATTTCGTAGATCACATTCTGCAATAAGCAATGAACTGCAGCTGAAGAACAAGGTGGTTGACATACCAGCTATGTCAGCAGCAACATTTTCTGACCAGCAGTTGCCTGATACAGTGGCTAAAAATGAATCTAATATGGGTGTTTCAAGAACCCATAAAAATAGGAGAGCGAAAAGCTTCAGTTTAAGTGGGAGTAGGGATCCTGAGATTGACAATCTTGAAACTGGTTTCACGACGCCAAAGTCCACTGACGCATCCTCTTGCCATCACGGTTTATCTAAAGATTGTTGCAGAGTATGTAAAAAAGTTTCAGTAAGCCCTTTAAGAAGGTGGATAGACCCTATTGTCAAATCCAGGGAAAGGCATAGGATGAATTTGCCTTCTCATGCACCTGTGCAATGCAACTTGCTGCATCCTGACCATGATGCTGATGTTGTCTTAAACTCTAAAGCAGGCATGAGAAGAAATATATCTCTGCGAAAATCTCTTGCACAGGGTTTCTCTGGAAGGGGTCATAAAACATCAAGAAATTCCAGTGTAAGATCGACCTCATCAGATAATCAGGCATTTGCAGCGCCCGAAGATGACATTTCAGGCAAGCATTTCTTACATATATCAAGAAATAGATGCAGTTCTCCTGGACCAAAACATGGAAAAGTTACAGAGAGATTGTCTCAGTTTGCATCAGAAACTGATATTGCTTGTTCAAGTATGCATGCTCCACCTGCTCATTCTCCAATTTTACAGGGCCTTGTGCACTTTGTTTACAAGAATGGCCTTCCTTATTTCACATTTTCCCTTAATGAATCTGAAGAAGTTCTTGCAGCCAAAACATGGAAAATAGATAATTCAGAAGGAAGAGATTTTGATTGGATGTATTCGTTTCATTCTGCACAGAGTAAGAAAAGAAGTAAGTCTGGATGGGTAAACTGGGGGAAAAAGGATAATCACATACCAGATCTTGTGGGTAATATGAAGGTGTCCAGTTCCTTATGCTCCAAGTTGAACAATTCCAGCAACATTGAGCATTTTGTGGAGACGGAGTTTGTTTTATTTGGTACAAAAAAAAGGGATCCAAAAGATGACCCAACAACACAAACAGGGCATATAGAAAACAACTCTTCCTCTCCTTCACAGTCAGTTCATTCAAAGGTTTCTTCAGATATGCCATCGTTGGATTCATTCTCAATTTCAACATCCTCCACTTCTATGGCAGGTGATAACATGGAAAATGTAATGACTAGAAGTACGGTGCCTTCTAAGCACTCAGATACAAAAAATGAAATGCATAAGTTAAGGTATCCATCCCGAAAAAATTTCAGTGAGTCATTTCAATCTAGTTCAACAAGATCCAGATCTGCAGCCAGACATGTTAATCAGGCCACCAGTAGGGAGCCAGATATATTAGATTCTGATATATTCCTTTCTAGTCCTTTTTGCCATCACCTTCAGTTGGCAGCTTTAGTGATTAGAGTTCCGTTAGAATATCGGGAAAGTGTAAACAGTGGGCAGGGAGAGGATGCTTCCTCAAACAAATTTGCTGGCTGGGGCCTTAAGTTTCTTGCAAAAAGCTCAGGTGGTTCAAGCTCAGAAACTAAAATTGATTATCCAATGAATTCTCCTCAGCCTGAACTGAAAGATGATTGTCATTTTCATTCTCTAAAATCAAGTAATTGTCCAATGGAATTCGGTGATATTTCAAAAGTGAATTCTTTCCCGAATTCAGGAAGATGCTCATTTGAAAATGGGTCATCAGAATTTTCAGATATCAGCTCAAGCTGTGGAACTCAAGAACATACAAGTGTAACAGTCATAGTTCCAGCAGGCATACATAGCCAGCCAACAACTAACTCAGATGGTCCTTCACCTCTGATTGAAAGATGGAGGTCTGGTGGAAGGTGTGACTGTGGTGGCTGGGATTTAGGTTGTCCATTAACTATTCTTGACAGTCAAAATCCAAATAAGAATGATTTACCAGAAAGCAGTGTCGAGGAAGAAGGATTTCGGCTATCAGATATTTTTATTCAGGTATATTATTAACTTGTGTTTAAAAATAATTTCTCTGTTTGAGGATTTGTTGATACTGTTTTCTTAATTTGACACAAGTTGGTTAGATGATCCCTTGTATTTTCTGTTTTGTTTCTGTTCTCTTCATAAGTGAACTATTATTTAATTGCTATAAGACATATATTGCAGGGAGCAAACAAAGGCACACCTGCACTGAGCCTGACTATCGTTCGTGAAGGACTGTACTTGCTTAGATTCCATGCACGGTTGTCAGCTTTGCAAGCTTTCGCTATTGGTGTGGCCATGCTACATAGCAGAGAACCATTCATATCTGCAAAGGAGACTAAGACACAAGAGTGTTGCTATAGGTCGTCACATGGTCCTTTCGCAAAGCATGTAAGGACATTGAGCCAAGCAATTGCAACCCCGCATGATGATTTCCCAATAAGCATCCCCAGCAATCATGATTTGTTTTCTGTGAGCTGTGTACCTGACCCTCCTCTGTCTCCTTTTGGGAGAGTGTAATATGCATGTAAAATTATGTTTTGGCCACTTTCTGCCTATTTTAATTTGGCAGCTTTGGTTGCTGTTAAATGATTGCGTCTTGGCTTGTTCTCCAAGCAAAGTTTCATGGAATTGTTCTTTTTGTACCTTATCTTTCAGCCTTTTCTGATGAGAGCTACTCATTGGGCTACCTCTGTAGAATATAATGTAATGAAATTGAGTTGGGCATAACCAAAGAACAGAGATAAATGATGTTCATTACAAAAAAAGATACTGAATAAATTAAGGCCAAGCTCTGGATTACTTGAACCATAGATGCTTCCAGGCCAATGCTGAAGTGGTTGCTAACTCATAAGCTCACCAAATCATGTCCTTGTACTATCTAAATGGAAGCACCCTTGTTCCTTGGTGTCTGCACCACTATTTTATTTGGCTCATGTTAATTTTTAGGAAATGTCTGGTGTTACTGTTCAGGGAATATTGCAATAGAATAAATTACAACATTCCAGCCTAAGATGGTTTTCTATTTTCCAGTCTTGAAGAAGCTTCAAGCTAACTTTGGAAAATCTACCCTTATATTGCCTCTGCAAATATGTTATTGTGGGTATTAGGCATTTGTAAAAATTCTATAACTAAATCCTCTTGTGATTTTAACTAGTTTTTGCATATATGTTACTCTTTTTCTCAAGAACTTCCACTTTAAAGCCTGTATCATGTGGTGGCCCACTGTGTAATCCTGTATGTTTGATTGTTGACATATAACATTCTCCAAGATCTAGTTGCTTGTACAATTTTTCATTTGCTTACTACCGAGTCACCATCAGTTTTCTAGCTTATAAAATGTTATTTTCACTTAATTCTGTCATGATTTGTGAAAATTTGTGAATCCATCCTGACTGCATGGATTGGGCATACTTATTCTTGCTACTTCCTTTATGAAACAATCTATACATTGACAATACTCAACGGCTAGCAAAATAACAGCAGCAGTAGTAGTTGAGTCATTGATTTTTGCCTAGAGTATGGACTTCAATAACCATGAATAGGCAAGTGTATTCGTTTTCCCGCAGCTGCATCCAATTTCTTTCCTTTCTCTCCCTTGGCAGGAATCAAGTTTACAGCTTCAGGAAGTCACAGATGGTTATCCTAGATTTTGGAGGTCAAGCTGCAGGGTCTTTCCTTGTTCATTCTACGACTGATTGTAGTATCTATTGAGTACCTTATGAGGTCAAGCAAGCATACCTCCAAACAAATGGGAACTCCAGTAATGAATCTTTAATCCTTAACAAGAGATACATTGCAAGTGCATACACATTTTGTGCCCTTCAGTTGATTTTGGGTATTAGCTAATGCCCAGGGAGGCACTAGGGAGGCATGAATGCTGAGAATCCTCGTTCATTTGCTATCCATTAGAGTTTCCCCTATTTGCTTTGAAAATCGTCCTTTATTTTCTATCCATTGGAGTTCTCCTTAGACCGTTTGACAACCACCAATTGTCAAGCAAAACAAAGTGCAGAGATAGATAAAAACTTGTCTTTCTTCCCTTCCTATTTATTGTATGAAATAACAACTTCCATTTACTGTGCTTAATTTAATAATAAATAAAATAATATCATACAAACTAAAACCAAACTTTCATAAGGTCTTGGGAGGTTGGGAGGTTTCCTTTACATACAGAAACTCCCACCCTTCCCTTAAGAATTAAGTAGACTTCTCTTGCAAACTCTTATTCTTGCTATACCATGTAACTATGGTTACAACTGACCAACTTTTTCTAGTTTTTCAACTTATCATGGACTGCTCATGAAAGAAACACCAATTTTAACTTATAACTGACATACACATGTACACTCCATGCAATGACTCACATGATACTTTGGTTCTATATGTAGCCTATGTCTTATCAATCTTACATTTATCCAGTAACATAGCATGTGACAGTAATCAAGTCAAGCAAAACTATCCATTGGAGTTTCCCCTATTTGCTTTGAAAATCGTCCTTTATTTTCTATCCATTGGAGTTCTCCTTAGACCGTTTGACAACCACCAATTGTCAAGCAAAACAAAGTGCAGAGATAGATAAAAACTTGTTTTTCTTCCCTTCCTATTTATTGTATGAAATAACAACTTCCAGTTACTGTGCTTAATTTAATAATAAATAAAATAATATCATACAAACTAAAACCAAACTTTCATAAGGTCTTGGGAGGTTGGGAGGTTTCCTTTACATACAGAAACTCCCACCCTTCCTTTAAGAATTAAGTAGACTTCTCTTGCATACTCTTATTCTTGCTATACCATGTAACTATGGTTACAACTGACCAACTTTTTCTAGTTTTTCAACTTATCATGGACTGCTCATGGAAGAAACACCAATTTTAACTTATAACTGACATACACATGTACACTCCATGCAAAGACTCACATGATACTTTGGTTCTATATGTAGCCTGTCTTATCAATCTTACCTTTATCCAGTAACATAGCATGTGACAGTAATCAAGTCAAGCAAACAAGCCCATTGCAAGTTATAATTATCTCTAGCCTATAGTATGCTGGAGTATTTAATTTGAACAATAACATACCAATCAAATCAAGCAAACAAGCCCATTGCAAGTCAAAATTATCTTTAGCCTATAGTATGCTGGAGTTTTAAATTTGAACAATAACTTACCAATCAAATCAAGCAAACAAGCCCATTGCAAGTCAAAATTATCTTTGGCCTATAGTATGCTGGAGTATTTAATTTGAACAATAACATACCACACAATACGATGTAATAAAATTGTATTCTCCAATGAATATACATAGAAGTATAACTGTAACAACCGCCTATGCTTCCATTCTTAGACCCCTTATTTTTTTTTTACTTAATAATTAAATATAATTATTTCCAAATTTCCTTAATCCAACTAGCAATAATTATGTTCAATACACCAATCTCTACTTCACATAATTCTTTTAATGTGAGAGTACTAGGTGTTACTAATTATGTTCAATACACCAATCTCTACTTCACATAATTCTTTTAATGTGAGAGTACTAGGTGTTACACCCTTTCAAGCTATTTCCCTCATCGGCCACATGAGATAGCTTGCATCCCTTTCATTCCATCGAAAGGAGCGACTAATCCCTGATCTCCACGTGGCTCCTTTTGCGTGAGAACACTTAGTGCATTGACTGTACTTTTAACTCTTACATCATTTGAGAGTTACCCATTTTCCATGAGCTTTGAGTGTATTTCTAACTCTTACATCATTCGAGAGTTATCCATTTTCCATGAACTCTACTTTAGGTTCCTCATATATAAATTATCTATCCAAGGTAATTCTATCCACACCTTTAATGATCCCATGAGGATCTAAAACTCAGTCATTATAAAAGCCTTTAATCTATTCAATATGATTCAATCTAAAAGCTAAAATAGAGCAATACCTCAATGTAACGAACAAGCTCTACATAACAATATCTTTAGACACATCACATCGTGCACATGTGGGTCCCAACAACTCAACCCGGAACTCATAACATTGCAATTTTAGTAAAAGAAAGAACATCACAACCATTGCTTTCATTCTCTAAGGATGGAAAATTATTTAACCAACATCCCATTCCACATAGCATCAACAATTTATTTATGCTATAATTTAGTTTCTACAACAAATATTCAATTCACAATTTCTATCCACAAGGAGAAACACGTTTCCCACATTCTCATTATTTTCTTAACTTCTATTAGTAGAAGAACACATATTTCACCCTCAAAGATGCACATACATACTAGCATTCACAACTAGTTTATATCCATATGATAAAACTAGTCTTTACTCTCACTATCGTACAATCCATACGTTTACGATCAACGGATACCACCAGATTTGGTTGGTCAGCCATTTCCACTGCTTAAAACATAATACTGGCTTGGGGTCACCCATTATTATGGGTACAACATAACTTTGTTATACTACAACCCCCAACAAAACGTTTCAAGCTCTCCCTAGTTTGCTTCTACCCATCCATTCTTTCATTGGTTTAAAGACAAGGTAACACAACAAAGTATAAAACGATTTCAGCTCACTGGTTTGCTTCTACCCGTCCATTCTTTCATTGGTTTAAAGATAAAGAAACACAACAAAATATAACAACATTTCAACTCAACTAGATTGCTTCTATCCATCCATTCTTTCATTGATTTAAAGACAAGGTAACACAACAAAGTATAAAACTTTTTTAGCTCATTGGTTTGCTTCTACCCATCCATTCTTTCATTGGTTTAAAGACAAAGCAACACAACAGAATATAACAACGTTTCAACTCAACTAGATTGCTTCTACCCATCCATTCTTTCATTGATTTAAAGACAAGGTAACACAACAAAATATAAAACGTTTTCAGCTCAACTATATTGCTTCTACCCATCCATTCTTCATTGATTTAAAAACAAGGTAACACAACAAAACATAAAACGTTTCCAGCTCAACTATATTGCTTCTACCCATCCATTCTTTCATTGATTTAAAGACAAGGTAACACAACAAAATATAAAATATTTTCAGCTCAACTATATTGCTTCTACCCATCCATTCTTTCATTGATTTAAAGACAAGGTAACACAACAAAATATAAAATGTTTTCAGCTCAACTATATTGCTTCTACCCATCCATTCTTTCATTGATTTAAAGACAAGGTAACACAACAAAATATAAAATGTTTCCAGTTCAACTATATTGCTACTCAAAAACATGATGCAACAATTCAACATAACCACACAGTGAGAAAAGCAAAGCATTTCCAAAAAGGAACCTGGTTTCTTCCATAATATCTTTCGGCTCTACTTCATTGCTAACCTCTTCCGTTGCTCTCCTTCTTACGCTGCCCGTTTGTTCTATCTCCGTTCGTCCCTTCTTTTTCCTTGGGTTCATCCTTTTTCTCCATATCTCCACTACTCTATCATAAATGAAAACGTCCGCTATCCGCATGATCCGACGAGCCACTACTCCAAGCATACTTTTCTTTAATGAAGTTCCCTTCAAGCTAGAGTTAAAGTTATTACTCTAAAGTATATCTCTATGTTTGGGTTCGTTGGATTCTGTTCAATACCATTTTTCGAAATCTAGGAAAATATATTATGTTTCCTTTTTTTTTAAACACAATAAAATAAATAAAAGAATTTCATTTATCTATCTTCAAAAATTCATAAACGTCTTTCCCAAATACTCATTGCAATTATCAACTATAATCATTAAAATATTAACACTCTTTACTAGTATTAATGCCATTTCAACGAACTCTTTCATAAGGAAGCAATATGATATAAGAAGAAATCTATCTAACTTAATATATCTTTTCTTATGCAATTTATGATATGCATCTCCATGAAAGAGGGCATTTATCCATGTTGCCTTCTCAAATATCCGGTCAATTTACCCATCACATCATTTCCCCAAGGCAATCTTTCTCGATGACTATTTCTTTCTACCACCATAAGGAGATTTGTTTCCTACAAAAGTGCACCTCATTAGCAACATCATATTCATATATAGAATGCAAGTTTTTCACAAAACCAAAACATGGAATTATCCTACCTTCCACATTAAGATTTACATTTCACATTTTCAATAATAACAAGTATTTGAATACTAAAACTGAAATAGTCCATCATTTCATCCATAAGCCATATAGCAAACATAAATCCATCAAAATAAAAGTTTGCCAAAGGGTGGATCATGACAATAACCATGGTTGAATATGATGCTCAAACCCAAGATGACTGGGTACAAGTAGTCCTTGAATGATGCATACCAAAGTGCAACCACTACACTCATCTAGTTGCTCGTACATAAAAACAATATTATTACACCCCCAATAAATATAACAACTATTTGTAAACCATGTAATTATTACATACTTAATTATAATACATCAAACATACCAAAACGAATGTCATGCTTATGGCTTCGTGCCTCGATCAATATGATTCCATACCTCTATCTTCGTTTGTAAATAGACTGACACTCCTTTCAATGAGATTGCTTGATTAGATGTGGTAGAAACTAGGGTTGTTGAGGTGAATGTTTGAGGAAACCAAGGTGATCAGGAGAGTGGTAGATGTTGAGTTGGGTATATGGCCTTGCCAAACCAAGGTAATTTGGGTAGTGGCATTATGAAATCCCATATTCTTGTTACTAAGTTGCATCTACAATGCTCAAATGTGCAGGTTTAAATTGTTCATGTTTTGTAATATGTCGTGCTTGAAAGTCACCTCCTTTGCATTGTAGTTTGTTTCCTTCAATTATCTGTAATTGCCTCTGCAATATTTGCAATCTTGTTGTGTTACTTTCCATGTCTTGCTAGCCTTCCTTTTTTGTCTCCTTTGTTCATGTCCTTAGGTCATGTTCCAAACATCATGCTTTGCCCTTTCGTAATCAACATCACTACTCCAATCAACATGATTCATACAATTGACGTTATTCCTAGTGGATGTGACTATTCATATGAAGGCTACCAAAATACTTTTTGATCTTGTCAGCTAAGTAGTTGAGTTGGCATAGTGGTTGCTTGAACCTTTGCATAACTACTACTCTAGTTGATAGATAATTACATGATAGAACAAGTGGGGTAATAGATGACAACTATCTTGTTTGGTGATTATTGTCTTGCTACAACATTAGTGGAAGGAGGATTGCAAATTTATTTCGAACTTTCTTTATTTGTTGACAAACTCTACCTTGAAGCATCAACCAACATGTATTCATGACAAAAATATAACATCATTGATATTGTGAATATGTTATAAATGCATACTAAAAAGACATGACAATTATTTCCATTCATATAAGCCAAAAGATAACCGTCCTTAGCATTCAAACCAACAATTATAATTTTCTCTTTTTTTTCTACAACAAAATATGCAAGTATAACGTCGTATTTTAGTACATATACATCACTTAAACATAGAACAATTATCAGTAAACCATTTATATATAGAATTAGTAAGCTATTTTACAAATATTTTTAGGATGTCCCATTCCTCGTAATAATACATACAACATTGGTAATTCCAAGCTCCAAATTCATCTTCATGATATCTTATGCCTCATAATAATACATACAACAATGGTAATTCCAAGTTCTAGATTCATATTCATGAATGTATTCTAAATGTTCATTATGAAACATCAATGTAAACATATAATATATAAAATAGATAATATGCAAAATACTCTACAAACAAGAATCTGTTATAGCCCAACCATGGTAGAATATTTTTCATTACCATTTGATTTACTTTGTACTATCAAGGTGGTAATTCAAAGATATAAGGTTCTCACGCATAGATGACTACCATACTTTCCAATGTAACACTGTTGAATCAAGGAATTGTCTTGACTTCTAATTGACATTTGCATCCCAATTCAAGTTTTAACAAAGTTGGAAGGGATTGCGAATGGATTCTTCTAACCTCCAGATTTAGGTTGGCTCGCCATTGTCCTTGTGGAATACTCTTATACTAACCTACACTAACTTGCATTTAGAGGTTCTATACACAAAAAAAATTATGAAAAATAAATTGCATGAAAGTTTAAGGGCACGAATTGTTTAAGTAATAATGGGTTTTAAACTATAGCGAGAAAAGTATGTGATCAATCAACACATGAAAAGTTGAATAACATTAATGTCCACCCATTCATTAAATTATGAAATTGATAAGCAAACATCAAGATGGGCTAGAAAGACCATGCCACAACCACTGCACACTTAACAAAGAAAGAGGGTGGTGCCACTAATGGAATGCCAAAGGACTTGTCATTTTCTTACAATCCTATGAGGACAAAGCATAATGCGGGTTTCACAGTGCAACTCGAAATTATCATGGTCAAAATATGAATACAATGAGGCCCCTAGGCCCCTATTTATACTAAAAGTTTACTCGAGTTACTTGGAGTGAGAAATAATTACTCCTAGTAAAAGTAAAGATTTCGATGCACCACCAAATGTTACATACCTCTAGTTATGCCTCTAATAGGCTTAGAAGGCTTTCAAAATGACTTAGTGTGCCACTACATGTAAAAATACCACTTTCCACAAGATTCGCTTCTCAATCCATACCTTTAATTTACCTTTGGTTCTATCTAAGTTGTTTACTCTAGTTTGGTGAGCAAATCACTTGCATTTACAAGCATATCGACACCCTTTGTTTAGTGAATCTCTCTCTTGAGCCGATCAATTTTCTTCAACAAGTGAATAGGTACTTGGAGCTAATTGATTAGTTTTTGCAAGCAGATCGGTCTGTGTTCATAGTAAAATTTTGAATTTTTTTGGGTAGCATTTTTTTCCTAATTTCTCTATTGCATTCCCCTTCAAAATTTGTAAAAATTACAGGGTAGTGTCAAGGTACCACATTTATGGCAACTTCATGGGGAGCCAAGCTCGATTGGCATAAGATCCCAGATCTTGTATTTATGCTTGGGCACAAAGTCTACAAAATTGGGATCTTCACAACAAGATTGTCAAAATTGTTGGTTTTCCTTACTTGGTCTTCTATGGTAGCAATCCTGGCAACTTTTGCCACTCAATTTCATGTGGTAGTCGCACTGATGTGAGGTCTTCTATCTCCCCTATGAGATCTTCGACAGGATTCTATGACAATTCCTCTTGTTTAGCAACTAGCTCTTATAACTTACTATATACTGGCTCTAGCCTCTCATAGATTTTAGTTGCATCCCCTTGATTGGATTGTATTTTCTCCTCCTCAAACATAACATTTATGATATCATCTAGGATATACTTTTGTTCATAAAAAATATCAGGCATTCCTGCAATAACTAACCCTTAGATCTCCTTGTCCATTTCTTGGACATTGGTTCTTAACAATGCTAAGTTATTTTTGCAAGTCTGAAGGTTCCTCTAGACATTTAGGATTTTTCTTAACTTCCTAGCCATATCTTTACAATCTATCCCTTACTATTGTGCCTATGCTATCGACATTTAGACGTTGAGGTCTTTACGATCTATCCTTTATCTACTTCTTTTGGGCTCTCTTCTATAAAGGAGGTCAACTAGAAGTACTAAGGTATTTTTTATTTCTTCCTTGATCTTGTCCCAAAGGGATTTGACCTTTTGGATATCTTGCACTGCCTTAGGGTCTACAACCACTTTTGTTGGATTTGAGGTTGTCAACTTTGTAATTTGTTGGCATTTTACATTTAGGCTCTCTTGGAGTCGAATTTTCTCTTTATTAGTTATTGCATGAGGTCTTTAAGCCCTTTTTGACTTTTCTCAGCTTCAACAAGTCAATATTTAAGTTCCTTAACCTACTTTTCAATTGATCCTTCTACAAAGCATATTTCTTAAAGTCCCCATTTTCTTATTGGATTTGATCTCTCTATGCCTTTAGCTGAGCCACTTTTACCTCAAGCTCTATATTCTTGCTTTGTATTGCTTCATCCTTAACTACAAGGTGGCCAGATTTCATAGATGCACCAAGTGTGATATGGTTTTCGAATTGGACCATTTGGTATGGGTCCATCTTGTTTAGGCCTAGCTTAGATACTTTTGTAGTCCAGTTAGCAAGGGTAGTTGTTATCTCAAGGGTAGTTGTTATCTTGGAGGGGTCGATTTCTATGACCTCGATAATGTACACTTGTCTCCTTTTCTTGATAGTTGTGATTTCATGAGTACTAAAGCCTTGGAGGTACTCTTATTGAGTCTCTTATATTCTCTTTTCTACTTCTCAATGATGAGAACATAAAATACCTTGGTGACGTCTATATCTCTAACTTTCCTTGTGAAGGCCAAGCCTCCCTTAACAATCATGCTAGCTTGTGGGGTATTCCTGTAAACCTAGTTCCTTGGGCTAGCCATTGCCTATAGGAGGAGTTGCCTCACTTGAGATGGTGGGTGTGTTGGGTGGGTGGAAGTGGATGATAGAGCAAATGGAGAAAATTGTGTGGTGATGGCAGGGATTGTAGTGGAGATGGTGGGAGTAGGGTGCAATGACAACTATATCAAGATGTCAGTAGCATGCAACATAGTGTGTGATGGCAAGGCTGATAAAGGTGATGCAATGTGTGGGACCAGTGCTTATGAGGTGGTGACTTGGATGGTTGAGGATGGAAAGGATGTGATGTGTGTGGTCCCAACTAAAATAATGATTGATAGGGGTGGTGTAACCCTTGGAGAACCATGTGTTGCATTGGTGGAGGGTGAGAGAAGTACAACAAAATAATGGGAAGGAAGAGAAGCAGGAATAGAAGAAAGGATAAAGAGAAGGGGGAGTAGTGGACGGTTTGAGGGAGGTGGAAATTGCTACGATAGTGGCCAAGTGATTGGTTGTTCTCAACTTGAGAGGGAAACTTCCTTGAGGTATTTCCCCTCCTCAAGCTAAGTTATCTACTATTACAATTGCTTCTCCTTTGCCATTGCTACCTCTCCAAACATAGAGTTGTATATTTTGAAACTCCTTTTCCCTTTGATGGTCGTTTGTCTTACTATCAAACTGACTACTGCTAGGGTCATCATTGTGATAGAAATGGTGATTTTGATGCCATTCTCTTCTTGGGTTTCTAAGGGGTTGAGACATTGGTTGTTGCTTCATTGATCATTTGGCCTTCTTCATGCTCTTTGAATACCTTATATCATATACAACAAATAATTCAACATCAAATAGGGCATATTTGGTAGAATTAGTGATTGTACCTATTTCATACTTCATTTTATGCCATGTGAGGATATTCTAGTCAGTATATCCCATTTTCCTAAGTGCCCCTAACCTTTGATGGTTTAGTTTGATGCTGGAGTCAAATTCATGCTTTAGCTTCATGTAGAACGGATGCCACTTTGGTGGGTTGGCAGACTAACTCTAGATTTCAACTTCATACCTGTGATCACTTCCTAGAGTGGCAAGGGTCGTTTCTTCATCTAGGTTTCCTATTTCACATTATATCTCTTCTTATGGGTAAATAAGATATCTAATTTCTTGTCTCTTAAGGTCTGCTTGAATATTCCCTTTGGGTCATAAGATCGATGATAATTTAGTTGTTCTAAACCCATATCTTTCAATTATGCCTCTACTATTGAGTGGAATCAATGCAACTTTAGGGTAATGCTCATTATTGACTACTTGAGTATTATTTTACCCCTTAAAGTACTCCAAGTCCACTATCGAGTTATCACACATATTATAGGTTGAATATGTGTTTTGACACACATAAAGAAAACTCAAAGGACATGTTTGAAAAGATAGAGAGGTGGATAAATGATCTGGTTCTCCCTAAATAACAATCTTTGCTTGGCCATTTTTTGTTGCAACTATCGTACCTCACTTGATAGTCTTGGTGCCTTCCCTCTAAATTTTTTTAAAACAACCTCATACACCTTATCATAGAAATAATATGAGGTTTTTCTTATTTCTAAATAGGGTATGTCCATGCACTCCACAACTAATAGAGGTTTTCCATAAGATCCTACTTGGTCTAGCTAAAGGGTGGGAAATAAATTTTTCTTCTAGTATAAATTTTCCAGACTAGTTAGGAGTTGTAATTGAACTTCCTCTTCTTGAAATATTTTAGTTGATTGTCCATCTCATCTAAAATGTATTTTACATAGTCAATCATTTGGGAGTGTCCATAATAGGTCTATACAACAAGGAGCAGGATTACATGTTCCTCATAGAGCTTCATATCACTTCTTTCTCTAGGATAATGACTATCCCTAACAACACCATATGAAAATCTTCTTTGACCAAACTCAACTCCAAAAAGATGTTGAAGTTAGATGGTAAGTCTAGTATCTTTAGGGAAGGGATGGGAAAATCCTGCTAGTAAGTGTTGTATGCTTATAGTAAAATTCCTTCTATATCCTTGGGCTATAGGAAACCCGCATAGTTGGGTCATTGGAAACTTAAAAAAAATCAATAGGATTTTGAAAGGGTTACCCTTTCCCTTTTACATCGAATTAGTCACATTGAGATATTTGATGCCACTGAGATTTGAACCTTGATGCGGGCTACATCAATTGTTTGTCCCAACTATTGAACCAAGGATTCGTTGGTATTGGAAACTTTTAACATACTACTTATGACTCCCTTCCATATGTAAAAGTCATCTTCTGTTCATTGTGGGATCCTAAAAATCCTGGTCATGGGATCATACTTCTCTACCATTATCTCTACTGACTCCAAGAAGCTCCATGCTTGGGGTACTAAATTCATGGCTAAGCCCAATGTCCACATTTTGTTGATGCTCTAGGAGTTAGTTTGGGGTTCCAATTTAAACCTCCAAAGGACCTCTTCTTACTTGCTCAGTTGCATATGTACAATTTCCTTCCTCCACCCTTAGGTATGGATAATCATAATATTCTTTGGGTCTCTTTGGAGGAGGGAAGCTTTGTCTCTTTCTCTTCCCCCTCTTCTTCCATATTTGTACCTCTTATAGTTTGACTCCCCTTGATGCTACATGAATGGGTTTAAGTGGAATGATAATGGATGGGGTGTTAGTAGTGGAAGGTGAAAAAACTAGTTGTGACATGCAATGAGGGGCTAGTGGATGTGAAAATGGTGTCCATGATGAGAAATGGACAGAAAGTTGGATGAAACAATAAAAAAATAGGAAAAAATGCTAAATTTATCTATTTTAGAGGAGAAATTCATCCACTATTTTGGAACAATGTGATGCAGTAACAACCTAACCTCTCGAAGAAGATTCAACAACAAACCAGTTTGTTTGGTTCAAGCAGTTGTACAATTTAAGAAACCACACTTTATTCACTTCAAGAAGTTATACGATTTATGAAAACCATACACTCCATGCAATCGTACGATGGTTGGGAAAACCGTTCAATCCAAGAGGCAACCGTACAATTTTGGAAAATGTTCAATTATAGCTAAAATCGTACAACCTTGGTAAATCATACATCTTAAGGTAAGCCATATAAATTTGGGTAAACCGTACAATTTGACCATCAATCGTATAACCCTAGGGAAACCCTACACTTCATCTAGTGATCATACAACTTCGAGGAAAATCATACGATTCCATAAAAAATCATACAATCCTAAGGAAATAATTCAACGCAACCCTAATGATCATTCGATCAATAAATTAAATCCATCAGTTGTACCATAATTTCTTGGTGGATGTAGTTCTTCACACGACTGAGCATTTTCAACTAGAACCCTAATTGCATAGTCTTCCTCCATAAAATTGAATAGTTTATCTTCGTTCATGACATCCAAGTGGAATCAAAATTTAGTATGTCTGTTGTGCGATTAAATGATTATTTAATAATTTGTAGCCTCCACTTTTCTTCATTCCAATTTGGCTTCAAATGAATCTTAATTCCCTTTGCGCTACGCAGTTTCTCATGCTTCAGTTTGAAAACAAGTTTGCAACTTCTTCATTTCATTTGGTAATTCAATTGAAGTTCTTGCCCATGGACTATATTTTGATGGCTTTATTATCCTTTGTTCTTGGTGTTTATCTCCACAGTATTTCACTCTCCTTTCATTTGAAGGGCTCCTTAGATTTCTTAGGTCTCCACTATGATTCTCCTTTGCTTAATTGCAATGCATCAAATGATTGCTAGAACCTGCACAATGGAAAACAACAAAACACACACCATTCCAAATACGCAATTTACAATAGCAAATTCCACAAAGGTAAATGGATGAAAAGTTTTATTTATTTATTGATGGTTACAAGCCAATTGGAAATCTCTCTTTTCCTCTCTCACCAACCCACATCTTAGACAAAAATAAACAATTTATAGCCATGGTTGCACAAGAGGCGAACGATTGGCTTTTCAACTCCATGACTGTTCATTTTCTAGGTATTGTTAGGATGCTCCCACATCATACTCACTGGGTAAAGAAAATGGTTCATGAACATTCAATAATTTTTCAATCTGAACCCCGTATTTGGCAATCTCAGATGCATTCATCCATGTGGTATCCTCAATTTCTTGATTCTTCCATTTGACTAAGTATTCATGATATTCCTTGCCTCTCATATTTTTGGCAACCCTAGAATCTATGATCATCTCAATTTCATCACATTCCTTTTCTGGTAGTTGTTGTACCCAATCAATGGTTGGAAGTCTTGAAACTACATCCTCTTGTTCACAAGTTGATCCTTCATGGTATGGGTATAAATCTGCTACATTGAAAATGGGTGATATATCCACTCCTTCTGGTAGTTCTATTTCGTAAGCATTGGTGGTAAACTTCCTCAAGACCTTACAAGGTCCAATCTTCTTCCAGTTTAACTTATTGTAAGTACCTTTTGGGAATCACTCCTTTCGTAAATATGCTAGAACCAAATATCCAACCTAAAATTCTAGCACTCTTCACTTACGATCAACGTGTTGTTTATACTTCATGACACTCCTTTCTAAATCACTTCGCACCTCCTGATGTAAATCATGAATATAGTCAACAAAATCCTCTGCAATAGCACTTGGCCTCTACAAATTAGCTATCTTTCGTAACTCATCTACTCCACGTAGACGTATTCCATAAACAATCTGGAATGGACTTTTACCTGTGCTTCGATTCACTGAGTTGTTGTATGCAAACTCTGCTTGTGCCAAAATAGTATCCCAAAGCTTCATCTTCTTGCCGACCAAGCATCTCAACAAATTTCCAAGACTCCTATTCACAACCTCAGTTTGTCCATCGGTTTGTGGATGATAAGCCGAACTAAATGCCAACTTAGTACCCAACTTCTTCCACAATGTCCTCCAAAAATGACCCACAAATTTGCTATCCCTATCTGAAACAATACTCTTTGGTAAACCATGCAATCTCACCACTTCTGTAAAGAATAAAGTAGCAATATGTGTCACATCATTCATCTTCTTGCAAGGTATGAAATGTGCCATCTTTGAGAATCTATCAACCACAACAAAAATAGAGTCATTCCCCCTTTGTGTCCTCGGCAATCCAAGGATAAAATCCATGCTTATATCTTCCCACGGTCTCTCTGGAATGGGTAATGGCTGATATAATCTAGTATTTTGGCTCCTTCCTTTTGCATGTTGGCATACCTGGAAACCTTGCACAAATTTTCTTACATTCGTAGTCATTCCAGGCCAATAGTAACCTTCTTCAAGTTGTTTCATGGTTTTGTCCATCCCAAAATGTCCTGCAAGTCCCCCACAATATTTTTCCCTTATCAAATTTTCTCTCATTGAACTTCGTGGTATGCATAGTCGATGCCCCTTGAATAACATCCCTTCTTGGATGAAATATTCAAGCCATGGAGTCCTATCTCCTATAGTAGGATAACTACATGCTACCCAAGCTTCCTTGAAATCTTCATCATCCTTATAAAGCTCCTTCATGGCATCAAAACCAACAACTTCTACTCTCATCATATTCACCAACAAATTTTGCCTACTCAAGGCATCAACTACTCGATTTGATTTACCACTTCTATGTTTTAAGACAAATGAGTACCCTTGTAGGAATTCTACCCACTTCATATGCCTTTGATTCAACTTACTTTGATTGTTAATAAACTACAAAGCATGATTATCTATGAATAAGACAAATTCTTTTGGTAGCAAATAGTGCCTCCACTTTTTTAGGGCTTGAATGATAGCATAAAACTCTTGGTCATAGACCGAGTATTTCCTCTTTGCTTCATTTAGCTTCTCGTTGAGATAGGCAATGGGCTTACCCTCCTAGCTTAGAACTCCTCCTATTGTTGTCCCACTTGCATCACAATCCACCTAAAAAACCTTATTGAAATCTGGCAAGGATAGAATTGGTTGCTCTGTTATCTTTTCCTTTAGGACTCAAAAACTCCTTTCTGCTACACTTGTCCACTTAAATTCATACCTCCCTCCTTTTAGGGTTTCTGTAATCGGTGTACAAATCCCACTAAATTTTTTGATAAACTTCCTATAGAAACTTGCTAGCCCATGAAAGCTCCTTGCCTCAAACTTACTTCTTGGTGATGGCCAATTCACAATGGCCTTAACCTTCTCGGGATCCATTCACAATCCTTCTGGAGAAATCACAAAACCCAAGTACACCAATTCTTCTTTCATGAAACTACACTTCTTCAAGTTGACCAACAACTTCTCTTCCTTCAATCTCTGTAAGACCAGTCTCAAATGTGTCAAATGCTCTTCCTTGCTCTTACTGAATATCAAAATATCATCCAAATAGACAACCACAAATTTGCCAAGAAATGCCTTAAGCACTTCATTCATTAACCACATAAAGGTACTGGGTGCATTTGTCAATCCGAATGGCATAACCAACCACTCATACAATCCATCCTTTGTTTTGAATGCAGTTTTCCACTCATCCCCTTCCTTGATTCAGATCTGATGATAACCACTCTTCAAATCTATCTTCGTGAAGTACTTTGCTCCACTCAAGAAATCCATCAAATCATCCATGCATGGCAATGGAAATCTATACTTTATGGTTATCTTATTGATAGTCCTTGAATCTGTACACATTCACCATTCTCCACCTTTCTTTGGTGCAAGTACAACTGGTACTGCACATGGGCTCAAACTCTCCCTAATCAATCCCTTGTCCAATAACTCTTGGACTTGTCTATTTATTTCCTCATTCTCCATTGGTGTCAGTCTATATGCTACCTTATTTGGTAAACTCGATCCTAGAATCAAATCGATGTGATGGCTAATACTCCTCATTGGGGGTAATCCATCTGGCAATTCTTCTGATAAAATTTTTGCATACTCTTCTAACAACTCCTTGACTTCACCTAGAACCTTATCCTCTTGGTTTACTATCCCACCCTCTATGGGTTTGGCAATCAATGCTAAACACACTTTCTTCCTTGTTATTTCTTTTAAAAATTGCTTTCCAAAAATCAAACATACCTTCGGATCATTGTCCTCTCTTTCATCCTTGTCCTTCAATGGACCCAACACATACTTCTTACCATCCTTCATAATTGTGTAGGTGTTTTCCCTACCATCATGTATAACCTTTCTATCAAATTGCCAAGGTCTTCCCAACAACACATGGCAAGCATCCATAGGCATAATATCACACATGACCTCATCTTTGTAAGATCCAATTTGGAATTTCACCTGATATTATTCATTGACTAAAATTTGGTGTCCCTTTTGTAGCCAAGAGACCTTGTATGGATTGGGGTGCTCTATCCGACTCAACCCTAGTTTCTCTACCATTTCATTGGATACGAGATTATCCGTACTCCCACTATCTACAATAACCTTGCAATATTTACCCCCTGATTTGCACATTGTTCTAAAAAGACTTCTCCTCTGAGCAGGTTCACATTCTCTCTTTTTCGGTTTTAGAAGAACTCTCTTCATCATGAGGGATTCTCCTTGTTCTGGCTCTTCCATGTGTCTTGGGAAAGCAACACTTTCCTCATCTGCTACTACAACATGGTTCCTAATCTCCTTTCCTTTACTACCACTTTCTTGTGCATTTGGACATTCAAATGCCCGATGACCATCTTCTCCACACCTATAACACCTTCTAGAGAATCCTCTATCCCTTCCCCTACCAAAGCTACCTCTTCCCCTTGAGAAATCTCCTCCTCCTCTAGCATTCTGGCTAAAGTCATTATGAGAAGTACTAGCTTCTTCTTCATGTTTTTGTTGTCCTCTTCCACTACTTGCTTGCCCTCATCCTCATGAGGACCACCCTCTTCCTCTTTGATTATTTTGTTGTCTTCGCAACAACTTCTCTTCAGCCTTCAAGGCATATTGGTAGGCTTCCTCTACCATCCTTATCTTTATCATGCTGACTTCATCTTGTATGGACAACCGTAGTCCATTGATATACTTTGAAACCCTCTCCTCATCACCTTCCACATGGCCAACCCAAATGGTGAGCTTATAGAATTCTTGTGTGTAATCTTTCACAGTCATTTCTTTTTATCTCAAATTTTGCAACTTCCTAAAAAGGCCCAATTGGTAATCTGATGGGAGGAATTTGGCCTTCAACCTGGTGACCATTTTCTCCCATGTCTTTATCTTCTCTTTTCCTTTTTCTCTTTTAGTTTGAACATGGTCCCACCACAAGGATGCATGCCCTTTCAACTTTGTACAAGCAAATTTCACTCTCTTGGGGTCTACAATTGATTCAAAATCAAAATATTTTTCCATATCTGCAATCCAATCGATGAGTTCTTCAGGGTTTAAATTTCCATCATATGATGGGGTTTCTAACTTTGGCTTTCTACCCATGTTAGCAATTGCCTGGATTAACCTTTCCCCTAGGTCTCCTTCTTCTTCTTCATTGTGAACTTCTGCTTGGTCTGCTCCCTCTTCTTCCTCTTCTTCACTATCGCTCACATCTTCGACTTGGGTGCCCCTCCTCTGGGTAGTTTCCAATGCATCCAACCGAGCAATGATTCCTCTCATCATCTCCACCAAATCTGTAGTTCGAGGCCCTCATGGTCTCCCTCTTCCTCGTTGTGCCATCTCTCCTTGGACACGTATCACCCCTTGCTCCTCAGAGATCTTATGGATTTGATACCAAATGATGCAGTAACAACCTGAACTCTCCAAGAAGATTCAACAACAAACCAGTTTGTTTGGTTCAAGTAGTTGTATTATTTAAGAAACCACACTTTATTCACTTTAAGCAGTTGTATGATTTATAAAAACCGTACACTCCATGTAATCATACGATGGCTGGTAAAACCGTTCTATCTAAGAGGCAACCATACAAATTTAGATAAATGTTCAATTCCAGCTAAAAAAATCGTACAACCTTGGTAAATTGTACATCTTTGGGTAAGCCATACAAATTTGGGTAAACCATACAATTTGACCATCAATTGTACAACCCTAGGGAAAGCCTACACTTCATCCAACGATCATACAACTCTAAGGAAAATCGTACCATCAACAATCGTACAATATTGAGAAAACTATTCAATGCAATCCTAATGATCATTCGATCGATCGATTCAATTCGTCAATTGTATGATCATTTTTTGGTGGATGCAGTTCTTCGCACGAATGAGCATTTTCAATAAGAACCTTAACTACATAGTCTCCCTCCATAAAATTGAATAGTTTATCTTTGTTCACAACATCCAAGTGGGATCAAACTTTAGTTTATCTATTGTGCAGTTAAATGATTATTTCATAATTTGTGGCCTCCACTTTTCTTCATTCCAATATGGGTTCAAATGAATCTTAACTCCCTTTGTGCTATGTAGTTTCTCATGCTTTGGTTTGAAAACAAATTTGCAACTTCTTCATTTCATTTTGTAATTCAATTGAAGTTCTTGTCCATGGGCTATCTTTCGATGGCTTTATTATCCTTTGTTCCTGGTGTTTATCTCCACAATATTTCACTCCTTTTGTTCTAAGGGATCCTTAGGTTTCTCAATTCTTCACTATGATTATCCCTTGCTTAACTGCAATGCATCAAGTGATTGTGGAAACCTACACAATGGAAAACAATAAAATGCACACCATTCCAAATATGCAAATTATAATAGCGAGTTCCATAAAGGTAAATGGATGAAAAGTTTTATTTATTTATTGATGGTTATAAGCCAATTGGAAATATTTTTCTTCCTATTTACACCCACAACAAACACTTTATAGCCACGATTGCACAAGAGGTGACCGATTGGATTTTCAGCTTCATGATGGTTCATTTTCCAGGTATTGTCCAGATGCTCCTGCATCATACTTTGCTTGCAAAAATAGAGTAATTCACTCATTTTTGGGATCTTTGAAAAGTTTGTGAGGGGAAATGATTTACCCAAAAAAATCAAGCAATTTTATTAATAAAATAGAGCGATTCGCTTACTATAAGAGTTCTAGCAAGTAAACAAGGAGTGATTCACTCAAAAATTTTGACCAAATTGTTTGTCAAGATCAAACGATCACTCATTGTTTCAAACTTATAAAAATTTCTCTCTTTTTTGATTTAGTTGGTGGGGTTTTATGGTATGATTCATCAAGTGGGACATGATTTGATAAGAAAGTTTTTTTTCTTGAGGGCCAGTTTTCTTAAGCCCTTTTAGTGAGCTAAGCTAGGAGGGAAGCTAAGTGACCTCAACCCAAGAGGACATGGATTGTGCATGTAGTGGTGCGTGGCTTGCTCTTGCTCAAGATTTAAAGCATATGGGTTGCTTCACATTTAATTGCAAAAGTGAAGGCAAAATTATGGGGTGGGGGATTTATAGACCCCACCTTGCATGGACTCTTTATTGCTTGTGCCCTATCTATGCCTTGCATGGGGCTACTTGGGCAGGTAATCACCCATTTAGGCAATTGTATTACATAATACAAACTCGATGGATGCTTTGCTCTCTAAGGTTGAGAAATTTTTATGTTATCCTTCTCCCCCTCTATCTCTCTTTTCTAAACACCAATTACAATCAATCTTGATAGTGTCATCACTATGACATACCAATAAGGGAGAGAAAAGGAAATTTTGAAAATAATTTGGAAATATATCAGAGGAAAAGGAAGGAAGAAACGATGTTTTTAGAAGCAAGAGAAAAAAAAATGTTCACAATAATAATTTTTACTATATGTTATTTACATATTCTTTTGGCTAAACTTCTTATCGCTAATTTGAGTGAACATAATTATTGTTCATAGAAATAGGTAGAATTACTCCTTCCATAAAGATAAGTTTGTAGGTAGTTGGACCTATGATCTTAACAAGTTGGTAGGACCTGCTCCATAAGGAATCAAACTTTTGGTGTACCCCTGGTTTTTCTTTATCCTCATCCCATTTGAATATGGGTCTCCTTTATTTTCCACTTTTGTGGTTTATTTATCAAACCATGATTTGATGACTTCTTGATATTATAGGATCTTCTTGAATGCTTTTTCTCTATTATTTTCTAGGGCTAGAAATGTAGTTAAACTTGCATGAGATCAATGTAAGTATCTTCCAATTCAAGTTATTATGATATTTGGAGGAAAGGGAGCTCTAAATTATTTGGTAACACAACCTCCTTACTATGGACTAGTTTGTAAGGGGAAGCGAATAGATGATTTTGGCATCACTTTATCTGATCATAATGTCTTATGCAATTTAGTAAGTCATTTCTTTTGTAACTCCAAGATACTTATTTTCAAGATCCTTATGATGTTCTTATTAGTTGATTTAACCAAGCCATATCTTGAGGGTAGTATTGGACATCTTGAGTAAGAATCAACATTCTAGGGCAAAATTTATCACATTAGACCATTAAAGTAGGTGGCATTATCTATGACTAGGGTAGTAGGTTCTCTAAACTTTGTGTTGATATCTTCTAGTAGTTGAACCACTATTTCTTAATTAGATTATTGGGCCAAGACTGCTTAAACCTTATTTGGTGAAGTAATCCATAGTGATGAGGATCCATCCATGTCTTGGATTTGATAATAGGTTAATTTTGCCTATGAATTCTAGTCCCCATTGTTGAAAAGGTTTAGTCATGCTAATAGGATTTAAGGGCATTGGAGCTCTTCTCTTTATTCCCTTGAAAATGCAATAGGTTTTGTAGTCTTTGACCCCCTAGTAGCAATTGATGAAAATGGTAGGTTAATAGTATCATGTTATTAAGATTTTGTGAGATGTGGATGTAGAGAAGTTACCTCCCTCATAATATTGCTTGATCAATGTCCCTTTATTTTCTTCTCCTACACAATACATTAATATGTCATTGTACCCTTTTATAAACAAGATACCATCCATCCAACGGTAATATTTTTCTTTCTATCTAAATCATACTCTTTCCTTAGTTGTAAAGCTTTTTAGAATCTATCCTATAGCCATGTATACACATGTTGCCCATACAAAATATTTTGTTATCTATATTTAACTCTCCCACTAGAGTGATTTGATATTTAGAGTTCGTCCTTACTAACCTTTTATATAAATCTCTTTTCCTAATCAGTTTGGTAGGTTTGATATCAATATTAAATTCTAAATTATATTGATCCACCCAACCCTATTTTATCCCAATTCACTATGTAATAGACTAGATTGGACATCGAGATGTAATACAAATATGGTAGTCTTACTTTGTAATAAAAAATACTTGAACTTCTTCAAAGCCTTCATGATAGAAAATACCTACCTTTAAATAAGGATATAATTATCTTCATAGTTATGAAGGGATTGATTCATTAAGGATATGGTATGTTCCTCATACTTATTATTATTTTAGATTAGGACAACCACGATGTTTCTAACTGTACCAAAAACATACAATTTTTTGAAATCTTTGGAGAAATCCATGTTGATCAAGACTAGAGCTAGCTTTGATGATGTCATATTTAACATCTTGGAAGGCTATCTTTCCTTTATTAGACCATTCTATGGAAGCATACTTTTTCAACATCTTGATTATGGGATTGACCATTTGGAAAAAAATTATAATAAACTTAACAATAAATTGGGTTTAACCTAGGAATAACATGATCCCTTTGACTAATGAGGGAAATTATAGGTCTTAGATAAATTTTATCCAATCAGGATCTATGGCTAAACCTTATTTTAATGCCACATGACCTATCAATTTTTCTCTTAGACCATAAAATAGACTTCTTAGGGTTAATAGAGATACCAAATTCCCTAATGGAAGACTGACTCAAGATGGTCGATGTGTTTACTCCTATATTTTGGAAATACCATTAGAGCATCAAGGTATATGAGAAAGGTCTTGCCTACAAGCATGGAAAATTCTATGTCCATATCCCATTAGAAGGTTGCTCCTACATTTGATAGACAAAATGTCATTCGTCGATGTACGAAAGTTTCCCACTTGGTGGTGAAAGTTATTCTTTATTGATCTCTATATTTAAATTAGATCTAGTTGTATCCTAAGATGCCATCAAGGAGAGACAACATATGTGACCTAGCTACCTTATACAAAACCTAATCAATGGTGGGCAACATATAGCGGTCTTTTAAGGATGCCAAATTGAAGTTATTGAAGCCAACAAATAGCCTTATATCACTATTTTCTTACATATCAAAACCAAATTGGTGACCCAAGTGGATTGCTTGATCAAAAATATAGTCTAAGACTATATGAGATTTAAAAATTATTTTTTCATTAGTACCTCTATTTTTAGATTCAATGGTCATTATTCATGTCTAAAAGGTCTAGCATCAAGATTCAATTTTATACTATGTTCTATGAGTTTTTGGTCATATACCTTAAGATCTTTGTATGACCAGGAAATGTGTCTCTATACTTACCACACAACTTTTGTAAAGGTACTTTTCTTATTTAGTAATCTATTTTTCAAGCAATAGATTCTTCCCTTCACTTACCTTGACAAGATGATACAAAGAAGAGTTTACATTGAGGCTCACATTTCTTGTACTATCATTAAGGTTCAACTGGATTTCTAGAGTGATTAAATCTTTGGGTAGCTAATTTGACTTTGGATATATGACTCCATACCTGATGTTGTATCTATTCTCATTCTTTTCTTTGGTATATTTATCCTCCTTTATTAGTAACTCTATAATTTTCTCATCATTATTAAAGATATACCATTGATAGAAGTTATCAAGAACTGCTAGTCTGAAGACTACCTCTAATTATTTAGGTTTATACCATATATAATTGAAGTCAAATTAGGCTACCATTTTGTGAACTCATCTATATTTTTGTTCAATTATTTAGGGATTGCTTTGATTTTGTATCTAATTCTATCAATAATTTCTAACAAATTCAAGACTTGATGCTTGTAAGACTTCAGACACCTGTTCTTTGTTGCACATTAGGAATTTGGCCTAATTTTCAATAATTATGGATTTGCCATATATTTTTAGGTCCTTAATTCCCATATTCTTAGGCTTTCTTAAACAAGTACAAAGTGCCTTATATTCGACCATATAATTAGTATAATTGAATAATAACCTACAAAAAAAGAGAGTCTATGAACCATGTGGGTTGATGGATTGAGCTTTAGCACCTACTCCATTCCTGGTTCTTGCACCATCAAAGTACATTGTCCATATCTTATCTACCCCTTGATTTTTCAAGGTTGAAATATTTAAAGGTATTTTAGTGATGATATAGTTTTCTAATTTGGTATCTTTATATTCAAATTTTGGGTCTCCTTCATATTGTAGTACATCAATTATCATACCAACCTTTAGATCTTGGTAGCCCTCAAGATATTTATTATCTTCAACAAATTCTGGTAGCTCAATCTAGTTTACTATACTCTCATTATCAAGATTGTGTAGAAGGTAGTTACAAGGTAATTTATTTTAATCATAATTACCTTTCTATCCTTGGGTGATTTCATATGAGTATAATCCATTGCCAGGTAACCATATCATGAAAACTTACATATCCACTCTCTAAATAGTAGCATACCAAATTATGGAGGTAATCGTTTGACTATCACTCTCTAAGCTACTACACACATTGGATATCTAGCTATAGTCATGACTAGGTCTTTGAGTATCCCAACTATGTTGACCCTTGTGCCATCTATTTGGGTTGGATGTCTAGCTATCTTGGTGTAAGGAAGAACCATTTCTTCAAAAATGACCTTAGGCATCGTTGTGGTTGTTGCACCCAAATCAACTATGAAACTCCTAAATATGTATTTTTTAATTTTTAGTGCCATATAAAATGAGGGCGTATTTAGCATATTTCATATTGGATTTTCAATATATCTGACACGTTGACCATGTCTATTGAGTGGTTTACCATTAAATTTTTCTAATCTACTATATTAGTTAGAGTGGATTTTGACTACTTACCCTAGCATAACTCTTTTGCTACTATTTTAGAGCCTCATAGAGTAGATCCCACTATCCTAGTAGGGCCAATGCTTCTAGCATGTTGAATTTAGATATAATTCTTTTCATTTTATTTATGATGTTGAATTTGACTTCATAGAGGTGACCTTATTTTGTGTCATGAATTTTTGATATTACTTCAAGGATATATCTTACTATTTACTTGTGAGAGGGGTATTTCAGTCACATTTTGGCCTTCTTTTGAAGTTGAATATTTATTTATTGAATTTTTTATCATTGGACTTATCTGTTACTTCTCCATATTTTTTATCCATTATAGGTTTCTTTCCTTCATTTCCTTTTGTATTTGTTGGTTTGTGTCTCTCCCTTCCTCTTCTAAGGTGTACCTATGGCATGAATTTCTATGCTCTTATTTGCTTTCTATTTCTCTTATTGTGCCATGATAGAATTTATCCTTCAAGTGCAAATATGATCTTGCTCTTCTAAGGACTATTGTACCTTTCCCATTTTTAACTTGTTTCTTAAGTGGTTGTTCCTCAAAGGCTTTCCTCTTGTCCCTAGTCTTAATCCTTTACTGATTAGTGCATATGGTGTCATATTTAAATACTAATTATTCATATTTTTATAGCATTAAAATTTTCTAGGATAACATTACTAAGATTAGGTAGGGTAGGAACTAATTTTAGAGCCTAAGGATACTGGTACATGATTTGATTCATTGTAGGGACTATTTAGCCCACAATGACAACCTGTTGAGCCTAAAATTTTTGATTGTAATGAATGGTTTGAGAATGTCTGATGGATTTATTAACTTATAAGGGTTCATACCTATAATTATAGGGAAGATACCATTATGTCTATATCTTTGTATTAGTATTAACCATATAATTGTGAGATTGATTTGCTTTTTGATTAGCACCTTCTTGAGGCAAGTGATATTTTATGAAGTACAAAGTATGTTGGGGTATAATTCTATAATTGTTGTCACTATTACTTTGTTGCATTGTTTTTTATCAATATTTTGATTACTTACAAGATTTTACTCATAAAATTATTGCTTGACTCACTATTTGAATTGGATGAATCTTAGGAGACATGAAAGTTATAGTTGAAAGGCTATAGTGGATGATGCATTTTGGCTAGGGTGAGTAATCATGTATAGTGATGTAGAAGGATGAGTGGAGGTATATGGTTGAGGATTAAGGATAAGTGACATGGTGAGTGCAAAACTAGACATAGGCAAATTATAGGTTAATTTAGGTTGCATAGACCATTGGTGGAGCAAGGGGTATTTTCACTACTCAAGTGAGAAAATATTCTCCTCTAGTTACTTCTTGAAAAGCTACAACTAACATTCAATGGTTAGCATCATAGAGCATTAAAGCTAAGTCAAATTTAAAACCTTTGGTATAATAAGGTAATGCATGTTCTTCATTTGGCCTAACATTTGATGGAATTAAGTTCAAGGTCCTCAAGAATCTAGTATCAAAATCATAAATTTTTATTTGAGGATGTATTTGCATTTTATTTAATTGAAATAAAATAGATTAACCATTTCACATGCTACCAAATCTATGCATAAATGGTTCCACTATTGATACCCAACTTGTAATTGAATTATCTTGTAATCCCTTAACCATACAACATCATTATCACAAAGAGAGTAGAATAGAAAATATACCATTGTCTTCCTCCCAGATGTAGTGAATTGATTTGAGCATCAAAAATTAATTGATGTGATCTAGTGCTATCTTGTTTCCCTTTCTTTCAAAGGAAGACAATGCTTTCATAGCTACTAGGGGAATGGGAGAAAAAGCTAACAAATTTATTAGTCCTTGGTAGGTCCAATTGGGAAGTTAGTTTTGTAGTCTAGGAGGATCTATTGTATTGTTTTGTTGAGGAGGCTGACCATATTTCTATTGTAGGGGGGGTGTATTGCATAGTCATGAGGCAAGTATGGAGGATAATAAGGTGGAGGGTATCCAAATGGTAGGTTCTAGTAAACCCCTTGTTGGAGTAGAGGTGGTTGAATATTCTATTATCTTGAGGATAATTTATAGCCATTTGCAATATTTAAATGTTTTGGAAGGTGGACCTTACATATTTTACTATGGTTGACTAGTTGGAGGTGGTGTTAATCCCTAGGTATTTTCCTAGGACACCTACCCCATTTGTCTAACCATCGCTTGAGTGTTTTGAGTAAGTTTTAGATTTAAGCCTAATGACTCTATTTGGAGCTAAATATTGACCTAGAGAGATGCTAGATATATTTTATAAATTTGATCCAAGTGGAATTTGGGTTAATGAAGTACTTGTAGGAAGTATGCTTTGAGTACTAGAGGTTAATGGTAAGTTACTACCATAAAATTATCTTGCAAAGAGTAATTTATTTGTAAGATTATTTACTATTGGAATTTATGGTGGTTGAGCTTCTCTTGAGGCAAAGACCAAGTTATTTTTTTCATATTTGTTATATTTTCCCTTGGGTCCCATGTAAGCCTTGAAAAAATGCTTTTATAATATTTTATTCTTGAGGGTTAGACTGATAACCTTGACCTAAAGGCATAATGTATCTTGGTTTAAAGACCCCTTTGTACTGACATTTTTAGACATTGGTTGGAGTGTAATATTATTTCTATTATAGTGTGATTATTGGTGTCCATAGGTGGCCGTCATATTCGATGTCCTTTTTTTTGTTTTTGTATTCCTTTTGTTAAGCAATATTGGGTATTGTTTTATTTCATTCATTTTTAGAAACTATTGTGAAATTTGACATGGTATCAGAATGGATGTGAATCTTTATTATTTGATTAGTTTCACTGGAAATAGTTTTTCTTCTAGCTTCTCTTCAGAGAAATTGTTTAAGCTAGAGAAGGATATTTTTTGAAGGCTAAGAACATAATTTGAAATATTTCTTCAAATTATACAAAACCTTTCTTTAAAATCCCATGCCATCCCCTTTTTAAGGCCCATCATCCCATTTGTAATGATGATTTTAGCAACCACAACATGTAACCCTATGGTGATATGGTAATTTATGATGATGTATTACCCCCTAATAATATGGAACTTTGTGATGACATGAATAGACCATATAGTGCCATTTGGTAGTCTATATGACTAACATGGTAATCCATACAATTAAGGTGGCAACCAATGGATAAATTTTGATGTGATATATGGTAGTCTATACAACTAACTTGGTAGCAAGTGCATAAATCTTGAGGTTACACACGATAGTGACATGGTAGTTTATACAGATGATATGATAGGGCACATGGAATTTGGAGGAGACACTAACACAATTATTGATGTTGCATTAAAATTGAGGCAACACATGATGAAGGCAAGGGCTAATATAGAGGCTCATGTGGTAGACACCAATTGGGCCATACACCACTTATTATATATAAATACAATTTTGGCCAATCACATTATACCAGTTCATCAAACTTGACTAGTAGCTCACATAATTAGAAACAAATTTAGAGACACACAATTTGAATTAAATTAGGATGTGACAAGTGGTACAATATGTTTCCTAGATCAGGTAGTAAATCAAATTATGATAAGTAGTATCATGCAACTCATTGATACATTGCATAGTTAGAAAACACTTGGTACCCCTTCATCCACTCATGAAGCAACATGTGGTAACATCTCATTCACTATAGGTATTGACTTTTTAAAAATTTTAAATATTTTGGAGGTATTTTTTATAATTTTAGGGAAAAAATTCTAGGGGCCATAACATTTTCCTATGGAAGTGTTTAGAGCCTATATTTTTGAATCATATGATTTTTCAAGATCTTTTCATTGGTGGTGTTGTTTCTAGTCATAATTACATGCATGTTTATATGTTTTGAAAGAATAGTTATGGACCACCATGTCCCCTTGTTGGATGGTCCAAATTATGCCACTTTTGAAGCTTTGCTCCAAAATAAGAAATTTATCAAATGTATGAATGAGGTATTTAAATATTTTTTGCACCATTAGGTTAGGAGAAATAGGTATAAGGGAGATTTTATTTCTAATTAGGATCACACAAAATAACTGTTGCTAAATCTTAGAATGAAAAAATCCAAAATAGAATGACAAGAAGTCCCAAAAGCTTTTCAATAAGCCTACTTATGAGTTTTTAAAAAAGGAAGGACACAAGATATAATTTTGTAGGATTTAGATCATGAAGCTTGATGAAGCAATAAGAAAGGAGGGTGCTAATGCTACTATTTTTTATACACAAGGTGAGGATAAATTTGATGGAGAAACCTAATAGGCTCATGTATTAGTTCATTTTGCATATTGGACATTGAATTTTTTGGATGAGTGGATAGTATATTCAAGGGCAACTAGGCACATAATGGACCATAAGAATATACTTTAGGGCTATAACAAAATACATACAAGATAACATATTTTCATTAAAGATGACTCTTTATTGTAGGTTGCAGGGAGTGGAGACATTAAAATTGGCTCTTTTTCATTTTATGAGGTGATTTATGTTCCAATTATCATCCCTAACATTTTATCTATTTATCAAATTACTCAAACAAATAAGAAGGTAGAGTGTTGGCTTAATAGAAGAATAATTAAGATATAAACAATGGGTTTGAAATTGTTGCTTCTAATTATTTTCATAAGACTAACCACATGTATAAGTTGGGAGAAAGACTTGCCTATTTTTCCCCTCCTAGAAAGAAAAATTTTGTTGCTATGGATAATCTGTTAGTCTCATAATGACACTGAGAGGGAGGGTGAGTTAGTGTAGCTCTTTAAAACTTAAATCTTCAACTCTTAAAATCGAAACAATGAAAACTTAGAACCAAATAAAGCAAGTATAACAAGAGAACATCACACAACACAAGATGTACCGAGGTTCACCGATTTTGCTACATCCTCAAAATGACTGTTTGGACTCCCATCCAAATCCAACCTTTGCAAAGCACCAACTTTATAATCAATTTACCAGCACCCATTGGAAGGAGCACCAACCCCTGATTTATCTGCACCAACAGAAAGGAGAACCAACCCCTGATTTATCTGGCACCAACGAAAGGAGCACCAACCCCTCTACCAAGCACCCACTTGATTTTGATATTGATAATAAAATGACATATATGAATCTTCTCTTCTCACAGAAAAATTGACCTTCTCTTAGCTCGTTCTGTCAATTGCTAAACGCTTTCTGGGTATTGTGCAGAACTTTTTCTATGAACTCCTCTCAAAATTTCAGCCAAAATTGATATTGTATGAGAAAGTTATGCCCAAAATACTAAAGTGACATTTTTCACCTTTTTCCCAAAAACACGGATTTTCACTTTTTATTTTTCTCCACACACTCTTCTCTCTGCACAAAATAAAATCACTCTCTTCAATAAAACACTTCTCACTTAAATACACACACTTGCATTCCTTTTCACTTTTCAATTTCTCCAAAGAGCTTTATTTAATGAAACTCCTTAAAATAATATAACTCCTTTTTTTTTTTTATATTGATAAGGCATTTCGTCAAACACGTCACATGCAAAGAATTGACACCTTACTCGTTCTCATACTTCGAGCCACGTGACAACTCAAACCAAAAACAAAAGATGATCTATTTGATTCCTTGAAGGTGTAACAACACTGAAACTGAAACTCTAGTGACTCTTCAAGGTCGAAACGGCCAACTAAAGGATTTTGCACAAGTGGCACAAATTGACATAAAAGAGACCTGTAACGTTTTTACAAAAATCATAACTCTCACCTCGTAACTCGATTTTCTCTGAAATTTGAAACGTAGAATATTTGCAATACTAAATATGTACAAACAAAAACTCACTACCTAACTCCTTACGGTTCACCTATACCACTTCCACAAAAACTGCTACTGACACACTTTTTCCAAAAAGAGCATTTTTGTGACAGTCTTGCAACGCTTGTAAAATTCGTCTCGTTTCTCCGTTTTTGTTGAAATTTGGAACACATGTTATTGAAGATAACTACCACCTCCAGTTCAAATTTTGCTGCATAACTCCTTACGGTTTGTTCGCAGTGCTTCTGACAAAACCTGCACTTTTTCAGCCTGTACAACCACTTGCCAAATCATCCGCCAAGATACCAGAAACACCACCGATCAATCCAAACACCGTGTTGACACCTCCAATGCTGTTCTGGACTATTTCCTGACATGCTGGCATGTTCCAAACTGATCCATCCTATCCAACTATGCCCGTGGCGAATTTTGCAACTTTTTGACTATTTTGCTGCTTTGACAACTTTCTGATGATTTTTTCAACTTTTGCAAATTTGCACAAACAACCTGTAACAACTTCACCCAAACATCAAAAACATCTTCATAAGAATTTAACATCACTTTACATAATCTGAATAACCTCTGAACTCCTGTCCACTGCATCAACCAATCTATCTGATTATGTTGACAACAATGACACTACTGTCGCTGCACCTTGCTCAACAATCTCCCCCTTTGGAATTATTGGCAACACACGTGCAATTTCCTGTAACTCTTATCCCCCTTTGAAAACAATACCAAAGGGCTGCTGCAAACTCCCCCTGAGTCAATGCACAACATTCTCAGGCAAAAAATTATTACACTTAGAAAAAATCACAAACATGAGCAAAAAGATAAACAAATACACAAATGCTCCCCTTGAGAATGTGGTCCCGATAGCTAGTCAATTCTTGGGAAGCGTGACCACTCCCAATTTATTGCGAAGGTACTCAAAGACTTCCTTGGGCAACGGTTTTGTGAAGATATCCGCTACTTGCTCTGTTGTTGGAACAAAATCCAACTTAACCTCACCTTCCGCAACTTTCTCCTTCAAAAAGTGATACCGGATAGCAATATGTTTTGTGCGAGAATGCATAACCGAATTCTTTGAGATGTTAATGGCACTGGTGTTATCACACTTAACTAAAATTGGCTCACTGAAGTTAATACCAAGATCTTTCAGGGTTTGTTTCATCCATAATACCTGCATATAACACGTTGCTGCAATATATTCTGCCTCTGCTGTGGATAAGGAGACTGACTCTTGTTTCTTACTATGCCACGCAACCAACCTGTCTCCAAGAGAGAATGCACCTCCACTGGTACTCTTTCTGTCATATACACATCCTGTCCAATCTGCATCTGAATACGCAATAAGGGTGAAGTCCTTACCTTTCGGATACCATAACCCATACTCCATAGTACCCTTGAGGTATCGAAGAATCCTCTTCACTACTGTCACATGAGTCTCCTTAGGACTAGCCTAAAATCATGCTACCATGCATACTTGCCTGCAAAATATCTGGTCTGGTAGTTGTCAAGTATAATAAGCTCCCAATCATAGATCTGTACATGGTTTGATCAACATGTGGAGATTTGTCATCCTTGCTCAACTTGCAACTTTGTCATCATGGGAGTGCTAACTAGCTTACAATCCTCCATTGTGAACTTTTTAGCATCTCTTTCACATATTTAATTTGAGAAATAAATATGCCCTTCTCATTTTTATTAACTTGCAACTCGAGGAAATACAAAAGTTCACCAATCATTGACATTTCAAATTCTTTCTACATCTTATTTGCTAAATCTTTACACGACTCATCTTTGCTGCTTGCCAAATATGATATCATCTACGTATACAACAAGAACAATAAGATGGCCATTTTTTGTTTTGACATACAAATTACTATCCACCATACCTTTCTTGAACCCTTGTTGAGTAAGATAGTTGTCTAGCCTTGCATACCATGCTCGGGGTGCCTATTTTAAGCCATATAATGCTTTATTCAACTTGCAAACCAAGTTGGGATCATCACCAAGTTGGAAACCATCTGGTTGCTCAATATAAACCTCTTCTTCAAGTTTCCCATTCAAAAATGCTGATTTCACATCCATTTGATAAACTTTGAAATTCTTGTAAACTGCTAAAGCTAGAAATATTCTAATTGCCTTTAGTCTAGCCACAGGTGCAAAGGTTTCCTCAAAGTCAATAACTTCAACTTGTGCATAGCCTTTACATACCAATCTTGCTTTATTCCTGACTACTTGTCCGTCTTCATTCAATTTGTTTCGAAAGACCCATTTAGTATCGATTATATTTTTATTTGCAGGTCTTGGTACTAACTCCCAAGTTTTGTTTTTCTCGATCTGATCTAATTCTTCATTTATTGCCTTCATCCAACTTTCATCTTTGCTTGTGTCAACAACATTTTTGGGCTCAATGCTAGATAATAGAGAGTAGTTACTTACTACTCTTCTTCTTGTCTGAACACCAACTGTGGGGTCTCCAATTATTTGCTCTCTAGGATGATCTTTTTGCCAGCTGCTTGTTTTTAATTTCTTATTTTCTTCCACTTTTGAATCACTGTTTGAATCATATGAGTCAATTTTTTATTTCTTTTCGTTTCTTTTTCCTCATCTCCTTCAATAACCTCTTCATAAATTGGGTAGTTCTCTTCATAGCTAATTACTCGTTCCCTACCTTCATCAACTTTAACATAGGCACTATCCACAATTTTCCTTAGCCTCTTGTTGTAGCATTTGTAAGCTTTGCTTTTTTACGAATAGCTAAGAAAAATACCTTCATCCGCTCTATATTCAAACTTACCAAGGTTTTCTTCAGTTCTTTTGATGTAACACTTGCTGCCAAAAACTTTAAAGTATCTTGCTATTGCCTTTTTACCGAACCACAACTCATAAGGAGTTTTGCTTTCATGCTTCCTCAACATGCACCTATTTTGGATGTATACCGTAATATGGACTGCCTCTTTCCAAAATCTGTCTACTACTTTGCTCTCAGTCAACATAGTCCGTGCCATTTCTGCCATCTGTCTGTTCTTTCTTTCTACCACACCATTCTGCTGAGGTGTCCTGGCTGCTGAAAACTATCTCCTAATACCATATTTTTCACAGTACTCTGTAAAATCCTCTGAAATGAACTCTCCTCTATATGATCTTAAACATTTAATCATTTTTCTTGTTTGATTCTCAAATTGGTTTTTGAAAACCTTAAACATCTCAAAAGCTTCTGATTTATGCTTCAAAAATAGTACCCATGTCATCCTGGAATAGTCATCTATACACAACATAAAATATTTATCACCATTTATGCTTTGCGTTCTCATAGGTCCACATAAATCAGTATGTATTAGTTCCAAAGGTTTGCTTGTGTAGTACTCTTTTGTTTTAAATAATACTCTAGTTTGCTTCCCATTTTGGCATGAAGTACAAATGCTATTTGATGGTTTGCCAATGGTGGGAATATCTCTCACTGCATTTTTTGAGATGATTTTTACTAGATTGTCAAAACTGATATGATCGAGCCTCTTATGCCACAACCAATTTTCTTCTTCCTATCCAATCAAGCAAGCTCCTTCTGAAGTCTCTGAGAGAGTGTACGAGGTTGCCGAGATGTCCTCAATCCGGTTGCTATCAACTTTCCACTATTTGCTTTTCTGACTTCACAACCCTGCTTCTTAAAAATCACTTCATGACCTCTATCACAAATTTGACTTATGCTCAACAAGTTATGCTTCAGACCAACCACAAACAAGACTTCTTTTGACTTGATTTTTTTGTCACTGATATTAACTGAACCTTTGCCAACTATCTTAGCTCCATCATTATTTCCAAATTTTACTAAACCACCTTCATATTGCTGTAACTTCTCAAATTTTTGTTTGTCACCTGTCATATAACTGGAGCATCCACTATCAAGTATCCATGGTGTATATTTATTCTATGCTTTAAATGCTATTTGTACGATCAGAGATTCCTTTTCTTCCTTAGGTCGCTATTTTTCTTTCCACTCTGGTTTGATTACAGTTTTGGGCTCTTGTTTTGACTTTTCTTTTTCAGTAGCTTGTGCATGTTTTTCGAGAAATTTTCTATTTTGTCTCATTCCATTTGGTTGAAATTTTCTTCCCTGAAATTGATTTTATGCAAATGTACTTCGACAATTTCTTACATTGTGCCCAAAATTATGACAGTTATAACATTCTACTGCATAATCCATCAAAGGTAAAAAAACATTTCTACTGGTAAAATTCCTTGGTCCTACATTATACTTGCAATCTGAAATCTTATGTCCATAACCATTGCATTTAAAACAGTAACCAGAAAAAAGATGATTGAACCTGGGTGATGGTCTTTGCCATGTTGTCGTAGGAGCCATAAATATTCTTCTTTGATGTGTGACATTGGTGAATCCATCATTGTCAATTCTCCTTTCGTGCCTTGCATTATTGCTTTCTTTTGCATGAGTCATTTTTCTTGATCAACCTGTTTCTTATCTTCATTCTTTATGGATTCTTCATTTATGGCCTTTGATCCATTTGATGATTCTCCTTCGTCAAAGCCCAAACAAAATTTGATGCTTGTAGTCTTTTGGTTATTTATGATCTTATCCAGCTTCATAGAACTTTCTTCACGTTTGTGATAACAACTAATTTTATGATTCATCTCTTCTATCTGCATCCTTAAACCAACAGTATCTTATTCTAACTTGCTGTAATAATCTATTTTCATAGTTATTTGCACTTCAAGATCTTCAGATATTTTATTGGATTCTTCTATCTGTACTTTCAAACTGGTTATGATTTCATTTGCATCCTCAAGCTTTCTTGAAATTTTCTTATTCTTTTTTCTTTCTATCTTCAATTCATCTAGACCTGCAATTAGTTCCTCTTCCAAATTTACTTCTGCATCAATTTCTTCTTCATCACATTCCTGTTATTTTTCTATTTTTTCTTCTTTGAGTGCCATGAAAAGAGCTTCACTGTTCCTTTTCAGAATCCTCACCGGAGTTGTCTTCTGATGAACTGACATTCTTGGAGATGAAACTTTTCTTCTTGAAGTTTCCTTTTTTATGAAATTTGTTTTTTTCTTCCAGTCACTTCTTTCTTGGTGCGATCCTTCATAACTTTTGTTCTTCTCATTAAGTGGACATTTAGCTGCAAAATGCCCAACGCCTCCATAGTTGAAACATTTAAACGGTAACTTTCCTCTGTATTTTCCTTTTCTCCTTTTTAGTTTTCGAACAAAGTTTGCTTCCATTTCATCTGATGTCTCTTCTTCCTTGGATTCTTGTTTTGCTTTCATATTTTTATGGGCTTTAAAAGCAACTTCTCTGTCCGTGGGTTTAGATTTTCCTATTCTCATCTCATATGTAGTCAAAGAACCATGCATCTCATCCATACTAAAATAATTTAGATCTTTAGCTTCTTCTATAGCTGAAACTTTAGAATCAAATATTTGGGGAAGAGATCTTAATACCTTTTTCACGATGACAAAATCTTTGATTTCCTCGTCGAGTCCTCTAATCGCATTAATGACTTCATTAACTCTCAGCATATATGCCTCTATGTTCTCATCGTCATTCATCTTTAATACTTTGAACTGAGCTCGATGTGTTTGTAACTTGGCCTCCTTGATCTTAACGTCTCCTTCATGAATGCTCCTCAGTTTGTCCCATATTTATTTTACCGTTTTACAACTCATAATATTTACCAGTTCACTGTCCACTAATCCACACATGATAGCATTCTTTGCTTTTGAGTCATTCTCAAATAGTTTCTTATCAACAACATCGGTTGGAGAAGTGGTGGGTATTGTGTATCCACTATCTATTGAATTCCAAATATCGTATCCCAAAGCACAAAGATATGTATGCATCCTAAGTCTCCAAAATGCGTAATTAGTTCCGTCAAACAATGGTGCTTTGTTTGATGAGAAACCTTCACCACCTACCATTGTGTCACTTCCAAGATCACCCTAGCTGGTTAAGGCTATTCAGGAACCTTGCCCTGATACCAATTGTTAGTCTCACAATGACACTAAGAGGGGGGTGAATCAGTGTAGCTATTTAAAACTTAAATCTTCAACTCTTAAAGCCAAAACAATGAAAACTTAAAACCAAATAAAGCAAGTATAACAAGAGAACATCACACAACACAAGATGTACTGAGGTTCACCGATTTGGTTACATCCTCAAAATGACTATTTGGACTCCCATCCAAATCCAGCCTTTGCAAAGCACCAACTTTACAATCAATTTACCAGCACCCACTGGAAGGAGCACCAACCCCTGATTTATCTGCACCAACAAAAAGGAGCACCAACCCATGATTTATCTGCACCAACAGAAAGGAGCACCAACCCTTGATTTATCTGCACCAATAGAAAGGAGCACCAACCCCTCTACCAAGCACCCACTTGATTTTGATATTGATAATAAAATGATATATATGAATCTTCTCTTCTCACAAAAAAATTGACCGTTCTCTTAGCTCCTTTTGTCAATTGCTAAACGCTTTCTGGGTATTGTGCAAAACTCTGTCTATGACCTCCTCTCAAAATTTCAGCCAAAAATGACATCGTATGAGAAAGTTATGCCAAAAATACTAAAGTGATGTTTTTCACCTTTTTCACAAAAACACGGATTTTCACTCTTTATTTTTCTCCACATACTCTTCTCTCCGCACAAAATAAAATCACTCTCTTCAATAAAACACTTCTCACTTAAATACACACACTTGCATTCCTTTTCACTTTTCACTTTCTCCAACGAGCTTTATTTAATGAAACTCCTTAAAATAATATAACTCCTTTTTTTTTTTTTATATTGAGAAGGCATTTCGTCAAACACGTCACATGCAAAGAATTGACACCTTACTCGTTCTCATACTTTGGAGCCACGTGACAACTCAAACCAAAAACAAAAGATGATCTACTTGATGCCTTGAAGGTGTAACAACACTGAAACTGAAACTCTGGCGACTCTTCAAGGTCGAAACGGCCAACTAAAGGATTTTGCACAAGTGGCACAAATTGACATAAAAGAGACCTGTAACGTTTTTGCAAAAATCATAACTCTCACCTCGTAACTCGGTTTTCTCTAAAATTTGAAACGTAGAATATTTGCAACACTGACTATGTCCAAACCAAAACTCACTACCTAAATCCTTATGGTTCACCTGTACCACTTCCACAAAAACTGCTACTGACACACTTTTTCCAAAAAGAGCGTTTTTGTGACAGTCTTGCAATGCTTGTAAAATTTGCCTCGTTTCTCCGTTTTTGTTGAAATTTGGAACACATGTTCTTGAAGATAAAAAACACCTCCAGTTAAAATTTTGCTGCATAAATCATTACGTTTTGTTCGCAGTGCTTCTGAAAAAACCTACACTTTTTTAGCCTATACAACCACTTGCCAAATCATCTGCCAAGATACCGAAAACACCACCGATCAATCCAAACACTGTGCTGACATCTCCAATGCTGTTCTAGACTATTTATTGACATGCTGACATGTTCCAAACTGATCCATCCTGTCCAACTATGCCCGTGGCAACTTTTGCAACTTTTTGACTATTTTGCTGCTTTGACAACTTTCTGACGATTTTTTCAACTTTTGCAAATTTGCACAAACAACCTGTAACAACTTCACCCAAACATCAAAAACATCCTCATAAGAATTTAACATCACTTTACATACTTTGAATAACCTCTGAACTCTCCGTCCCCTTTGCATCAACCGATCTATCTGACTGTGTTGACAACAATGACAATACTGTCGCTGCACCTTGCTCAACATAATCATGGTGATAATGAGAGTAAAAAGTGGCATCATAGGATTGGAAATCTCAAATATAGTTCTTTGAGATACATGAGTTAGCATCAAATGCCTATTAGGCCAATTATTTCATGTGAGAGAGACCTTTTTGAAAGAGGTTACAAGGTGAGCATATAATCTCTTGAAGATAATACATAATGATATTTATGGATCTATGAGTACACCATATATCTTAGGAAATAAGTACCTCATTTTTATTGATGCTATCTAGATATGTGTGACTATTTATAATTCATGCTAAGGATGAGGTCTTTGAGAGGTTTAAGACCTTCAAGGACCTTGTTGAAAATTAGCTAGATAGGAGAATCAAATGTATAAGGAAATATGGGATTGGTGAATATGATAACTATACTTTTCATGATTTTTTGGATTCTAATGCTATATAATAGAACTATTCACTATACTCCTAAAGAGAATGGTGTTAGTAAAAGAAAAAATATGGTAGTCATGTATTTGACACAATATATGATTTATGCCAAGGAGATGGATCATAAGTTCTAATATGATACTGTCACTTGTACAATATATAACATCAACATAGTTCCCACCAAATAATCCTAGGGCATGACACCTCTTGAGATATTTATAGGGGATAAGCCAAATGTATCTTTATTCCATATCTTTGGGTCTTAAGTATGATATCACACATCCAAGGATATTTGGAAGGAGGTATCAACGATTCATATGTATATCGTTATGAGGTATTTTGATTTCTCAAATGCATATCATTTTTATACTCCTCAAAGGCTTGGGGTTTTGATCTAGAGATATGTCATCTTTGATGAATTTTTCTAGGTACTCCTTCCATGCCACCACCTAAGATTTTGGCTATTGATTCTTTTGACCCTTTGTCTATTCTAGATTCAATAGGTTCTTTTGATATTTTAGTTGGATATATTATTATTAGAGCATCTTCTTATTCTTCATAATCTTCATCAAGTGGTTGTTATTTGCCTATAAATTTAACCCCTTAATGGGTAGTACCATAGGAAACTTTATCTTATCTAGGAGTAGAGCAAAATGAGGAGACATAAGTTTAGAATGATTTAGTCTTGCATGATGAGGTGAGTGGTGATGAGTTGGATTCTTTAGTCTCAAATTTTGATAATGAGTTATCACAAGATACATATGATATTTTATTTTGTCCAACTTCCAAGTGTGTTAAGATGTTTTTGAAGGATGCTCAACATATTCTATCTCTTGAAGAATATCATAAGGATATTTTATGAGAATTACTTTTGAAGGTAGCTTATTCTTAGGATCCTATCACATATTCATAGGCTAAGAGAAATCCAAAATGGGAATATGCTATGTTAGTAGAGTATGAGGTACTGATAAAGAAAATAATTTAGAATTTGGTCATTATTCTAGAAGGAAATAATGTTGTTGGCTACACATGGGTCTATAAGACCAAATACACATTGAATAATTAGGTAGAGAAGCACAAGGTACAACTTGTTGTAAGAAAATATCTTAATAATAGGGAGTGGACTATTTCAAGACTTTTTCATGAGTGGATATGATGGAATCGGTCATGATGATTCTCTCTATTACTACCTTGTATGTATGGAAGATATATTAGATGGATGTGAAGAGTTCCTTTACACACGAGGAGCTTTAGGAGGGGATATACATGTAATGACCACTTGGTTTTAAGCTCAAGGGACCTAATTAATTGGTTTATCATTTAACTAAGTCTTTGTATGGACTTAAGTAGACTTCTCATACATTGTATAAAAAGATCCATTTATTTTTTCATAGTTGTGGGTTTTAACAAATTGAGGCTATGTATGATGTTTACATAAAGATGGTAAAACTTTGGTGATTGTGTTGTATGTTGATGATATTATCATCCTTGATAGCTCCTCTACTTTGATCCAATAAATAAAGTCATGGCTTCATTCCACCTTTGATATAACATATTTATAGATTCTACTTTATTTTTGAGGATTCAGATTGATTAGACAGACTATGACATGACCATTTGTTAGCCCAAGTATGATTTGGGTCTTCTTAAATATTTTAGGATGGAGTATAAGTCTACTTAGACTTCTTTTGTCTTAGGCCTAAAACATAAGGATGATTGCACCACTCCTTTAGTTGATGGTATGTTGTATTAATCTCTTATGAGAGGACTTCTCTATCTTACTCACACTAGGATATATATATCCTTTGTTGTATGATATTGTTCTAGATATATGTAGGAACCCAAACAGAGAAACTACTTATTAGACAACTAAGAGGATTCTAAGATACATCAAAAGGACCTATTAGATGAGTATTCACTACTCTATTTTATTTTCTCTAATTTTGACTAGTTTTTTAAAAGTTGATTAGGAAAGTGACTTAGATGTATGGTGATCCACTAAAATATTTGTGTTCTATTTAGGATCTAGCCTGATTTTGTGGTGTTTTAGATGCTAATTCACTATTTTGTAGTCCTCTATAGAGGCTAAATATTATTATTCTAATAAGGTAGCTAAGCATATTAGGTGGATGCTCATGATTTTAGAGGATATTGGCATTCCTTAGAGCTTTTAGTTCATACTTTGATGTAAAAATCTAAAAACTATCTAGATTATCCATAATCTAGTGTTCCATCAATGGACAAAGAACATAGATATATGGATACAATTTATGATTATGGCTTCATGCTCGTGGGATGCTAGATATAGTGTTTGTGTTTTCATCAAAGTAGATAATAGATATTGTGACCAAGGTCATGCTCAAGGTCACTTTTGTGCACATGTAGGAGCTTATTAGAGTTGGAAAGTGTCCTTAGAGTTGGAGATTGTCCATGTACCCCATTTAGCTTAAGGGGAGATGTTTGAAACTATAGTGGTTATGCTCTCTTGAGGCCATTATTGACTATTTGTACTTGTATTTGTTGTATTTGTCCTTTGGGCCCATGTAAACATTGAAAAAGTGCTTTCTCATATATTGTAGTATTTTATTCCTAAGGATTAGTCTTACAACCTTGACCTAAAGGTTTCATATATTTAGGTATAAAACCCATTTATAGCAACCTTTTTGGCCATTGTTTAGAGTTTAATTTCCTTTCCATTCTTGTGATATTGTTGGTATCCATAGGCATCCCATAATATTCTACATTCATTTTCATTCTATGTATGGTTTTTGTTAATGAATACTAGGTAATGTGTGATTTCATTTGTTTCTAGAAACTTTTGTGAAATCTAACATTCATGTCAACTAGTATACCATAAATAGGATTAGTGTGAGTCAATATAGGATCTAGATACCAAGTTTGATTAGCTATAGTGGATGAATAACTCATTTATGTTGGCTCAAATAACTAGTTTATGGTGGCATAAAGCCTTGAGTAATTGGATTGGGCATGTGGATTTTATATTTTAATGGGGTAAAATTAGACACTAGAATATCTTCTAACTTATATTTTGGATACACCCACATGGTGATTTGTTCCTTCCTCTTTCCCTTCATATTTTTTGGTGGTATGTAACCATATTTTTCATTTTATGTGCTTTTCTTATTTTTTGAGCCTTCAATTATGTATTCATAAGATTGTACATATGTACCTATATGGACCCATTTTTGGGGTAAAAATTTATAAAAACTCAAAAAATATCCATGTGGAGTGATTCACTCATATTTTTGAGGTGATTCACTAACAAAAAGTGATTTTGAAGATTTTTGCATTTGGAGCACTTTGCTTAAAAATTGTATATGATTTGATTGTTATTTTTGAGTGATTCACTTGCTATTTTTGAGCGATTCACTTACTTTTTTTGATCGATTGAATTGCTAATTATAGACTTAATTTATTTTAGCAAGAAGGGATCCAACTAGATCACTTGGAATGAGTCATCATCAAAACTAAAGTGAATTGCCTTCCCATGAAGGAAGGAGGAAGAAACCTTTCATTCTTATCAAATCACTTTAGATTTGGAGTGAATATCTCATTGGATATGTCTTAGAGAATTTTTATTATCTCAAAGAAAATTGCGTGTTGATTTTGAGTGAATATTTTGTTGATTTGATCTTTAGTAGAATGACTTATATTATTAAGTAATTTTAATAAGTGACAAATGCATATACAAGATTAAACTCAAGTTTTGTGATGCTCAAATGCCATTGAAGTGGTCATTTTTGCAAAACTCTCAAAAGTGTAAAATTCATGTTGATTCACCATTTACAAAGTACCTAAAAAAATCAAGCACATATAATGAAAATTGATCAATTTCAAAGTCAAATTGAGACTAGAACCAAAAAATTAAGTTCTTGGCCTTAAAAAATCACTCTAGTTTTAACCTATAAAAGTGCAATTTATTTTGAGTGAGTTACTCATTGAAACATAGTGAACCATTTATAAAGCTCAAGTATATTAAGTATATTTCTTCCTAAATAGACTTAGTGAAAATTTGGTGTTTTGCTTAAAGTGGAGTTAATTGCTCATATTTTGTAATGAATTGCTTCCAAAAATTAGTAGTTTTTTTATCAATTAGGAGATAATTACTCCATCAGTGATGGATGTAATTTTTACATAAAAATTGAGGCGTGAAGTGAAAATTTGAGAAAAAAATTTGAGTTAGTTCTAATGGGCATGCTAGAAACTATGTTGAACTAGAGAAATGTCCTAGTAATTGATATTTATATCCCAATTTGAGTTTCAACAAAGTTGGAATGGATTACCAATGGATTTTCCCATCCCGTGGATTTAGGTTGGTTCCCTACTATCATCAAAGAATACTCCTACACTAACCTACACTAACTTGCATTTAAATGTAAAGTGTAGAAAGAAAAATGTAAAAATAAAATACTTAAAATTTAAAGGGTGTGAGAGATTTAAGTAAATATGGATTTTAAATCAGTGAGAAAAGGACATGATCAATAAACACATAAAAAGTTGAATAAAATTGATGTCCATCCATTGATTAGATTATGAAATTGATAAGTGAATGACAAGATGTGCTAGGAGGGCCATACCACAACCACCATGTACTTAAAAAACAAGAGGGAAATGCCACTCATGGAATGTTTGAAGAACACAAGCTTATACTGAGAGGGGGGGTGAACAGTATAAGACCACTTTTTACTTTTCTTTTCTCAAACAATATTATCCAATATATCAATGGCAATATCAACAACAATAATCAAAGCAATGCACAAATCACCACACACAATAGAGACACCAATTTAACGTGGTTCACCCAATGTGGGCTACTCCACGAAGAAAATATTTCACTAAAATTTTCTCAACAAATATCTTGGGAATCCTTCCCTATTACAATGTTTATGGACCTCTATCCAAAGGAGACACCAATCCCCTAATCAAGTTTATGGATCTCTATCCATAGGAGACACCAATCCCCTCAGCTGGTTTATGGATCTCTATCCATAGGAGAACTCCTTCTCCTCTACTCTGGCTGGTGATCCTCTAGAAGACTACTGCCTCCACTGCACTGGCTTGTGGATCTCTCTCCACTGAAGACCTCTATCCTCACTCAAAAGACCTCTATCCTCACTACCCTGGCTAATGGATCTCTATCCACTGGAGACTACTATCCTCTACTCTATCACCTCCAAAGCTTGCTCTCAGCTCTATCTCAAATCTACACTAAACACAGTCCTTCGGTCTAGCACAAATATACTCAATCTCTATCTCAAATCTGCACTAAACATAGTCCTTCGATCTAGCACAAATATACTCAATATCTATCTCAAATCTACACTAAACACAATCCTTCAGTCTAGCACAAATTGCTCAATATCTCTCAAATCTGCACTAAACATAGTCCTTCGGTCTAGCACAAATCTGCTCAATATCTATCTCAAATCTATACTAAACATAGTCCTTCGATCTAGCACAAATCTGCTCAATATCTATCTCAATTTCCCTCTTCTTAATCTACTCAATATTTGTCTCAATTTCGGTCTAGCACAAATCTTAAATCTCTCTCAAATCTTCACAAAACTCTATCCTCAAATATATCCTCAAGCCTTAACACAAAGCTTGATCCAATCACAAATCAACTCTGCTAGATCTTCCCCAAGACTTAACTCAAAGCTTGAAAAAATCAATCAATCAACTATGCTCTCAAGTCTTCTCAAAGACTTACCTCAAATCTACTCACAAGTCCTCTCTAGAACTTGTCCAATCTGCTCAACAAGTCTTCACTAAGACTTACCTCAAATTTGATTGTAAGCTTCCACAAAAGCTCACATAAATATGTCCTTAAGCTTTCACAAAATCTTACTCAACTTTGTCCTTAAGTCCACTCTAGGACTTACTCAAATCTGTTCACAAGATTTCACAAAAGCTTATTCAAATCAATTCAAAACTTGCATATAAAACTCAACTCAATCTATTACAGAAAACCTCTTCAATCACACAAACAAGTTTCACATAGAATCTTGTTTGACCTCATAAACATATAGAGAATGGTTAGAGACTCAATATGTTTCACACTCACAAAACTCAACTTAATCTCTTTCAGAAAACCTCTTCAATCACACAAATAAATTTCACTCAAAATTTTGTTTAACCATAGAAACATATAGAGAATGGTAAGAGACTCAATATGTTTCACACTCACAAATCACTCTATCACTTTCAAACTCTTTTTCAAATCAATTTAGAATAAAGAACAATTTGTTTCATAGAACTTGAACTATCACTCCAACACTTTCAATCAATTATGCTCATTCAACTTCACTCAACCATTCACTCAATGAAACACAACTTGCTTATAAACCCTAAACAAGTGTTTCACAATACTTTCAACAACTCTCACTATGGAACTCAACCTTGACTCAAGATGATTCCAAATTCACATAACAATGATACTCATGATCTTTCACAAACCCTAATCAAGCATATGAAATCTTACTCAAATATTTCCAATAATGCTTATCAAACAATCTCACATAACAATGATACTCATGATCTTTCACAAACCCTAGTTCAAGATAGTTCTCAATTCACACTCAATTTTCACAAACATTCACCAATCATGCATGTGAAAACTCATTCAACAATGCTTATCAAACAAACCTTTTCACTCCAACTTAGCATTCACAACATCCAACCCAACAATATTTCACTCACAAGGAAGATATGCCCATACCTTTTGTTTGATGAATATTTGACCTCAAAACCTATCTCAATCACAATCAACCTCTTTGCCAATCTCAAAGGTTAGGTAGCAAAAACCTTCTCAAAATTTCATTCAAATATTCCCTCAAAATATTTTACCATACAAAACATTAAATCTCAATTACACCTTATAATCTCCACACTCTTAAACACTACTCAAAACCCTATATCTCAAATTAAATTGGAAAAAATAAACTTTAATAAAACACCTTATACCTCCCTTTAACTCAAAAATTCATGCCACATTAAAAACCTTAGGAGCAAATTTAATTAAAAATTAAATACCTCTATTGCCCTTGATGGGATTCGATCCCTCATTGCGTTGCCACCAATGCCCTAGCCATGGCTCAACTATCATGTGAGCTAGGCACTCACCTTGGTAGTCAAAAGTGCCTTGTGCACTTTGAATTCTTGGGTCATCAAAACCAAAATGATGCCAACAAAACACTCCTAGGCCTATCATTGGGATTCGATCATGGGACCTCCCGCCTGTCAATGCTTCAACACACTACCACTTGCCACTAGCCCAACCACCAGGTTGGTAATGAGGCTTTAAGCCTCCACTATTTTATCCCTTCGATGGTCATTGAAATAAAAAAAAAATTATCCTTTTTCTTGCACGTAGATCATAAAAATTTGTAGGCACTCACAATGTTATTCGATCGAAGGTAGGGGCTTAGTCAACCAAATGCACATGGTATTTATACCATTGTGCCATCTCCCTTTGGACGTTGGTGGAGGGGAAAATACTTTTGATGTCGGTGCTTTAAATTAAACCTTTTGCCCTTATAACCCTAACCTTAGGGTTAATTAAATTAAATTATAAATTAATTTATAATGAAATTATTATAATTAATTTAATAACTTTAGGTCTTAACATTAGACCTTTAATATTATAATAAAATATTATAATATTATTTTTCTTGGGCCTTCCTATTGCTCCTTTAGACCTTATCTGACCACCTTGAATATTATAATAAGAGATATTATAATATTATTTCCCTTAGGCCTAGAAGCAATCTTTCTCTTGCACTACTTACTAAAATTGACTCTTGACATCCTTCCTTTTGCACTACTCACTGAAATTGACTCTTGACATCAATGACAACAAAACTTGCTCATATTTCCAACAATCTCCCCCTTTGTCATTGATGGCAACCCATTTACCTTTTACCATTTCCTTTACCTCTTTCTATTCTACTCCCCCTGACTGAATGCTCTCCCCCTAACTCAAATCTCTCCCCCTTTGACATCAATGGCAAAGGGTCACCTTTGGGGCTTGGGGCTAAGAATGAGACTCTTAGCTTAGCCCCTCCCCCACCTCCTCTCTTGAGGTGGTTAATTTTGGGGTGGGAGTATCTCTACTCCCAGCATACACTGATCTTTACCTTTGTCCACCTTCTTCCTCAACTGATCCTTCTGATTCCTCTAACTATTCCTGTTCCTGCTTGTCTCTGGAAGTTTTTCTCTACACCACTTGGCTATATGCCCAACATTATTGCACTTATAACACTTAATGTTGTTATTCCTTAAAGGTGCAAATATCTTGGGGTTTCTCCTGGTGAAGCCATATCCATTCCTATCATGAACCCTACAATTAACTGCCTTGTGACCAAACTGATTACAAGAGTAGCAATACCCTTGAAAGAGATGTCTGTTTCTAAAATTCCCATATTCCTATCTTTCATGTGTCCTGCACTATGTAGCCTTGTGCCCAAACCTGTGACATGAGAAGCATCATCCATTGAAACTACCTTGCCTTGACCCCATTGGTCTCTTAGTCTCTTTTACCCTGTGTTGCTTCCTGTTCCATATGTTCCTCATTTGTGCATTGTTCCTTCTCTTATTGAACTTTCTATTATCCAACTCATCCTCATAAGTCTCACTTTCTCTTACACTCTCCTCTTCTGAAGTTTCTTCTTCTTTGGAGCTTGAGATTGACTCCTCTCCTTGTTCTCTTTGTTCCTGTTCAAAACCAAGTCCTATCTTGTTTGATGAAGATCTTTGTACCTTGATAATCTTATCCAATTTCTTTGAGCTTCTCCCAAACCTGTGTAGCTTGTCTTTAGACTCTTTTACTTCCTTCCTTAGTGAAGCTACTTCATGCTCTAACCTTTCACATTCTAAAACCTTAGCCTCTAACCTCTCTTTAAATTTCCTTGTCTTAGCTATTGAGTTGGTTAGATCTTCTATAAGCTTTCCTTTCTCTTCATCACATTCTTGAAATTGAAGCTTGAGTTTTGAGTTCTACTTTCTTACCTTTCTTAATGCATCAAGGGCAGAAATAAGCTCACCCTCAAGATCAACTTCTCCTTTCTCTGATTCTTCCTCTATTCCTTTACCTTTAGGATCATCTTCATTCCTTTCTGATTCATCTTCCACTAGAAGCACTTCCTTCTTCTTCTATTGCCATAAGAAGACTTTCTTCTTTTGACCTTCAAGAGCATCTTCAATGAAACTGAATCCATTCCTTGTACAACTATCTTCAAGATGACCAAAGTTACCACATCTAAAACACTTGAGAATTATTGGTGCCCTTTTTCTAACCACTTATTTTTCTTCTACCAGAAATAGAATTTCATCTTCATCATTATTTGAGGATCTTCCATCACTATCACTTGAACTCTTACCTACCTTGTCTGCATAAAAACTCTTCTTATGCCTTTGGAAAAACTTCTTTCCTTGCTTGCCTTGTCCATCCCTACTTTTCTTTTGGTACTTGTGTTTTCCTGTTTCCCTATTCTTATGATCCTATTTTTCTTCATCATTACTATTTCTAGCTTCTGGACAATCAGTTGCATAGTGACCATATTTACCACAATTAAAACATCTAACTAATTTCGTACCTTTATACTTTCTTGAGTCCTTGTTCCTTCTACCATAATTTGCTTCTTCATCACTGGATAACTCATTGCTTGAATCTGACTTCTTACCCTTTGTCTTCTTAGTAACTTTGAAGGCTGCTTCTTTCTGGGGAATAGGTTCCTCTTTTATTCTCATCTCAAAAGCTGTGAGAATTCCATGTAATTCATCCCTTGTCAAAATTTCAATATCTTTTGACTCTTCTATAGCTGAAATATTTTCACTATACCTTTTTGGGAGTGACCTTAAAATCTTATCACAAACATCTATTTCTTCAACTTTAAGCCCAAGTCCTTGCATGGAGTTAACAACCTCATCCACATGAAGTAGGTATGCAACAATATTTTCCTCATCCTTCATCTTTAGGTCTTCAAATGTTCTCTTGTAATTTTGCAACTTTACCCTTTTGACCTTTTTGTCTCCCTCATATATACCTTTCAACTTATCCCAAATTTCCTTTGTTGATGTGCAATGCATAACCTTTATAAACTCTATTTCATGCAAACCCTTTAAAATTCCATTCATTGCCTTTGAATTATTCAGATGTAGGAGCTTACCATATTTATATGTAGGTGGAGTAGTTGGCGGTATGTATCCATTCTCAACTGCTTCCCATATTTCATTTCCAAGTGCCATTAGGTGAATCTTCATTCTCATACTCCAAAGTACATAATTGTTCCCATCGAACAATGGTGTTGAATTCCCTGAAGATCCATTCTGAGAATCCATCTGTGTTCTTGTGAGATTTTCCTTCAAGTTGTTAAACTCTTCCGAAGGAACCCACTCTGATACCAATTGAAGAACACAAGCTTATACTGAGAGGGGGGTGAACAGTATAAGACCACTTTTTACTTTTCTTTTCTCAAACAATATTATCCAATATATCAATGGCAATATCAATAATAGTAATCAAAGCAATGCATAAATCACCACACACAATAGAGACACCAATTTAACATGGTTCACCCAATGTGGGCTACTCCATGAAGAAAATATTTCACTAATATTTTCTCAACAAATATCTTGGGAATCCTTCCCTATTACAATGTTTATGGACCTCTATCCAAAGGAGACACCAATACCCTAATCAAGTTCATGGATCTCTATCCATAGGAGACACCAATCCCCTTAGCTGGTTTATGGATCTCTATCCATAGGAGAACTCCTTCTCCTCTACTCTAGTTGGTGATCCTCTAGAAGACTACTACCTCCACTACACTGGCTTGTGGATCTCTCTCCACTGAAGACCTCTATCCTCACTTATAAGACCTCTATCCTCACTACCCTAGCTAATGGATCTCTATCCACTAGAGACTATTATCCTCTACTCTATCACCTCCAAAGCTTACTCTCAACTCTATCTCAAATCTACACTAAACACAATCCTTTGGTCTAGCACAAATCTTCTCAATATCTATCTCAAATCTATACTAAACATAGTCCTTTGATCTAGCACAAATATTCTCAATATCTATCTCAAATATACACTAAACATAGTCCTTTGGTCTAGCATAAATCTTCTCAATATCTATCTCAAATCTATACTAAACATAGTCCTTCGATCTAGCACAAATCTTCTCAATCTCTATCTCAAATCTGCACTAAACATAGTCCTTCGGTCTAGCACAAATATTCTCAATATCTATCTCAAATTATACTAAATACAATCACAAATCAAATCTACTAAATTTTTTTAATTAATCACAAATCTACCTCAAATATCTCAAATATATCTCAAATCTATCCTCAAGCCTTAACACAAATCTTGATTCAATAACAAATCAACTCTCCTAGATTTGCCCTAATAATTAACACAAAGTTTGAACAAATCAATCAATCAACTCTGTTCTCAAGTCTTCACCAAGACTTACCTCAAATCTGCTCAATAAGTCCTCCCTAGAACTTGTCCAATCTGCTCAACAAGTCTTCACCAAGACTTACCTCAAATATAATTGTAAGCTTCCACAAAATCTCACATAAATCTATCCTTAAGATTTCACAAAAGCTTACTCAACTCTGTCCTTAAGTCCACTCTAGGACTTACTCAAATCTGCTCACAAGATTTCACAAAAGCTTATTCAAATCAATTAAACTAAAACTCAACTCAATCTATTATAGAAAACCTCTTCAATCACACAAACAAGTTTCACACAGAATCTTGTTTGACTTCAGAAACATATAGAGAATGGTTAGAGACTCAATATGTTTCACACTCACAAAACACTTATAAAACTCAACTTAATCTCTTTCAAAAAACCTCTTCAATCACACAAACAAATTTCACTTAGAATTTTGTTTAACCATATAAACATATAGAGAATGGTAAGAGACTCAATATGTTTCACACTCACAATCACTCTATCACTTTCAAACTCTTTTTCAAATCAATTTAGAATAAAGAACAATTTGTTTCATAGAACTTGAACTATCACTCCAACACTTTCAATCAATTATGCTCATCCAACTTCACTCAACCATTCACTCAATGAAACACAACTTGCTTATAAACCCTAACCAAGTGTTTCACTATACTTTCAACAACTCTCACTATGGAACTCAACCTTGACTCAAGATGATTCCAAATTCACATAACAATGATACTCATGATCTTTCACAAACCCTAATCAAGCATATGAAAGCTTACTCAAATATTTCCAACAATGCTTATCAAACAATCTCACATAACAATGATACTCATGATCTTTCACAAACCCTAGTTCAAGATAGTTCTCAATTTCTCACTCAATTGTCTTCACAAACATTCACCAATCATGCATATGAAAACTTACTCAACAATGCTTATCAAACAAACCTTTTCACTCCAACTTAGCATTCACAACATCCAATCCAACAATATTTCACTCACAAGGATGATATGCCCATACCTTTTTTTTGATGAAGATTTGACCTCAAAACCTGTCTCAATCACAATCAACCTCTTTGCCAATCTCAAAGGTTAGGTAGCAAAAACCTTCTCAAAATTTCATTCAAATATTCCCTCAAAATATTTTACCATACAAAACATTAAATCTCAATTACACCTTATAATATCCACACTCTTAAACACTACTCAAAACCCTAGATCTCAAATTAAATTGGCAAAAATAAACTTTAATAAAACACCTTATACCTCCCTTTAACTCAAAAATTCATGCCACATTAAAAACCTTAGGAGCAAATTTAATTAAAAAATTAAATACCTCTATTGCCCTTGGTGGGATTTGATCCCTCACTATGCTACCACCAGTGCCCTAGCTATGGCCCAACTACCGTATGAGCTAGGTACTCACGTTGGTAGTCAAAAGCACCTTGTGCACTTTGTATCCTATGCTAGGCACCAAAACCAAAAGGACCACTAGCAAAACACTCCTAGGCCTATCATCGAGATTCGATCATGGGACCTCCCACTTGTCAACACTTCAATACACAACCACTTGCCGCTAGCCCAACCACTAGGTTGGTAATGAGGCTTTAAGCCTCCCTTCTCTTATCCCTTCGATGGCCATCAAAAACAAATAAAAATATATCCTTTTTCTTGCACGTAGATCATAGAAATTCGTAGGCACTCACAATGTTATTCGATCGAAGGTAAGAGCTTAGTCAACCAAATGCACATGGTATTTATACCATTGTGCCATCTCCCTTTGGACGTCGATGGAGGGGGAAAATACATTTGACATCGATGCTTTAAATTAAACCTTTTGCCCTTATAACCCTAACCTTAGGGTTAATTAAATTAAATTATAAATTAATTTATAATGAAATTATTATAATTAATTTAATAACTTTAGGTCTTAACATTAGACCTTTAATATTATAATAAAATATTATAATATTATTTTTCTTGGGCCTTCCTATTGCTCCTTTAGACCTTATCTGACCACCTTGAATATTATAATAAGAGATATTATAATATTATTTCCCTTAGGCCTAGAAGCAATCTTTCTCTTGCACTGCTTACTAAAACTGACTCTTGACATCCTTCCTTTTGCACTGCTCACTAAAACTGACTCTTGACATCAATGACAACAAAACTTGCTCATATTTCCGACAATGTTAGGTACCTGTTGGACAAAAATCTGCCTTTGGTTACATTTGCACCCAAGTCTTTGCCAACATTGAAAGACCAGGTCAGAACAGAGTCTACCTGGTTCAATCTCTAGAGGAGGCTGGTTCCTTTGTTTCTTTTAGAAAAATGGGGAAAGAGAGAAATGCATAAAGAGAGGGAAATATAGCTATGGATAGAGGATTAAAACGGTACAGATTAAGCAATAGCAACAACTACTCTTACAGACTTTTGTAGAGAAGCATAACTGAACCAAAACATAGCAACTAAAATCCCCTAATGAATATATTAATTAAACACAACTTATATGTGAAGTGAATTGTAGATTCAACTAAATGTTTAATGCAAAAATTCAGATTGAGAATTAACGTAGGTTACATTCAAATTAGATTTATATTAGAAATATGCAACACATACATACTTGATTTGAAACACCAATGAGCCAAGAACCAGAATGGATGATCTTTATTAAGCTTTTTAGAAGTTTGTATACATAGCCTTGTAAACACCTAAGAGCCAACCATTTTTTTGGGTCGCTCATTCTATATATAAGAGTTTTACATAATAGAAAACTAAAAGTTGTTACAATAGTATGCCCATAGGCTCATTCTAGTAAAAAAGAAGGTTAAGAAGTGATGGATCTTCTACCTAAAAGAGGTTGGGATATTCTTGTTGCAATGATCTTCCTCCAATCACTTAGGATCTCATGGTCCACTTGGCCTTCAAAATGTCATGCCATCACGACTTTGTATCTCAGTTTGGTCTGTGGCCTTCAAAATATCACGCCATTGCAACTTTTAGACCTAGCTTGGTCCTTGATCTTCAAAATATTGTGCCATCATGAATTTCTACCTCAGCTTGGTCCGTGGCATTAAAAATGTTATGCCATCATGAATTTTAGACCTAGATTGGTCCCTGGTCTTCAAAATATTGTGCCATCATGAATTTCTATCTCAACTTGGTCCGTGGCCTTCAAAATGTTGTGCCATCATGATTTTTGGACTTAGCTTATCATCAAGCCTTCAAAATATTATGCCATCATGACCTTCTATCTCGGCTTGGTCCTTGGTCTTAAAAATGTTGCGCCATTGTGACTTTTGAACTCAGTCTATCACCGGGCCTTCAAAATGTCACGCCATCATGACTTTTATTTATACTTAGTATCTCGAGGAGATTTATTATTCTTTCTTTCCCTGGATGTGGTTATTTTGACCAACATTCTTGGTGCCTCTTGGGGTAATTCTGTTAACTGAATGTTAGAACCTAAAGCCTTTATCCATTGGGGAAAGAAGTTGAAAAAAGAGCAAAAAATAATAAAAATAAGGGAAAGAAGGGTAAAGATACCAAGAAGACACAAATTAAACAAAAAACTTGCTTTGAGGTGGTCATTCCTCTGGAGTACTTTCATCAGACTTTTTTGTTTTCCTTTGACCTGGAGGCATTGCACTGGATGAGGCTTTATTAGCCTTTATTTGCTTCACATTTTATTATTTTTTATTTTCTTGAACAACCACATTATAGGTGGCGCAAGCCTCCTTCCAGGTCTCTTCGTCTGTATCTACATTTTCTTTGAAGGTGGTGTATAGTTACTCCAACTCTTCGATCTTGTCATACGACATAGATTTTACCATTAAGTTCAATTCATGTATACAAGCATTCATCTGGGTGATATATTAAGCCATAGTGAATATTGGATCTTTTTGAACTGGATCTCAACTATCAATCTCAGATTCATCCTCTAGGAATTTTTTCCAAGCAACTTTTAGGTCATCTTCTACCAGGAGTTTCAAAATTTTATCCCAAAATCTAGGCATGCCATAATTTTTAGCTATAATTACATGTTTAATAATTGCTTTAGCTTATTTTTTCAGCTCTTTCATTATATTTGTACCATTTGTTACTATTTTGTGTCTTTTGAAGAAATTATTAGCAACCAATTTGGCCTGGGACCAATGTTTATCATGAGCTGTGTATCTAGCTATTGCCTGAGTACTATCTGCTAGGACTTAAATTTTGTTAGCAGATGACAACATTGTTTCTAGGAGCTTGATTGATGCCTTGAACTCATCTTCTACCTGGCTCAACATACCTTTGATTTTGAGGAGGTATGCTAACATAGGCCTAGCTTTCAGGATTATTTTACTGACCTTTTCGAGCATGCCTTTACAAACTGTTTTCACCTTTTCTTTGGACAACCCATTGGTCTTATTGGCACTATTAGATAACTACTTCTTGAGGTATTTGACTTGCTACTATAGTATTTGAATCTATTCTTTGGTATTTAATGATTTCTATTGTAAGGGGCAGACTCGTTGAACCTCTGCTCCCATTTCTTGGCTTCATTTTTCAAAGCCTTCTCCGTGGTTTTCTGCTGGTGAAGGGCTTCTTCTAAATGCTTCCTCGACTACTCTGCCAAAAGTAATTTCTATTTGTAGTATTCTACATTTTGATAAATTTTCCCCATATGGGTCTGAGCCTTGCTCCACTCATCATCCATGGGCAGCTGAGTCATATCCTCCGTGGTCACCTCGGCCTGGTAGTCCTCCAGAGTCATTTATTTTTTTGGCTTTTGCACGAGTGGGGTCATCTTCATTGTCGATCGCTACATGGTGATGGGATCCTACACTATTACTTTTCAAACATGGGATAGATCTATGGAACTTAGGGAGATCTACAACTTTAGCCATGTGGTGGTATTTATGGTGACTTTCTTCAAATTTTTGAACTTATTGACAGTAGGATTTCTTATGGAAGAAGCAGTTTGCATGGCCTATAAGCTTAGTAAGTTGGTGGAATAAGGGAAAGGAGTGGTAGATAGAGAGGCTTCCATACCTAATCGATTGGAAGGGGACCCTTTATGAGTGAGGGGAGATGCTGGTGGGGTCTGTTTCTTTGATGGTGATTTTGGTGGAGTTCGCTGAGGTGGTGGTGGAGATTGATGAGGAGGTGGTGGTGGAGGTTGATGGGAAGATGATGGATTATACTAACCTTTATAATGGGGAGAGAAATTTCTTTGGGAATGAGGAGAAGAAGAAGGAGTTTCAAGATCGATGGGAGATGTACCTAAGGCCTTTGGTGGAGTGATGTCCTTATTCCCCTATGACTTATTAGTATAGTCTTCTATAATTTACTTTAGGCTTGAGTCATCAACGCTGATTGTTACCTTCGTTAGGGTTTTTCCTTCATAGGGGGTCTCATTTTGGGGAGGTTCCTCAACTATTTTGACCATTTGTTATATTTCTTCTATTTCTCAGAAGCTTACTCTGAAATATCCTCTATTTCTTCTTGGTACTTAGTCTCCTCATGCTCTTCTATTTCTGTGCACTCCTTGGACTCTTCATCCTATTCCAATTATTCATGTTCTAATTATTCAGAGGATGTTTCTTTTCTTCTCTTATTTTGGGCCCTTCCCTTCTCCAAATTTGATTTTTTTTTATTCTGCTATCTTTCTCCTATGCTCAAGCTGAGCACTATCATATGATTTTGTGTCTAATCTCGAAGGGGGGATGAAATCTCAACATTTTATTTTGGGGGCTTCTACTTGTTCGGATGCTACTGCCTTCCCCTTGTCTTGTTTTGTATCACCTTCAACTTGTTTTATGGGAATGCCATTGATTCCTAGGGGAACCTTGTCTACTAGGGTTTTAGACCATTCATCATGATTTGCATCATACCTTGTAGAAAATTCTATGTCCATATTTAAACCATACCTGGTGAATGTTTGAATGTGGCACCTCATTTGCCACCATGCTAATATTTTAGTGTGATCCCAATATTTTCCTTTCTTCTTCATCTTCTTGATAGTTTCATCCATGAGATGATGTTTTGGGTTTGAACTTGGGATCCAATCTACCAAGTGCTCATAAAAATCATGCCATGGAGGTAGTGGCTGCATTCTTTTGACATGCCATTCTAGCGGTTGATCTTCGCTATTATTTTTGTTCTGTTTGTCAATTTACCTATCAGAGGCATGGAATTGTTTGAAAGGAGCTTTGTTTAGAGTGGCCTACCTCTGGGTGAATTTTTCCTCAAGGTCATATTTCTATTTTTGTGGTAGCTCTATCAATTTTAGGCCCTTTAGAACTTGTGTGATTCACTCATGGTCTCCATTTTTTGACACTATTACTCCCTCATAATGAAAGGGCATGAGGCAAGTATGTGTTCTCTGAGCGCCTATCCCAAAATTGTTGTTGATGAAATTTGTTTGCCTTACATACTCCAGAGAAAAAAGTCACTTGGTGATGTAGTAAGACAACAAGAAATGCCTCTATGTGAAGCCATAGATCCTAATGACTACCCCTTGTGTTAGGACGAAACAGTCCCCTTATTCTGCATGAGGGTGTCTCAAAGTGTCTTGCATTTTTTTGGGAATTATTGGCATGTGGCTGTTTATGAGTTTAAGAGCAGGGCATAAGAATTCCATGTTGAAGTGGTAATATGAACCCGCATTCAAAAGAAACGACATCCATTCACATACATGTAGGTGCTCCCCTTTCTAATATTTTGTGGTGGTGGAAATAGAACCTAAATTATTGGCATGAAAGAAGAAAAAGATTTATACTAGGTATGAAGAATACTTGAATGCATCTGGGCTCTCCTTTTGTATCTTAAAAAGACCTGTGTGTAGCTACTGGGCCAGGTACATCGATAGTAAAAAAAAGAGGCACTCTACCTAGATCTACGTGTGTTTTGTCATAGAACTTGGGGTTGGACATACACAACACCACTACAATTTGCCACTCGTAGACCTAGGTATCATATTTTAACCCCGCCACCATGTCCAGCATGGAAAAGAATTATTTCTTCTTGAACCTGGATAGGGGAATCGGGGATTTTGGTACAAATTTTTTAGAAAGGGTGTTGTTGGCCATTTTGTATTTCATTGGGATTTTAGGGAAATTTTGTATTAATTTTTATATGAAGTGATAATATACTTTCCATTCAGTATGTAGAAGTCTGATATGTTGTATTCCAGAGAGAACGAAAAAAAGTCCCAAAGACACTTTGAAAAAATATTTATGTATTTATAAATATTTACGTTTGCCCCTAAGGAAGGGTGAACACCTCATTCACCATTTCTTGGGATGAACCTATTTTGAAAAAATATTGGCAAAAATATCTAAGTATGAAATCGCGTTCGCCCTTCCTTAGGGGTGAACATGTCGTTCACCCTTTCTTGGGGCGAACGTACCTTGGAGTACTTGGTCACCTGTGCACCTAAAAAATGTTGTGCACCCTGGTCGAGGGGCGAACATGATGTTCTCCCATCCTAGGGGTGAACTTCCTTTCAACAATGAAGAATCGCATTCGCCCTTCCTTAGGGGTGAATGTCCCGTTCGCCCTTCCTTAGGGGCGAATGTATCGTTCACCCTTTCATGGGGTAAACTCGCTTAATAAAGATCGTGCGTGCATTTGATGTGGCGAAGATGAATTTAAAGTGAACAAGGAATTGGTAAAATGTTGAATTGCATGAATTTAATGAAGGGCACCCTCAGTAACTCTATTTTGTGAATCGCAAGGACAAAAGCAAGGAGAAATAAGTTTTCATGATTTCCAATGTACCAAAGGTGTTTAAAGAATTTAATGCTTTCTCCTGTCATGTGCATCTACGTCCAAATTTTAGATTTTCTAGAATTTGTTTCTCAAGTGCACAGATTTTCCAAGAAATTGAGAAGATTTTTTTGGTTTTTGTCTTTGATTCTAGGATATTCTTCTCTTACATGTATTAAATGAAAGAGGTGGAAACCTCTATAAATACTAAGCAAATATTGTTGTAAAGGGAGGTTAGACACTTTGCAAGAATACTCTCTAAGTTCTCTGCATTAATGAAAGCCATCAGGCTTCTGAATTGATAAGTGATTCTGCATATAATTTCTTTCTATGTAGTGCACTTCCTTTAACATTCGCTCTTTTTATTTGCTATCTAGTTTAAATTCTACATTTGTATTTAAATATTGCTAGTGGAAGAGTGGGTACCGAGGTGTTAATTTAAAATTTATTATTGCAAGATTGTGAGTTTATTCTGCTACCTTTCCTTCTATTTGATGTTGTTGCGTGCTTGAGATTTTTGGTGTTCTTAGTATGCCTTGAAACCTGCACTTTGGCCTATGGCTGTATTTCCCATTTATTTCCACAATTTGTAATTTCTTTCCTGCATATCTAGTATTCAACCGGTTTTAGAATTAATTTAGGAACCAGCCCTCTCTAGAGATTGGCATAGAGGACATCTCTTTCCTCTGACCTTTCAATGTTGGCTATATCTAGGGCACATAAATGTAGTGTTTATTGATTAGGTAGATATTTGACCAATAATTTTTGGCACGCTCTATGGGAATTTTCCAAGGTTCCCCCTTCAACAACACTAGGTTTGGTGTTCGCCTTCCTGCTTGAAAATATAACATTTGGCAACTCAATTGTTACCCAAAACTCTGTAAGCATGAGAACGATGAAAGCTGTCTCTCATGAATACAATATCAAAAGACAAGAATCCTGATAATCAAATTTTTTATGAATTAGAAATCCAAAGGCTAGGAGAGCATCCTTAAGTAGCCACTTTTGAAGAACATCCTCACTTCCTTATATTCCACCCATACCAACCATTTCATATTCCCGATTTGCCACTGTGTTTTCCACTCCTGTAAGTTCTGTAAGTATCACCACTAGTTTTCCCCAACCTTCGTCCACTACAACCACTAACGCTTCATGATCTGTTCCTCATATTCTAGTGCATATGGCTCAGAATCCCCCACCACATCAACAACAACTTCCTAGACAGTTTTTGGCTTGGAATAGCTCGGGTGCGCTGAATTTGTAAGCACAAAACCGAGTACCTCAAGCTGCTATGAAGGCTTTGCCAACATACGATGGTACTGGAAATACTATGTATGAGCATATCTGATATGTAGCATCTCTTGTAACTATTAATGATATAACTGATGAAAATGTGATGATAAAACTTTTGGTTTTGTCATTAAGAGGAAAATTGCTCTATTGGTATCAATCTTTTCAACCTGGCACAATTACTTCATGGGATCAATTGGCAGAATTATTGATTAAGAATTTTCATGAGCAAGCTGATCCGTATTCGTTGCTACATCAGTTCACCTTGATTCAAAGACATCCTCAAGAGGAGCTTGTATATTTCAATGTGTGATTTGCACGAAGATGGCAGTGAGTTCCAGATGGTTTGAGGTTGATCCATGAGTAAGCAGTATTTTATTATCTTCGTACACTCAATACTAATATTGGCATGGCGGTGTGCCAGGCTAATGTGACCACATTCTTGGATATATATACACAATCTCAAAAATCTAAATCAGATTTGATTGCGGTAGGAAGGCTTCCTCTGAAGGCGACAATGCCTATTATTTCGAACCTACCACAATATCTTTATTCCAATACATTTTTGCAGCCCATGTCGTCGATGTATCTTGTTCCCTCATAGAATTTAGGCTCCCCTTAAGTAGCTCCTATCCCTACCCCACAGTCATCTACTATAAGCTTTCCACATTTTTTTGCTATAACACTATCATCACAAGCTTCATCCATTTCTTTTCCAACATTGCCAGTACTTCCAGCCCATTTACTTTTTCCCGCACTACAAGCGCCCTTGCCATTGCTAGTGCCCATTCCATTATCTCGTACGTACCCCCTCACAATTTTGTTACAAGAAGTAAAATCCAAGAATACGGCTTTGAGGACAATATCCAATGAGCTAACAACTGAGGAAGAAGCAATATGAAGCCGAGTTCTGATCAAGAAGGTTCCAGACTCCACTGATCACCCAAGAGAAAGCATCCACCAACAGGGGACCTGAGAAAAATAATATGATGTAGGTAAATGATGAGATTAATGCGTCCAAAAGGACATATTGGTGTTCTACTTGTAATGATCCTCATGGTGAAGATACGTGTATGGTCCATCTGAACTATGTTCAGACACTGGTAGAAAGTGCTTCGGGTGGGTAAGTTAACATGATTCAAGAAGTGGAACATAATTTTATGGTACCATCTCTTGAGCAAGTTTCAGTCCTTACTAGGTCTGGAAAGAGACCAGTGATTGTGGATCCCATGGAATTATAGCCATTGAAAGTACCCATGGTTACAAAAGCTTCGAAAGAAAAGCGAACATCCCAGATAAAGACTCTTGATTTTGTCAAGTCAAAAGATTCACCACCTGGGCAAGCACAAGGTAAATCACAAGCTCAACCTTTAACTTCACAACACATGGCCACTGCCCCTACCTCCGATGAGACGAAAGAGCAAGCTAAGGAAAAACTCAAATATCCTTCATTGACTAAGAGGCAAAGAGTAGAATCTACACAACAGTATCGATATAAGTACGAATGGTCCTTAGAAGAAAAGGTCCCACCTGCTCATAGCTACAGTATCATGGAGGAAATGAAGAAAATCCCAACTAGGATTAGCTTGTATGATGCATTGCAACTGTCAGGGTAGATTGATTTGTTGCAAGAATCCTTGAAGAGCACCAAAGACCAAAAGAAAGCTTGTTTGCAAACAGTCTTGGCTCAAGCGCTCCCCACTTTAGTGACAAGTAAAAACAATCCTCCTCAATTTTATTTATATTTAAGGATGGAAGGGTGGATTGTGCATAACTGCATGATCGACTTTGGTGCTACCACTACTTTTATGCCCAAGGCGGTGTGTGAAGTAATGGGAATGGAGTATACAAGGAGTAGTCCAGGAGTATTACAATTGGATTGTGCCCCAGTTAAAATGGTTGGAGTAATAAAGGATATTCCAATTGTGCTTCATAGCATGCCATAGATCACTATCATTCAGGAGGTTGTGGTTACTGATTTAGAACCTTATTTTAGCATGTGCCTTTCAAGGGAATTCATAACTAAGCTGGTAGGTTATCTGTCCTTAGATTCTTCACATTTGGAGATTCTGTTCAAAGGTAGGTGAATTCACATTCATAATGAGAAACCTTACCCTTTTCATATCGATAAGATAGAGGAGGCAGAACAAGCCCCAGGCGTGGTAAATATGATGACCGAAGAATTAGAAGAGGTTGGTCCGATCAAAGAAGTACCTGAGAAGCTTCGCCTAGAAGAGTTTTTGTTGACAGAATTTAACTCTATGATCAAAAAAATATTGGTTGTTATTCCATTCAGAAGGTAGAAAAGCCTCGAGGACAAGCCCTTAAGCCCTTAGAACCTATTTCACATCAGTCATGAAAGCTGTTCTTTGATTGCGCTCGATGTAAGAATGGTGTAGGAGAAGGTGTTGTGTTGGTTTCTCCTAAAGGCATACAAGAAATGTACTCCTACAGATTGACCTAGATTTATACAAATAATACCACTGAATATAAAGGATTATGCCTTGGCTTAAAAAAGGCTGAGAAATTGGGAATTGAGCAGTTGCAGATTTTTGACGATTCCTAGCTTATAGTCAATCAAGTTACAAATAGATGTGTGTTGAAGCAACATTACTTGAAGGCTTATTGTAACAGGGTATGGGATATTTTTGAAGTATTTAAAGCTTTGAATATTCAAGCAATTCCTAGGGAGCAAAATAGACACACTGAAATTTTAGCTTCCCTTGGTGCTAATTATTCTTTTGTCGAGAAAGTGGTCCGAAAACCCAAGACAGTGAGGGTAATCTATAGACCTTCCATTCTAGATAAGGGCCTCTATTGGCAGGTGTTCGATAATGATGAGAAAATAGTGAATTTTCTCCTCAAAGAGGCTACCAACACAAAAAATAAAGTTCTTATGGAAGAAGAAAAAGAAGAGATGATCCAGTTAAGGAATAATCATATTCCTAGAGGTTTGATTTTGCTAGAAAGCTTGTTTTATCAAAGTGATAGAGTTGATAAACATAGGATTAAGGTGGATGCCAAAGAATATAGATAATTGTAGTTGGAGCCAGGAAAGGTCATTAAGGTTGGTACTAATTACAAATTAGACAAAATTGAGGGCATTAGAAGTTTATGATATGAATATCCCAATATTGTAGCATGGAATTATCAAGACTTGAAAGGGTATGACAAGAACGTGATCCAAAACAAAATCGAGCTACAATAAGGGGTTAAGCCTTTTCAATAGAAGCAACATCCTATCAATCCCAAGATCGAAGTCCTCATGAAAGCAGATTTATTGAAGATGCTTGAAGCGAAAATCATTTATCCTATTAAGCATTCCACCTGGGTAGCGAACCTGGTTCCTGTAAGAAAGAAGAATGGAGATATACGTCTGTATGTTGATTTTCAAAATTTAAATCAGACATCACTTAAAGATCATTATCCTCTTCCCTAGATAGATCAGATTCTTCATGTTGTGGCTAGTGCTCAGAGATTTTCCTTGTTAGATGGCTTCTCTGGGTACAATAAAATTTGGGTTAAGGATGAGGATCAATACAAGACGACGTTTACAACTAAGTGGGATACATTCACTTATAAGTGGATGCCTTTCGAGCTTTCAAATGCTGGTGCAACTTAATTAGAAGTGGTGTTAGCGTAGAAAAAATATTCCAACGTGTATGCATGTGTAATAATATCTTTCCAAATTACCCTCAAAAGAATGTTAAAACTTCCTATGTGAAGACAAATGAATGTGGGTATTCTATTTGGTTAAAGTTATTAGTTTATATTCTATTACATCTTTAGCCATGCTAGGATAGCACACTTCCTCCTATGGAATGTTTTAAAACTTGAGTGTGTTTTATATCCAGTTAAAGTATGATGTATGAAATGAGAATAATATACCATAACATTGATAACCCTTGTATTTGTATAACTTTCTTTAAATTTTTGAATGGATAATTTGTTGGTTGCCAAGTTAGGGATGAAAGAGATAGTAGTATGTTTATTTTAGCAAATTGTAATAAAGTCCTTGATTTTTATCTTTGAAAAGAATGCTTGACCTGAATACCTTAAGTTGGAAATAGATGAGTTAGGTTTATAAATTGAAAATGAGCTTGATTATATGCTTATGCTTATGTTTATACTTTTAAAAGTAATATTGCTACTTTTCTCCAAGTCTTAGAGGTTCTTGTAGGTTACCTTGTGAAAACAATAGTTCAATGTTAAACCTAAACTTGTAATATTGAATAGGAAACCTTAGTGAAAGTTTAAAGGAGCATAAGTGCAAAATAATTACTTTTGGGTTTGAGGCCCTAAACAAAAATTAAAATAGGTATTGAGAGAAATGCTAAAAAACCACCCAAAAACTATTGGGGTGTGTGTAGACACACAATAGTTCTTTTACCAACTGCAAACTGACATGCATGGTCGATTTGAAATGATTAGGTTAGAATTGGTAATGAGGTACGACATGGGACTCCTTCTCCAGGTTGCATCTAGGATAGTACTATGATAGATATTGTGTATCTTTGACTAATCCAATAAGGCCTCATTGTATGGTATGGGATATACTAATGAGGGTTATAAAGAGCATGAGGGATTAAGTCCAAGGCTAGTGTATTGACATGGCTCTAAATGACCCCATGTAGAGGGAAATCAGTTATATAGTGGGCATAAGTATGCTATTTTCCTTATATTTGGTATAGGAACAGGTATAATAATAAGTCAAAGGTTCAGAATGATAAGGAGTAGGGAAGCAAGAGTCCTCCATCTAGGTGTATAGGCCCTAGAGGATAACCCCTTCCTTGGAATGACCCTCATGCCAGAAAACAAGGACGTTAAATGAGACAAGCCAATTCCACTAATGGCACCCTTATGGGATATGGCTGATCTCATCCACTTGGGTGACTATTTGTAGCAGTATTGAATCTAAAAGTGGTGTCGTATGCCTATGCTAAAATGAATTGTGATATATTATTGTTAGGTGAAATTATGTTTGTTGTGAAAATGAAAGCAAAATTATATGTTATATGATGGTTAAAAAAAAAATTATGACATATTTGATGTTAGAGTGGTACAACCAGGAGAGTAGACTTGGGTTGTTACATTATTTATTTGTGCAACCCAAATATATAGAACTTACATCTAAGCCTGAATATCACATATTCCTCATAGATGAGGAAGAGGATCCAAGTCATCCTCCTACTATTCACAAAGAGTACTTGGTGCAACCACATTGTATCTCTACATTTCCCAACTATACAAAGCTCATTCATAAACTAGAATATCTGGTCAATGCAACCTTTAGGGATCATGGGAAACAAGTAATAGATACTACTAGGGGATAAAGATAAGACAAACCCATAAGTATCTTAGATACAAGGGTACATAGACCCCATACAAGTGAGAAACAAAATCATACTCATCAAGCACTTAGGCAAAATTTTAACAAACAACAACAATTAAATAAAAATGGGTGGATCCACAATGGGTACACCTACAAAGGTTGTACCAAAAAAGGATACAACAAGAGCAAAAAAATGCATTGCATGAATGAAGCAAGGCCTACACCTAGCACCTATAGGATGCAACAATACGTAAGGTGCCCAATACAATATCAAAATATTATACCTAGGCCATGCCAAAATCATGTTCAACATCAAATATCACTATCTGGTTATCATCAATAACCTTATACTCCTCAACAATAGCAAGATTAACAAGAGAAGAAATTATATGAAGAGCCCCAATAGGGACATCAGGAACAAGTAGATACCTACCCTAAATCCATTTATGATGAGGTACCTAATGATCATACTTATCACCCACCTCAACATCAAAATCAGTCCCCTTTGCCTAATCAAGGGCGACAATAGATAAATCATATAATTTCACCAAAGGCATACAAAGTGCTAACTAATCGACTAAATTCATTAGAAAAACAAGCTCAAATTTTGGTTTAACAAAAATCCACACTAAAGCAACTTAGCAATCATCCTTTGCATCCATAAATTCTATCACCATGATACCCATCACATTTCAAGATGCCTAAAATTGAAAATTTCAAATGTGACAAAGAAGCACAAGAGCATGTGACAAGCTTCATCAATGTGTGCTTTCATATTCAAGACAATGACCCCTTTATGTTGAGAACCTTCCTTATAAAATTATTTGGGGGTGATTTGGAATGGTATAATCATCTACCATGCCATAGCATATACACCTTTGAGCAATTACTCGATGAATATTTGGAATATTTTACCTTTAGCACTAAGAAAATGATAAACTTGACTGACTTGTCTAGCCTTCACCAATTTGACGATGAGCCGATCATGGAATATGGAAATAGGTGGAGAAATGTGATGTTAAAATTACATTTCACCCTATCCATAGTGGAACTAACTCTAATGTTCACTAGAAGTTATTCAAAGAAGATCTCGCTCTTCTTACAATTATAACAATACTAGACATTTGAGGAGGCCTTAGCACAAGCCAAGATCATTGAGGATATCAAGGTCTAGGAGGGTGATTTTTAACTCCACAAAAGGGAATGGCCAAACAAGAATATTATAGGTGACAACATGCAACAAAAGGCAGCCCCAATAAATCAATTTGTTTTGAGTTTCTCTTGATCCTCAAACCAAATCGCACCACCTCAACTACCAGTGTAGCCTAATTACTAGGCTCAATATCCATTGGCCTAAAATCATATGCAATAGAATCAAAGACAAAGACAAAAATTTTTGCCACCATAGCAATATACTCATTTTCTAGAGATATAAGCATTGATCTTCAATCACTTATGTGATACATAAGCAATCAATATTCCTAAGATCCATCCATTGAAATCTAATAAATGTAGATCAAAGGGGCACATGGAAAATCTATATTGTGCTTACCATCAACAAAGGGGTCATGACATCCAAACATGTTACCCCTTTAGATATTTAGTACTTGATATGATTTAAAGGCAAGAGATTCAGATTGGCAATCCCCTTGCCCCAAATGACCAACAAATAGAAGTCTTCCAATACCCCTTACCTACACATGAAACATACACAACACCTGCCAATCAAGCAGAGCAACCTTAGTAGGTGATAGGAGACCAACAAAATAAATAAAAAATCATCAAAAATTCCAAAAAAATCAGAAAAACATAAAACCACAAAAATAATACAAAATATTAAAAATACAAAAACATTTACATTACATCATCATGTTTTTCATATCATTTGTAAACATTGATTAGTTGCATTATGCATATTCACCCATTACACTTGCATTGGGACAAGTTGTGTTTGCATTCTTTCACTATGATACCACATTTGTATGTTAGTCATGAGTCTTGAATCAACCTTATCCATCACCAATATTTGTATTTTTTATTATGATCTTTTGCTTATTAAGGGGTCCTCGTAAGATAGGGTAGATACTGAATGAATATCAACAATGATATTTATATGGCCCCTGACTATTTTACACACACCTTTTAGTTTACAAAAGAGCATAGGAAAAGCTCCCACATACCATATATCACTATCATCCATATTCCTCTTTGTGAGTAACTGTGTTTTTCAACACAACCAATAAGTTTCTATAGGGTGTTCACTAGGGTTTTTTGATCATTCAACCACCCCTAGTTTTATTTTTAGATTTTGTAGAAAGCTATCTCGGTTTTTAGAAAATAGGGTCTTGATTTTATAGTACCTTGCATATTTCAAAATCCCAACACAATTTCACACATTTAACACCTAATTTTGAAGAAGGAAGGATGAAACTACGAGTAATCCTTGCTCCCATAATTGAAAGGTTTCCCTTGCTCATCCTATTATACACATATTCTAGAATGATGAGAATTGATAAAAGAATAAGCTCCCCCCTACCCAAGCAATCCCCTTGCTCTTCCACAACACAAGTAAGTTTCCAATAAAAAAAGAAACAATGGTTTTCATCACTAATAAAATTCCTTGCTCCTAAAAAGAGTGGTTTTCACCACTAAAATAAAAAAATGATCAAGTATCTCGAGCAATCAAAAGAAAAGAAGGAGATAATGAGCTTGAATCCTCGAAATCCTTAGTATTCAAAAGCCATGGGGCAATATCCATCATAGCAATGGGTTGAATGAAAACTGCCTAAAAATGGAGGAGTCTTACAGATGGCAATATGTCTATCACATTAGCTACCTTATTTTGTACAGACCAATTTTAGCTTGTGCATGAGCTAGATTTGGGTGGCTTGTATTGCCTAGTAGTCTAGTCCAACTACGTTCAAACATTAGGATAAATATGAAAATAGGGTGATATTCATTACAATAATGGGTTGAATTAAACCCACCTAGAAATGGAGTAGTCTTATGCATCATATTAATGAATAACACTATGCACACACAGGTATATTGACTATATGGGTCTTCCTAGTAGATTTCTATCTTACAAGAGTCAAGTATAGTCACTATATAACTTTTGATCTGGTCAACTAGGGTGTTTGAATCTCATGAAAGACCTTGATGTGCCCTCATAACATATCATTATTCCAAATCCATCATTTACATTTCACCATACCATTTCATACAATTCAACTTCAAATGTATGACTTTTGTGAAAATGTTAACATTTTGATTCATGGTTTTCATGCATTCAGTGGTGCTTACACTTAGGTTGCTTTGCATCTTAGATTCATTCATTATGTTGTAGAAAATAAAAATAAAATTTGAATTTTGCATCATCATGTCATTAGCACAAAACATACATGCATATATCTAGGCATACAATTTACATCTATGCATAGACACTAAAATGTCTAGACATTCATTCATCATCCATCATTGCATCCATAAGTGGATCCATGCATAAAATAACATAAGAAATAAACAAGATCCAAAGGAACTTAAAACCTTTGGTTGCATCATTTCAAAAATGCTCCAAAGACACTTAACTCCTTTGGTCAAATCAATTTAAAAATCTCCAAAGGCACATAACTCCTTTGGTCAAACAAATAAAAAAAAAAAAAAACAAATTGGGTCAATTCAAGGTTGTAATAGGGTCTTTCGATCCTCCCACATTTTTAATTCAATGGTCAAACCCAAATTAAGTTATATTAGTCAAGCGACTTATTGCTTTCATCATATTATATCTCCTCTATCGACTCGTCACTTGAGGGGGTAGTCATATAATTACAAAATTCATAATCAAATCAACAATAAAATATTCAATCATGCAAAGTGTATTCATCCAAGAATCATTGCCAATGAAAATCATACACCCTCATTTCTTGGGGCAAATAAAAAGCAAAAAAAAATTCAAACAAACTGGGCAACTTGTCTTCCAATGCCACTAAGTCTAGTGTGTGGCCTTAAGCTTTTCTTCCAATATCACTAATGATAGTGTGTGGATTTAATATTGTCTTCCAATACCACTAAGGCCGGTGTATGGCATTAATATTCTCTTCCAATGCCACTAAGGCTAGTGTGTGGACTTAAGATTATATTCTAATACCACTAAGGCTAGTGTGTAGACTTAATCTTGTCTTCCAATGTCACTAAGGCTAATGTGTAGACTTAAGATTGTCTTCCAATGCCCCAACGTTTACTAAAAGAAATTTCTTCAACTTGTAAAAATCAATAATTTAACAAATACATTCTCTTTCCATGATTGGGGCATCTAACGTTGATTAGGTTAATGAAGAACCTTAATCAAATTGATCATTTTAGGTCATCTATTTTTACTCCGCATTGTGCTTTCACACAATGCATCCCAAAAATAGGTATATATAGACACCTAAAACATATCATATTGAGGCGAATACCTATATGGACTCTTTTAAGGCCATATGACCCACATTGGGTAGACCTAGGGCTCAACAGTGGTTTTCACCACTCAAACAGGAAGGAATTTCTCTCTTCAGCCAAGATTGCCTTACCTTGAGATAACCCCTAATTGCGATCATCTTACCCTGATATGGCCCCTAATAACGATGTATTACCATGATATGGACCACATTCATGACCATCTTACCCTGAGATAGCCACACCAGAAGCAATTTCCCATACCATAATTCAAATGGTTACATGTTAGACAAGCATAACAATTTCTTGATAATGGTTTCTTGAATTCAACCATTTCTTGGATTCTCCTACAAGCTAAGACTCCCTTTATGGAAGTCTATATAAGGACACATATCCTTAATTAAATTCCCTAGCAATCCCATATAATGAAGTGTTGTTGAACTGTAGACTCAAAGAGCTCTCATCTTTCAAAGCAACGAAGTGCTACTAAAATTCAGCCATGGAACTTCCAAGCGTGTCAATGGACCATTTCAAATGTTGAAGATCTAATTCACACTTCTTGTACTATCCAATGTCCTTGCTTCAGTGTCAAATATCACCACCAAGTCATTCCTCATAAGTGTACCCTTGAACATCAATCCCATGGATCAAATCTAACATCACCTCGCATTGACCACAAGGAAATTACCCATAGTTTAGCGATCGCCTCACCCTGAGATGATCCACAGGAATGATCATTTCACCCTAAGATGGCCTGCAAGCACAACCGTATTGCATAGGTATGGTCTCATGAAATATATCTATTTTCCCTATTTTCTTGCTTTCATTAGATTTAGCAACATTTCAATTATTTTTAGCATAGTTAAATTTCATTTTTGTACATGTATTTGACACATTTTAGCTTATTTACTACTTTGTTTATCATTCATGTGGGCCTTAGCTTGAAAGGCTCATCAAATGCTTTTGATGCTCTTTAGGTTTTCTTGTGTGTAGATTACAAATCTTTACAAGGAGCTAATGGCATAAAATATTCACTCATTCACATCATACATCACGATAGTCATGAAAAACCTATCTATACTCAATTTGTGGGTGCAAGAAAGATCTTGTGTAGTACATCCAAATGGTTTTATGTGTAATTCATTGTATCAAATATTGGTAGTGATCCTTTGGAGGGGATCTTCTTTGTAACCTCTTTGTAAAAGAACAAGATATTATCAATAAAATGGCACCTTCATCATTTATTTATTTTGTATGGTTACATTTGATTTGCTACATTTCAATATTGCATTTTCCTTGTATGGGTGTATGGTATTTTTAGAATTTTCATTAATAATCAAAATATCACAAAAAAATATGTACACAATGACCAAAGAAAAAGTTTGACCAAGATAAATGACAGTCATACAAAAATGGTGCATTACTAATGGGATAAACCAAAATAGACTAATGCCAATGTAATGAAAGATATGCTTAATGCAACTAGTCAACAAATATCTCTATACATGATGGAATGTAAGAATGAAGACATAAAAATGCAAGGTGCAATAAATGATGATATGCAATGTAGTGGTAATGTGCAATGATATGTGATGCATGGTGAAATGAGATGCTTTGTTTTTATGTTTTTGTGATTTTCTTTTCTTTTTGTTTTTTTATGCACAAAATACCCGTAGGTGGATAATATTGAGGGATTCAGGTTCCTCACTACCCTCAAGTGAAGCTAACCAATAAGTACCCAGTCCCACTTTTTGCGTTATTATGAATGGGCCTAACCAGTTTGTGGTGAATTTTTTATGTAAATTTCTAGGCATGTTGGAGTTTTTTTGATTCTCTTTAAGCACAAGATCACCAAATTGAAATTCTTGTAGATGAACTTTTGTATCATAGTCTAGTTTAATATGATCTTGATAAACATGAATATGCTTAAGAGCATTAATTCATCGTTCATCTAGAAGCGTAAGTCGATCAAGATGAGCCTATCGTGCATCATCGTTGGTAATGAAATATTGTATTGAGATGCACAACGAAGGGATTTCAAGTTCCAAGGGCATAATGGCCTCAATGCCATATACTAGTAAGAACAAAGTTACCCCTATTTGTGTTTGAATGCTCATCCTATAAGCCTAAAGTGCTAGAGGTAGTTGAAGATATCAATCCTTGTGATGATTTTTAACTATTTTCTTTAGGATGGTGATACCTATTTTTTTAGATGCCTTAACTTGCTCGTTAGTCTATGGATAATAAGGAGTTGAGAAGCTATGTTGTATATGATATTTTATGCACAAAGCTCTAACATATTTATTCTTAAATGATGATCCATTATATAAGATGATTTTGGATGAAATACCAAAATGAAATATGATATTATGCAATAGGAACTCCATAATGCAGGCTCCCATCATGATGGTAAGTGGTATTGCTTCAGCCCACTTTATAAAATACTCAGTTGTCATTAGAATGAATGTGTGTCAACTTGAAGATGAGGGTGAGATTTTTCCAATTAGATCAAATTCCCATTGAGAAAAAGGTCATAATGAGTGAATTGGTTACAATGCTTGTAAAGGTACGTGCGATAGATTAGCATGATGCTAACACTTGATGCACCTTTTGACATAAGTACAACAATCCCATTCCATCGTAGGCTAGTAGTATACCATTCAAATAATGCTCTTTGTGATGGCCATATCGCTAAAATGGCCACCACATGTACTATCATGAGCTTGAGAAATGGACCAAGTAGACTCTTATGGCTCTAAGCATAGAATAAGGGCACCATAATAACTTTGAAGATATAGTTGTCTCCTAGAAAGACATATTTAGTTATTTTTTGTTTAAATATTCATTTTGCAACATGCGACAAGCCCATAGGAGGGCTACCAAGCTTCAAGAAATCTTTGATCTAGGAGAACTAGTCTTGATATTTCTTAGCTTGAACTAAATGAATAGCTTGCTCCCCTATAGAAACAACTCACAAGAATGTTGATTGAGAGAGGACCTTATGATAGATGGTTGTGACATTATCATAAGGGCCTTGTGGGACTAAGGATCCCCAGGAAGCAATTTTCAAGAAGTCTTGTATTTGTGAGAACCAATATTTGTATGGTTCGACTTGTATCCTATGTATATTTTTCTCTTCTGTAGTAGCATATCGTGAGATCATGTATTGTGAGAGTTTTTTGAAATGACTAGTGGTGACATCATCTAAAGGAGCCATTATATCGACAAAATAATTGGAACGAGGGATGACCTCAATGTCATACCATTCAAATATTGCAAGCAACTTGTCCATAATGGTCTTGTATGATTTCAATACTGATCATTTACATTGATAGATTTATTTTACTTGATTGACTATAAGCAAGGATTCACCAAAGATTTTAAGTATTTTGACATTCATGGTGAGAGTTATTTGAAGACCTAAAATGAGGGCTTCGTATTCAATGTTGTTTTTGGTGCATGGGAAATCGATTTTGAATGAAAGGGGAATATGAGCTCCTTGTAGTGTGAAAAATATGATTCATGCACCACCTCTTGCTCACATTTTAAACCATCAAAGAATAACGTGAGATATTATTTATGCTCTGGTTATTTTGGTTCTTTTGAGCTAGATAATATGAAGATTGCATTATCAAGTAGCTCAAATGTAATAGGCTTATTGTCATGAAGAGGTGCCTTTGCTAGCTGGTATGCAATGACCTGATCTTTAATAGACTTTTTTCCAATGAATTTTAGGTCAAACTCCATCAAGAGCAGGATCCACTTTGCAGTGCAATTGTTATGAGAAGTAAAACTCATAATGTATCATAAAGGGTTTTATTTAGAGATAACATATGTTATTTGATTAATCATGTAATGAAAAATATTTTTTGTGGTGAAGATCACCGCTAAGTAGAGTTTCTTGACATAAGCATATTTTATTTTGTATGAGACCATGGTGTGCCTGATATAATAGATATCCTATTCCTTATTTACCTCATTCTTTTGGGCTGGCATGGTCCTTAAGGCAAAATTAGTGGTTGAGATATATAAAATAAAAGGTGTACCAAGTCTCGAAGGAGCCAATATCGACGTGGAAGCCAAGTATTTTTTGATATCTTTGAAGGTTGCTTGGCAATATTTATTCCAATTAAAATTCACCCCCTTCTGGATAAGATGATTGAATGGTCGATACTTATTCGATAGTTGCATAAATCATCGGATGGCCTGTATCTTCCCCTACAAGCTATGAAACTACTTGAGGTTGGAGAGGTATGCTTGTGATTGCTTCAACCTTATTTAGGTTGACCTTGATGCCCTATTTAGACACAATGAAACCTAAAGATTTTCTAGATGTCACTTCAAAAACACACTTTTTAGGGTTCAAGTGTACATTATGCTCTAGGAGGTGATTAAAGACCTTTTCTAGAATACCATTATGGTCTTGACATAATAAATATTTAGCTAAAATATCATCGATGTAATCTTCGATAATCTTACGCATGTAGTCATGAAATCTATACATCATTACCCACTGATAGGTAGTTCTAGAATTCTTTAAGCCAAAGGGCTTGATCGTATAGCAAAAATTCCCCCATGGCATAGTAAAGGCTATTTTGGCTTGATATTTAGGGTTGACTTGAATTTGATTGTATCTTGAGAAGTCATCCATGAGGGAGAGCATTTCATGGCCTGCAACTACATCTACCAATGTATCGATGTTTGAGAGCAAAAATTTATCCTTGGCACTCGCTTTATTAAGATCATGAAAATAAGTGCATATGCACACCCCCAATTCAATTTTTGAACAAGTACCATATTGGATACCCAATCAATATAGTCAATAGGTTGGATGAATCCCGCATCCAAAAATTTTTGTAATTCATATTTGTCATAATAGCAATTGTTAGATGCAACTTTCAAAGTTTTTCTTGACTGGTTAATTGTTGGATTTAGTGTTAAGTTATGGACAACTAGGTTTGGATCCATGAAAAGCATATCTTTGTACAACCAAGAAAAAACCTTCCTATACTTCTTTAGAAGAGCGAATAAAGCCTTAAGTTCTATGGTTGAAAGACCTTTTCCTAATTCAAGAATCTAGGGATGTTCAGGATCGTTACTAATGTTGATATCAACCATATATTCTATTAACATATGTGACCCCTCCTCCAATTGATGAGTATTAGGGACCAAGTGAATGTCATCAACCAGATTAAGGGATTCAATGTGTTATCAAACTCTATCTCAGATTGGAGGATAGCTAATTTTGTATGGAATGATAGATGGTACGTTTGTAGCATGTTCTCAAAAGATAGATATTTAGATGGTGAAGGAGGAAAGGAGACGTGATCAAAATAAATAGCCTCAATATTGAAAGGCAATTATTAAGAAGAGTTACTAGGATAATGTAGCAGAGTGGTGAGGTTAATGGAGATCATATTGATGGATGGTGGATGATCTCCATTAATAGGTATAAATAATCAATTAAATATGGGTGGGTATAAATGTTTAGGATGTGGTTGTGGTGGAATGAGAATAATGGGGTGTCCCTTAGGTGGAACTGGGATGACTAGATCCTTTGGTGAAAGAAACTAGAACCATATAGGTAACAATAATCTTAGGAATATATGAATATAGAATTCATCTATATCTATGAGAGATTCAATGGGAGTGGACTCTTCTTTTTAGCTAGATGAAGCAGTAGATAAAGCCTCCCAATTGTTTCTTGACTCTTGATCATTTTTAAAATCCTCTTCTGATGATTCATCATCAACAATAGATAAAGTAGTGATATGTATATGATTGCTAAGTAAATGAGCATTACTAGGATCGTCATACTCATTGCCATCAATGTCTCCCCCTAGGCCTAATTTAAGGCACTACAAGGAATTGACAAGAAGCTCATTAGATATGTGTATACCATATTCTAAGCCTATTTTATTTGTTAGTAGTTGGTAGTGTGGTTCCAAAGGAGTTTGAGGGCCTTATTCGTATCACCTAAGCCATTTCCATACCAATTATGGTGATATAAATACTGCATAGAAAAGAATGGATTTGAGAGAATCAATATTTTCCCAAAATAACTCTTCATCCTATGGTATAGGCAGTGTGTCTATGGTGGAATCAATGCTACTATAGATAAAATTGGTTTGGCTTGGGTAAGACCCAAGGGGAACTATGATACCTATAGGTAATGGTTTGCTACATGGGTGACCAAAGTATCTAATTGACTCTACGAGTGGGATGAATATGATATCTTGCACTTGATATTCACCTATACTTGGGTTTGTCATGCTGATTGTGACTTATGGTGACTCTATTGGGGGAGAGATGATGATGAAGATATACATTGTGATAAAATTGGTGTGATGATGGGTATCTCCTCCTATATGGGGAAAGTGTGAGCTGAAGTGGTGGAAATGGTTGAAATTGAAGGTGTAGGAGGTGTGATGGATGCTTGAGATGTAAATCTATGTGTTGGTAGAGGTGGATATGAAAATGATGTCATAGGTGCCTTCTTCATATTTTGAGGGGGAGTATCTGATGATGATGAAGGAATTTTTAAAGAAATTGATGGTGAAGGTTGAGATGGAGGTGGTGATGGAGTGATGGATGATCATGGTGTAAAATTTATAGGTTGGATAGGGTTGTTGGGCTGAATGTCTAGATGTGTGGAAGACAAGGTAGAATCCTGATGATGTGTAACTATATTGCAATATTTGAAGGGCTCCAAGTCTATAGGGATGTGATGAACTTGAAATTCTTGTATTTGATCCATTAATGCAATATAGAAGGCACACATTTCATGTCTCGAATATAGGACCTACCAAACAATATGTTGTATTGCATAACATCTTGCAAGATGTGACACAGTACATGAATAGTCTTTTGTCCAACCTAGATGGGAAGGACTACTATGCCAATGGTGGAACATAGGGCATCATTGAAAGCTTGAAGGGTGAAAGTGGATGTCACAATGCATGACAATGGGAGGTTGAGATGTTGGAGGGTGGTAGAGATGATGATGTTAATTGATGATCCCATGTCAATTAATACATATTTGAAGGGGATCCTATCCACACTAGCAATGATATGCAATGGTGGATCAGGTACCTCCATGGGTATCGTATAAATTTTATGATCCTAAAATATAATCGTAGGATCTTGATATTTTTGAACATGTCCCATAAAATTGATGAAAGAATTAGGGTCTTGTGGTTGCAGTTCAATAGATCTTAATATCTCCATAAAAGCTTCTCAATATGGGTTTTATTACTAAATCAAATCATAGATGGAGAGCCTCATCGATGATATTTTTAGACTTTGAGTAAGTCTGTTCTTTAGTGTGAGCATTGGGTGAGGCAGAGTAGGCATGACCAAATTTACTATCAATGATGCCTATGACATTGATGGAATATTGATAGGATCCATAGGTCCTGTGGGTTGTATTGGATACCATCTATTCCTTGTTATGATGTTGATCATCCTCATGAAACCTTGATTAGGTGGGGTGGCTTGCACTTGATGAACCTGCTTAGGTTGTTTAGTTTTAATATTAGGTATTGTGTTTACTTCACAATGGGGTAAGGGGTCTTGGAAGAGTCCTATATTTTGGTTGTTGGAGGCAAGAGGATTATCCATCTAAATATTTTACCTCTTGATCATATTCTATACTATATTATTTAATGTGTAGCATGAATAAATATCATGCCATTTTTATTGATGATAGTTGTAGTACTGATCCTTCCTATAAGATTTAGATTTAGGATGATTCATATCCAATGGTTAGATATTAGGGACCATAATTACTTGCACCTCACGTAATCGATTGAATATTGATGCCAAATACTCTAAAAATGGTGTATATTGATGAGGCAATTGATGTGGTTGAGTTTGGAGTTGTTGTTGTTGTGGTAGACTAGTTTCTTGATTGTTGTACTGCATCGATGGATGTTGGGTTTGATAGTTAGATGGTGGTGCTGGAGCTCAATTTGAGGTTCTAGGGGCACTCAAGATAACTTGGTTTACCGAAGCTACCTTTGATTGAATTTGGCCATATTTTACATTTTATTGGGCCATTCATTTTTTTGGAGTTTAATTTATCCTTCCTAGACCTTGATGTCTTTGATTACCTTTTCTTGGACCAAGGCCTCCTTGAAATTTTCATATTGTTGAAGTTGCAATAGTAATAATATTTTTTTTGGTGTAGCTTCTAGTAAAAATTTGAGTTAGTTCTATGATGGATAGGTTGAAGGGTAATTTGGTAATGATGGCCCTCCACCTATTCCCATAGTCCATGACTCGTTCATCCATGAATCGACAAATATTATCTAGACCAGTCAAGGTGACCATTTCTTGACACTGAAGGCAAATCGTTCTAGAAAATAATCTATCAATTATTTAAAGGTTAAAATTCTATGGTGTGGCAAATGATTATACCACTCTAAAGAAACCCTAGAAAGTGTTATAAGAAATGTTCATAGCATGAGGGGTCACTGTCCTAAAGATATAAGCAATTATTCATGAAGCTATCACATGTTCTTGTGCGTCTTCATTACCCTCGAGCTTATCCAATTTTGGCATCTCAAAGTGCTCAATATAGGGTGGTGACAAAACTAATGGGTGTAGAGACTGGTTAGTGAGCTGTTGTAGGGTAGGTTTTTGATAACCCAAACCCGAGGTTTGATTTTCTAGAGAGTTGAGGTGCTTTGTTAACAATTTATAGGTCTTGGGTGAGATGATAGTGTTTGTTCACCTTTGACCATGATTAATTTGAATAAACTATTGTGGATGAGGTGGTTGGTGAGTGTTGTTAATATATATGTCACCATATGTTTCCTTAGAATACGTATAAATTGGGTCTTGATACTCAGGTTGTTGTTCCTCATAGGCTTCATGATCCTATTGATATGGGTATGCTTGATAGCATTCTAGAGAATGAGGTTGATGATGATGGATGGGTGGTAGTCTAGGATGTTGATTATGAGTTTGATTCAGATGTGGGTAAAGAATATTCTAATTTGGACACAGTGGAAGGTTGTGACATTGTGCTTGGTGCCCTAGGTGCTATTGGGTTGGTTGCATTTGTTGCGTAGGCATGGACAATATTTAATGCATCACCCATTGCAATTTAAAGTCCATGGTTGTCTTGGGTACCTAGTTTTGGTTTTCTATGTTAGTGGTGTGTGGCCTATTCACCCATGTGTGAGTGGTGCTATAGACACCAAAACCTAGCCACTTGTCGTCCATCCAGGTCTTTCCACCATTTTTCCCATTTATTATATATATCTTGGCATATTTATTAAATATATGTTTAATATTAATATTTTAATATTATATTTTATATATATTTAATAAATATAAATATTATATATATGAATAAATCCTAGCCATCCAATTTAACTTAATTCTATCCATCAATTTATATCAATCCATGCCACACACCCAAAATTAATATCCATCCTTTGTTGTGTCTTAATATGAGTCACACAGTTCATGTCGCTCAAACCCTAATATACCCTAAGGTGAATTATTAATAGGAGCCATTAAGATGGCTCAACCCCTGAATCCTAAGAATTTTCCTGAGCAATTTGTGTCCTGAGTCCTAAGTCATTTGCCCATGAGTTCCCTAGAGTATCTAAGCACTATTTCCCTCCATCCTCACTTGCCATAGCCTCCACATCCATCACCACCCTTATCGCTCAGTTGGATCTACTTCTAAAAATTTCCTTTCAACCACTGAATGCCTTCAGGTACTCCTTATCATTCCCGAGCACCTTTGGGTGCTTCTCCTTCATTGCGTAGCACCTCTAGGTGTCATCCACCATTTTTGAGTGCCCATAGGTATTTTTTACAGCTGTCGAGCACCCACAAGTATTTTAGACTAGATTTTTGAAGCCCTACTAGCTCTCGAGTGATGCTAGGGCATCACTACACCAATCCACTACAACAAATTACATCAAATCAGAGAACGATAAATAAGTAAGGTAAATAAAAGTCATTTTTGTTGTATTTTATTATGTTGTTAGAATTTGTTCACATTTTATTATTGCATAGCTAGGGTTTAGTCTTAATTTATGAGGGTCTCACATTGTGGAGCCCTAATTATTATTACTAACTCATTTTCTATTTTCTTATGTGCATATCTGGTATCATTACACTAGCATCGAACAACTTCTTAAGCTGGAGTGGCCCAACATCGGATAATCGGAAGCCCACTCACTTTTGTTGGGAGTTGAGATGCACTTTGAAGACACCACTAGTGTTGTAGCTAGGGTTTCAAAGAACCCTAGAATTGTGTATATTTGTATCAAAGGATTCAAATATTCTTATTGTAACAATGGAGTTTTGAGGCTCCTCCCATTAATATAAAATCATTCATTGTGCAATATTATCTTTTGATTTCAATTTATATCTTGTTATTTGGTGTTGCATTTTTGTCTTCACAAATGATGATCACGGTGGGACCCACTAAGGGATTATTAATTTTATTTACCTTATTTACTAATTTGCTATTTCCATTGTCATTTTGCAGGGTTTCTAGAAGCGTAGATTTCATAGTTTTTATTGGATTTAGGGGTTCTAGAAATTTGCAAAAGGTGCACGAATACCTGGTAGCACTCGAGGGACATCCAAAAATGCCCATGTGCATTTCAAAAATATCCAAAGGTATTTTACACAGAGTTGGAACAGAAATGTAGGTCATTTTGTAAGTCTACTATTAAAACCCTAACTTTTCTATTTTATGTATTCTTGCAATATTACGTTTTTTTAGATTTCTAAGCTAAAAAGAATATCACTAATTAATATGGGAAAAATATTCATACTAGCTTGCATCTTAGGTTTTATATTGGTCATTGCATCCATCTGCACTTTCTATTTAAATTTTCTAACTTTCTATTGTATTCACAAATAAAAAAATATTGCATTTTGATTCATGTGAATTGAAAAATTGCATAATTAGTTTGCATTATAGGGTTAGGGATTCCAATTTTTAGGTCTAAGTAGGAATATTATTCAAATACCAAAAGTATCCCCATACTTGGGTGATTCCATATGGAGTAGTAGACAAACCCCCCAGCTGTCTAGAGCGGGTCTTAAGTGGTGTACTCTACATTCTTTGGAAAAATTGGTATTCTGAGTAGTGGCTTCTAATTTAGACTATCAAAAGTAGTTATCTTTCTAACATTGTATGTACAAAATAGCAAATCAAAATTTTTAAAAATAATAACACACTTCACATTAAACAGTAGTGGCTAGATTTCATCACCAGCCATTGCTTGAGATTTGGTGATGGTGGCTTTCATCTCCATACACCAATCTCCACCCTTAGAAACCTTAGGTCACCCCTGAGCAAACTTGTTGGATTTCATCACCAGCAAGAATCTCACTACCCCATCTTAGCCATTATTTTTATCTTTCTTTGATTAATTCAGATTAGTACATTGAAACACACAAAATCAAAACCTAAGAAAATAAATTTACATTAAAGGAGATAATCAATGAATGAGGTAAGACACACTTGTTGAATAACAAATAGAATTGATTGTTTACTTTTATTGTGAAATTATAGTTTTGTGTTTTATTGTATAATCTATATTTTGGTTTAAATTCTTATGGTATTAACAAGAAAAAAAAGAAAGCATTAAATCAAGACAATTCAATGGAATCTTCATCCACCTTCCCCACCACTTTTGTGGTAGATTCCCTAAATATGACACAGGTAGATTTATCTACATGTCCCTCACATTCCTTTTCACCCACAATATTTCATATGGTTGTTCCTTAAGTAGAGTCAACCTCATCAACCATTGATCACCATATTACCCATATATATATGGCATGAGTAGAATCTCTTATGAAGTCTTATAACTATGTCTTAGAGTTAGTCCCCACTTCACCTAGACAAGATCCTACTTTACAGTAGGAAATTGTTTATTCCCAACCACCATCTAGCTTTACCTAGATTTACACTAACCCTATTTTTGAGGCATCAGTTGCACCTTCCTCTCATATATCCATTTCCTAACCCTCATGTGCTCCTAGGACTTCATACATATCCACATACACTAACCCCTTGTATGAAACACATGTAAATGTTGCTTCACAAGTTCAGCCTCCCAAGTTACATACCAAGTGTAACTTTCCCCCAACCACATCTTCCATACCATATGATTCCATACCCTCCACTTCTGATAGAGAGATTAATAAAGCATAGGAACACTTGAACAAATTGCTTAAGAAACATCAAAATACTCAACAACAAGTGCAAGTGAACCTCAGCTTTTACCAAAATTTACTCAGACTGTCCTCATTAACTAGGGTCCATCATGGACACCACAGTATTCTATGGTTTCTATCCCTATTACTCCACCAAGTCATACCCATCCTATTTCCTTTGGCCAACCCAGCCATTACCCTCATACATTGACCCTATTCAAAAATTCTCCATATTTTCATCATCAATCTCCCATCCATAAATTTCCATAAAATTCACCTAGTCATCATCACCAATCTCATCATCATTTGGTCACCCCACAAAATTTTTCCACCTCACCTCAAAATCATCAGGTAACTCAGGGCTTCCAAATTCTTGGGGAAGACCCTCAAATTAAGGCCATGCAACAACAAATAGATCAGTTAATACAACATACTCCTGGTTTGACAAACCAGAAGCCAACCTTATGTCAGCTGGTCAACCAACCCATTCATCCTTCGGTACCATCACCACCATATCTGATAGATTTTATGGTGCCTAAGTTTGACAAATTCAAGGGAATTGAGGATCCCAAAGAGCATGTGAGCACGTTTATACACTCATGTTTTAGAATTCAAAATGACAATGCTATCATGCTCATAATATTTCCTCAAACATTAGGAGGAGATTCCATAGAGGGGTGCAATAAATTGCCCAATCATAGTCTTTATACCTTTGAACAATTTATTGATCAATTCTTTGAGCGTTTTATCCTAAATTTTAAAAAGAAAGTCTCATTATCTGATGTCTATGCTTTACGAAAACATGATGATGAATCCATATATGATTTTGGAAACTATTGGAGGGTTGTCATTACCAAGTTGCCATTCACCCTACCAATGGAAGATCTTATCAAAATATTCACCAATAGTTTTTTAAAACCTATCTCTTTGATGCTTCAATTACATATTTATCATTCATTTGAAGAAGATCTAGCACATGCTAGTGTCATTGAGGAATTAAAAATCCAAGAGGACATACTTAAGCCTAAGAAAAAGGAATGGCAAAACAAGGGCTAATATAAAAGTAATTATTTTGGCCAATAAAAATGAACACTGACCACTTTGAACAATCAGCCTAATCATGTTAATCAAGTGGTAATAAGCCAACCAGTAATGACTCAACAACAATCAGTGCAAAAATCACTACAAAAAATTGCTTATCATGCAGTACCCTCGATAACTCAAGCCATACAAAACACAGTGCCAGATATAGAAAACCTTTCTTGATGGCAGTTTGTATGACATAATCACCAATACACCCCCTTGACCGAGTCATATGCTTCCCTTTTTCAAAGGTTGTATGACACAAACAAACTTGCTTTGCTCAAAATTAGACTAGATGATCCCACTAAACGTAGGAAACAATATTGGGAATATTTATTTTATCCTTATCATAGGTAAAATGGGCACAACATAAACAATTTCCATACATTTAAAGATATCGTTCAAGACCTAATTGACTTGGGGGTCATCAATATTGATAACTCCCTTGCTCAACAAAACCAAAACCTTGGTATTTTTCAAACACCACTTCCTCACCATGAGGAGGTGCAATCAAATATGGGAGGATCTAATATCAAAACTCCTCCTAATCAAGTCAATCACGTCAAAAAATACCAAGGGTTTGTAGATGCCATTCATGTGGTGACCAGAGGTCAAAGAAATAAAAAAAAAATGCAAAGCAACAACCTCAAGCAAGTGTATCACAACCTCCCACATCACCTCCCATCCAAATTTTTCCCAATCCTTCATTGCCAATCAACATTCCTAGCCAATAAAATCCTCCAATTCCACCCATCAATCATCCCCCATGACCAGTCATCTCATTGAGTAGTCGGTTAACCACAAGTCTAAAAATAGCTTCCACCAAATTATCAATTTATGATTTGATTCAACAATATCCCCTACATTGTGAGGCATTAATGGATATTTTGAAGTCCATTGAATTACAATATAAATATTCTAATGCCTTCAAAAAATTTATAGGGAGAATTCAAACATGCATGAAGCCTTCCATTACATTTTATGACTTTGAGATTAAGCCAATATCATTGGAATCAGTAGATCCTCCATTGCACATCATGACTCTAATTGATAAGAAGTAATTTAAAATAGCTAATTGATATCGGTTCCTCCATCAATATCATCACCACATATACCCTTCATCACTTGAATCTTCCTTCATCTCATATCACCAAGTCATCATTCACCCTAAAAGCATTCAATGATGCTTTATGTTCTATAGTTGGCATTGTTGTTTTACCCATTGAAGTAGGGGTCAAAATGTTGCACACTATGTTTCACATATTGGAAGAATTCATGGCATACAATGTACTCCTTGGAAGACCTTGGATGAGGGAAATGAGATGTGTTCCTTCCATACTACACCAATGTTTAAAGTACGCTCATGAAGGATAGGTGCATTGCATACCAATGGATGTCAAACTATTCAATTATTGCAATTTCATTTCAAATTCTTATGAATCCATGCTTCCTTCCACCCACATTTTTCTTTCACTATCAGTCAATCCATCTACCATGCCATCCATTTATTCATCAAAGGATCCCATTTTGAGGACTCCCTTATCACCAATCCTTCATCATCTCCATCATTGACTACATGCACATGTGATCAAATTCAATCCATATCATTGCCTTCCACGTCATCATCATTCGTTCAACAACCTTCCCAATCTAATTCATCTCCCTCACCTAATGTTTCACAATTCAAGTTGATATATTGTGAGACATCTTCATCTCCACTATTCCTTGAGCCATCATCCAACCATAGTCCTTCCACATCGTCCCAAGTTGAGGTCCACCTCACTAATATCGGTATTGGTGAATATGTGGTCCAAGAAATCACCGTCACACTGCTCACCATTCCTAATGCTAAACCTTTATCCATAGGAGCAATATATAACATGGATTCAGCTCCAAATAGCATAAATTTTGTGTATGGGGGATTGATTCTTCATAAAATCTAGATCCCCTAAAGAAACCCAAGGAACCAGCACTTGCCAATATTCCAAATATGTCGAGTTTTCCATCCCTCTATTTTCACAAAGTTAATTGGCAAGGTCATGGCTTAGGAATGCATGAACATGAAGTTTCTTAGCCTATTGATGTTCTATATTAAGAAGTGCATGACCGTTCAGGTCTAGGTTATCACCCACTTTCCACCACCTCTTCTCTTGAATAAGTATTTCAAAGGCTTAATCTAAATTTAGGAGAAGAAGGCCTCCATACCGATGATTTTGATGATGAAATCCATGAAAAATTTGAACTTATGTCGATAATTTTGGATGAATATGAAGAAGAATAGGAACCCATTATTCCCCATATCAAGCAAGATGAGTTTTATCTCAGAATGTTCCCAATCCATGAGCCCATATTTCACTTGCTTCTTGCACAAGAGCGAGCCACCTCTATCAGTGAACCACCATCCCCAATTTATTAATCCATTTCATAAGCCCAACCTATAACATATATACATAACACAAAAATAATGGTTTTCACCACTACCAAAAAAAACTAAACATAACCAAACAAAAATATGTTTTCTTTTTTAGCATTGCATGTATATATCATTTAGATAAATTCATTTATTTGTGTTGCTTGCTACTATCTAGGTCTACCAAGCTCATAGAACCGGTTCTTATATTCCATCCATTCTACCATACCTTATCCACTTTGCCCATAAATCAACATGAATCCTGTTGATTTATTCACCCCACTCCGTAATCCATATGATCTAGCTAAACCAATTCCAATTGATGTGAGTCTCATTGATATGTATCATATTTCCTCGTATCCATCCATTTTCAAGTTTGTCTTATCCAAGGAATTATTAGGGGCTTCCACCAACTACATTCCTCCATCCCCTCTACCTTTGCCTTCAACTTCACCTTCAAATCCTGAGGTCTTCCAGGCAGATGATGAGCATCAGAAATGCTCATATTTTGTATACATTTTCTTGATTATTATGCGATTGTATAATAAGGATTGCATATGTTTATGAATGATTATATAATTATTTGATGAAATTATGCGTGTTATCTAATTCATGTGTTTTCAGTGTGTTTTTGTGGAATTGTAGTTGATTTAGTCAGATTTGGATCAGTCGAGGTCTTTTCATGGACCTGGCACTTTGTTTCTTTTGAAATCAACATAGAGAAGGTAGGCACCTTCCTCTTCCAAGAAGGCACCAAGCGTAAGTAGGTGCCTTCCTCTTCTAGGAAGGCACCAAGGAAATACAAGCACCTTCCTCTCCCAGGAAGGCGCCAATAGAAGACCAGCGCCTTCCTCTTCCAGGAAGGCACCAAAGGAAAATAAGCACCTTCCTCTCACAGGAAGGTGCCACTATAAGGCAAGCGCCTTCCTCTCATAAGGAAGGCATCGACAAGAAGGCACCACTAGAAGGCAAGCGCCTTCCTCTCATAGGAAGGCACCAATAGAAGATAAGCGCATTCCTCTTCCAGGAAGGTGCCAATGGTAGTAAGGCACCTTCTGCATAGAGAAGGTGCCCGACATACTTAGGCACCTTCCTCATAGGGAAGGTGCCCCTATTCTTCACCCGTTGACCAAACAAGCATGATGTGGACAATAGAGACTGGTGTAGTTCCAACTCTATGTCATGTAGAGTTAAATTGGGGATTGCATCGATGTATGAGAACATCCTACCAATGCCAGGTGAAACACAAACCAATCAGTGAACACGCCACCATTAGAAACAAATGTCAATTTTAGTAGATGTTGATCACATTTACCAGACTGTCTTAGTTTAGTTTGGAATGAATCGACTGTTATAACTTCTTTGTAATAGAAGATCTACGGGTGTGCTATATAAACACACACAGACATCTCTGAGGATATATAGAATATTTTGATAGTAAATGTAGAGATAGATACAAAAGAAACATTGTAATACTTTGATAATTATAATACAGTTCTAAGAGTTTCTAAGTGCGTGTTCAGCTGGGAGGAAGCTATTGGAGCCTGGGCCCACTCCAAGCCAGTATTTCTTCCCCTATTTTTCCTATGTTTTCTAGATTAGTTTACCACTTTTATAAGATTGTTTATCACATTGTTATTTCTAGTATTGCAATAGGTTTATTTCCAAGAATGCATGAATATTTCCTTTCTGTAGATTTAATTGTTTTTACGTAAATTATTGAGGAGTGTATGAATGATTGACAACCGTTGAAACACCCCCCAATAGTAGAACTAGTGGACTCATCTCAAGTGGTATTGTAAGCAATCTTGTTCAAGACCCTTCGCAAGTTTACAAAGCTCCCTGGGTTGATAAATTAAATGCACATGCATGTGACAAAAGTAGGAAAGAAGTTAACCTTGTTTGGCCCACAACATTTTGGCGTCGTTGCCGAGGAAGCGTCTCAACTAGATTATTTACAATACCTAGAAACCTTCCATCTGACCTTGTATGAGTTCTTCGAGAAGAAGAGGACCTGACGATCGGTTTATAAAAACCAATCCACCAGAACTTGAGTCAGTCGAACATTCTGAATTTGAATTAGACTCACCCGATCCACCACCAACAATCCATTGGAGTGAGGATCCGCACTTTGTGCAAAGTGCCTCCTCATCCCATCAACTTGGGGAAGAATGAATCATCATAAATCCCCTATTTAATAGGACACCCTTAGAGGAAGCCCTGTTGTGGAAAGCTATAGAATATCGGACGATAACACCAGACAACCTTAGAGCCTTGACTCAAAAAGTCTTAAACGACCGTAAGGCCATAAATACTGCATTAGAGACCGCATTTCCTAAAAAAAATGGCTAACAACAAAGAAGTCTCATCTGGATTTAGTTTCTTGATTTATGAAGGAGTAGGAGATACCAAAATGAAAAACATATCCCTTGCTCATCTTTTGACCTTTAGAGGATACCCAACTAAGGACCCTGACCTATTTTTATTTAATTTTGATGTCTTATGTAGGTCTTTGGACTACAAATATGATACACATAAGTTGAAACTCTTTCCTTCCACATTGGACGATGCAGCTCTGCGGTGGTTCATCGGTCTGGGAGACAAACACATTGCCACTTAGGATCAAATGAAGAAGCTCTTTTAGAGCAATACCAAGATTTTAGGAGAGCAAGAGACTCCATAGAAGAGGTCCTGAGCATGACACAAAAAGAAGATGAGTCTCTCAAGGAATAATGGGAGAGATTCAACTTCAATCTTCAATGATCTCCTCACACGAAACTATCTGATAAGTCCCTCAAAAGCATATTTTTGAGAGGACTTACCAATGAATCATTGGAGGCTCTTAACATGATTTTTGGAGGTGATGTCTACCAGCACGCTATGGAAGACATCCGAAAACTATGCTGGAACTACTCAAGAAGGAGAGGCAAGACCACTTCTAGAATCATGAAAGTGACTACTTCAATCACAAAGATAGAAATAGGTAACATGCTGGAATATTTAAAGAGCGAAATGCTCTCATCTCTAGCATTGCAGATGGATACGTTGTTGTTAGAGAAAAAGAAGTAATAAAATGAAGCAACATTGGATTATTTATGTCCAAAATGTAGAGGGAAGCATGCAAAGAATGCATTCCCAGAGAACAAAGTCAGAGTATGTGTAGTTTGCAAGTTGAACCATAAAAATTGATTGTTCCCGCAACTTCCCAGTAATCAAGAGGATGTTGAAAGTGTGGATGCCTATTTCATAGGCAATCAGAAGAGTTGGCCACAACCCCTTATGGGGAATATGCCAACCTAAATTCCATCATATAGGGGAGGACCATACATGCCCCAAGGCCCACCTCAACCACCTAACATGGGGTGGTGGGGGCCATCACCCTGGTCCAACGCACCCTCAGAAGCATTCCTGAACCAACAGCCATGGATGCTATATCCATATCCTAGGCAGTAGTGGAGAGGCCACACTACATGGAATTAGGATCCATAGAATGTAGCACCAGCTCACCCCTAATAGAATTTATCGGCATTGCCAATAGTGAGACCTGTGCAACTACCCACACAATCGACGACAAATCCTAATAACAAGGTGAACCAACCAACATACAATGTGGAGGGTGAGATGTATCCGATGTACCATATTTAGCTTAGGTCTGGTAGATATCTAGGAGTAGGAATGCCTTCACTGGTAGAAGAGGAGGAAGAGGTAGGAGAAATACCTCTTGTAGAAGAGGTGATAGAAGAAATGCCTGAGAGAGCAAAGGCTCCATTTCCAAATTGACTACAAGAACAAAGGAAAGTAATGCAGTTGGAGTTCGATATCTTGTCTAGCTTGAAGAACCTAACCATGACAATTCCATTATTTCAAGCCATTCAAGATGTTCTAATATATACCAAGGTGATAAGAGAGATGTTTCTAAGGAAGCCAGGATGAAGAGCAACCCAGACTATCAATGTCATGGGTAAACTAGTAGATTTGATGATGGGCAAAATATGCCATCCTAAGTATACAGACCCAGGCAGCCCGATGCTGACTATAAAAATTGAGGGACATTCCATGTCCAATACATTGATCGATATCGGAGCAGCCATCAACGTAATGCCTCAAGAGACCATGCAGAGGCTACAACTCATGAACTTGAAACCCACTATGATAGTGCTATAGTTGGCCGATCGATCGACCGTGGCATCGAAAGGAATGTTGGAAGACATAATAGTGACAGTCAGTGCATGGGAATACCTAGCCAACTTTTTAGTCTTGCAATCTAAAACTAGGTTGGGCAGTTACCCGCTCATCTTGGGAAGGCCATGGTTGGCAATAGCTAACGCTTACATCAACTATCAGGATGGGCTGATGACCATCTCCAATGGAAAAAATATTAAAAGGTTGACTATTTCACCCCCAACACAGTCCGTCGACTCATTAGGAGAACCCATGTTGATCGAGCATGAAAATCCTGAGCTATCCATGATCCAGCTGATGATGACGTTGGATGATTTGGTAGAAGAAGACAAAGATGGTGCTATTGTGGAGTTCCTCCATGGGGAGTCCTCCATCTCTACACCTGGATTGCCATTGGCTGGTGCCCAAGATCACCACATTCAATAGATACACATCGGGCCAAGAAGAACGTTGAATGTCAGCAGTGGGTTGACTCCCACATAATTGACAAAAGTAGAAGAGCTCTTGGTTAGACACCAATAGGAATTTGCATGGGATTACTTAGATATGAAGGGTATCAGCCCAGAGATCTGTACCCATCGTATATACCTCGATGATCAAGCAACTCCAAGTAGGCAACCACAAAGAAGAATGAATCCGACAATGAAAGACATTATCAAGGAATAATTGCAAAAACTCTTGACTATCGGATTCATCTATCTGATTTTTGACAATGAGTGGGTATCACCATTAGTGGTAGTCCCTAAAAAGAATGGGAAGTGGCGAATCTATGTGGACTATAGAGCGTTAAACAAAGCGACCAAGAAGGACCACTTCCCGCTCCCATTCATTGATCAAGTCTTGGATACACTCTCTGGGAGGAAGTATTTCTCCTTCTTGGATGGATTCAGTGGATACAACCAGATCCATATAGGAGAAGAGGATTAGGATAAGACAATGTTCACTTGCCCATGGGGAACATTTGCCTATCGGATATTACCTTTCAAATTATGCAATGCACCTACCACCTTTGAAAGGGCGGTGCTTAGCATATTTTTAGACATGATGGGAGATGCGGTCAAAGTATACATGGATGATTTCACCATCTATGAAGAAACCTTTGATGAAGCAATGACAAACTTGGAAAGAGTGCTCAAAAGAAGCAAGGAAAACAATTTGTCCATGATCAACTAGAAATGCTTTATGATGATGCAAGAAGGCATTGTACTGGGACACCACCTATCCATAGAAGGAATAAAGGTTGATAAAAGAAAAATTGAGGTCATCAGAGACCTACCTAGCCCCAGAATGCAGAGAGAGGTGAGGATTTTTCTTGGATCAATCGGGTACTAGCGACGATTTATCACCAAATTCAACAAAATTGCAAAACCACTACACACTCTATTATCTAAAGATGTGGAGTTCAATTGGATGAAATACTGTGAAGAAGCATTTCAATTTCTTAAAGAGAAACTGATATTTGCACTAGTTTTAAGAGGACCAAATTGGGTCATACCATTCCATATCTACTGTGATGCATCCAACAATGCGATTGGAGCAGTCCTCGAATAGAAGGATGGCAAAGAATTTTATGCCATCTACTATGTCAGCAAAAACTTGGCAGGAGCCGAGCTCAACTACATGATGATGGAGAAGGATTTCCTTATAGTTGTGCATGCCATAAATAAATTTTGCCATTATATCACCGGGTATAAGGTATTTATCCACACGGACCACACGGCCATCAGATACTTGATGAGCAATCCGGCCATTGGCGGAAGAATTATCAGGTGGCTCTTTTTACTATAGGAATTCGACATCACAATAGTTGACAAACCAAGAAAAGACAACATCGTAGCAAATTTTCTATCTAGATTGCTATCGACAAACCATACAACAGTAGAAGACTAGTTTTTGGATGAACATTTGTTCACTATTAGTGAGAAAATCCTATGGTATGTAGATATAGCCAATTACTTGGCCACCGAAAGAACCTCACCTGCTCTCTCTTTTCGATAAAAGTAGGTGGTCATAGAGAAAAGTGCATCATTCCTATGGATTGATGGCCTCTTGTTAAAAATAGGATGTGACCAGATTATAAGGAGATGCATAGCATAATAGGAGTTCTTAGAAGTACTCAAAGCGTGTCACGACAAACCATGCAGAGGACACTTTGCAGGGAAACAAACTACCTACAAAATCCTATAGGCTAGGTACTTTTGGCCCACTCTATTCAAGGATGCGGTTGCATATGCTAGCAAGTGCGATGAATTCCAAAGAATGGGTAGACCAACCCATCGAGACAAAATGCCCCTCCAGCCTTAGGTACACCTAGAACCCTTCGATAAGTGGGGCATGGACTTCATGGGACCAATTAATCCACCTTCAATAGGGAGGAGGTTTATTTTGGTTTGTATAGATTATGTCACCAAATGGGTTGAAGTTCAAGCGTTGAGAGATTCAAAAGAAAGGACAATCATTGATTTCTTATTTGCCCATATTTTTACATGATTTGGGGTCCCTAGAGAGATAACAATAGACCAAGGGCCTCAATTTACCTCCAAGTTGATCAAGGAGCTGATGGAGCAATACAAATTTTGGCACAATAAAACTACACCCTACCATCCACAGGAAAATGGGCAAGTGGAAGTGACAAACAGAGAAATAGAGAACATCCTGATGAAGACCATGCAACAACATAGAAAATATTGGGCTACACGGTTATCGAAGGTAGTCTGGGCGTATAATACCATGTGGAAATCCACCATAGGCTTCACACCCTTCCAACTGGTCTATGGGAAGAGTGCGATGATGCCCATTGAATTTGAAATCAAGACATTGAGGATGGCTTCAAAATTGAACTTGAGCTTGGATGACACTCAAAAAGAAAGGATTCGGTAGCTAGATCAGCTGGACAAAATCTGAATGGACGCTTTGCAGAGAACAAAAATCATACAAAAGCAAAGAAAGCGGTGGCATGATCGCCACATTAAATTGAAGTAGTTCCAAGAAGGAGAATGGGTGCTATTGTACGATTCTCGATTCTAGGAAAGAAAAGGTAAATTAATGCAAATATGGATGGGACCGTATGAGGTGGTAGAGCTCATCAAGAATGGGGCAGTATGCGTTAGAACAATTGATGACAACAACATCGTGTTAATGGTCAATGACCACCGACTATGCCCCTATAACACATCTAAAACCTTATAGGTGGAATCCAGAATAGACATGGGGAAGACCCCATATTTTTAGATCCGGACCAAACTCTTAATAGGCAAAACGATGAGCATGGAGGTGCTCACCAAAATTAGTTAATTTAGTTTTTTTTTCTTACGATGTGTTTTGCAGGGATGACGCCCGCATGTAAGCTGTAGGCATCCTAATACAGGGCCTCATAGGCACGAAATGCGTCTAACTGCCTTTATTTTTATTTCTTTTCATTTAATTTTTGTAGGTGGAGGACCTGATAGCACAAGGAATAGGTATCTAGGAAACTAGGCCTAATTCAACTCAGCATTCTAACACCGGCACTCGTAGGTAGAAGCTAAGGTAGTGTGAAGCGAGACTGAGAAGGCTTGATCACCCTTTCCTAGTCAATCACAACATGATTGCCAAGAATAAAGCACCTTCCACATCGAGAAGGTGTAGAAGAAGGCGCCTTCCTTATAAAGAAGGTGCCTAGCCAGAAGAAGGCACCTTCCTTATAAAGAAGGCGCCAAGCCAGAAGAAGGCGCCTTCCGTATGAAGAAGGCGCCCCACCAGAATAAGGTGCCTTCCTTATAAAGAAGACGCCCATCTAGAAGAAGGCACCTTCCTTATAAAGAAGGCACCTCGCCAGAATAAGGCACCTTCCTTATGAAGAAGGTGCCCCAATAGAAGAAGGCACCTTCCTTATAAATAAGGTGCACACAAAAAAAAAAAGAGAAAAAAAGTAGGCATCTTCTACATCGAGAAGATGCCACACAAAAAAAAAAAATCCCGAGGCGCCTTCCACATTAGGAAGGCACATACAGACTAAGGTGCCTTCCACCCTAGGAAGGCGTAGGTAGACAACGGTGCCTTCCACCCTAGGAAGTCATAGGTATTCAACAGTGCCTTCCACATTAGGAAGGCACACCCATTCATAAGCACATTTTGTAGCAGGAAGGCACCATCATCAAAAGGGCGCCTTCCACCACCAAAAGGCACATCAAATCAAAGACACCTTCCACCATTGGAAGGCACATCCATTCAAAGAGCACCAAAAACATCGGGAAGGCACCATATAAGTGCCTTCCACATCGAGAAGGCACCACATAAGTGCCTTCCACATTTGGAAGGTACAAAAGAGTGCCTTCTGCATACAACCAGCACTTAAGTCTCACGAACACCTCGATCGAAAAGAAATCACCACACGAATGAGCGGCATCAGATTACCACCATCGCCCATGTGATGGAAATCTGCCCCAATCAAAAAAAAAATCTCAAAGAATTATGGGGCAAGATCAGCGTGCACATTCCAAAGATGATGGATAGATGATTTTTTGAGCAAATCGAGAGTTTGCCTTCAGCACCAACCATCAAAAAACTCAGCACCAAAGTCCAGCATAATCTGCACAAATGAAATAACCCTCTCCTGTGTCACAAATCAGTGAATCAACGCTCTTCACGATGCATGAAACCCCAAATAAGATACGCGCATACTAACTCAAATATTTATATAATTATTCATAAATTATGCAGTACCAAAAAAATATTGTTGTCATAAAAATCATATACCCCCATGGTCGGAACCACGTGCCAATGATATGGCTTGAAAGGCATACCCTAGAATTAAATAATAAGGTTAGGCACCTTCCCTATAAGAAGGCACCTTCCTAAAGAAGTAAGGACAGAAAAAAAAAGAAGCGTAGTAGTAAGGGAAGGCACCATGGGAGGAAGGTCAAAGAATCATGCGATGAAAAATAATGAGCCGAGTGATACAAAAGGAATCATGGGGATGGTAAAAACATAGTTCAAGGTCGAGGGATGGTTCAAATATTGTATCCTGGTCAGTTAGGGCTAGGATATGGAGGTAACCAAGGAATTCACTACCTCCTTGAGGGGTGACATAGCTTAGGTGCGAGGGGTAGAAATTATGATCACCCTCGAATACATCTCGTAGGTGACTGGATTGCCCCTCACAAGTGAATGCATATGATGGCCTCTCTTTTTGTTTTTTTTGTTTTGTTGTCGTTGCGTTTTTTGTTTATGTTTGTTTTGGGTGTTTTTTGTTTTGTGGTTTGTTTTTTTTGTTTTGGGTTGTTTGTGGCTTTTTGGTGGGGTGCCTCTCGGGCCCGGCTTGGGCCTTCTCGGGCCCGGGCTCGGCTTGCGCTCTCGGGCGCCGGGCTCGGGAGGCCGGGGATTCCTCCATGGAGGCGCGGGTGCCCTCGGGGTGCCAGGGGAGCCCTTATTCTGGGGCCGTGGGGGTGCCCGTGTCCTTCTTGGGTGGCCTCCGGTGCCCGGTAGCCTTCCTCTCCTGGGCACCAGAGTCCTTGTTGGGGTCCGTCGGTCTCCCTGGGGCGTTTTCCGTGCCTTCATGTGGGCGGCTCTGCCTGGGCTTTGGAGTGCCTGTTGGTTCTCGTGCGGAGCCACCGTCGACTCGCCTTGTGATGCCGCCCGTGTTGTTTCCGGGCGGTCGGTGGTTGCGTGGCGGTCGGGGGGCTGTTCCCGGGGCCCCGGTGCCGGGTTGGGCCGGGTTCTCGGGGGGGGGGTCGGGGTTTTTGTTTGTGTGCTGGTTCTCGGTTGGGGCTGCTCGGGGGGGGGGGGGGGGGGGTGGGGTGTTGTGGGTGGGGGGCGGGGGTGGTTGCGGGTGCCGGCCTGGGGGGGGGCGGCGGGGGGGCGGGCGCGCCGCCCCGGGGGGGGGGGCCGGCGGGGGGGCCGTGTTGGGGGGGGCCTGGGGTGGGGGGGGGGGGGGGGCGGGCCCGGGGCGGGGGGGGGCCCGGGGGGCGCCGGCGGGGGGGGGGGGGGGGGCGGGGGCGGCCCGGCCCCGGGGTGGGGGGTTTTTTTGGGGTGTGGGGGGGGGGGGGGGGCGGGGGGGGGGGGTTTGGTTGGGGTGGGGGGGGGGGCGGGGCGGGGCGGGGGGGGCGGGGGGGGGGGCCCGGGGGCGCCCGGGGGGGCGTTGGTGTTTCCGGCGGGGGTTGTTTTTGGGTATAAGAAGACCAATACTAGTCTTCCTCATAAGAAGCATCATTGATTTTTCATTTACTGATTTATACATGGATAATTTCCAACTCTTCATTAGAGCTAAATTGGAGATCGCACAACATATGGAAATTCTTACATGCTAGCAAAGACGAACCGATCAACGAACACGTTGCCATTAGAAAATGCCGTACGTCGATTCATTCACCACTATCTTAATTTAGTCGATGAATCTTTAACCCTTTTGTATATTCTATGGGTGTGTTATATAAATGCACGCAGATCATTCTAAGATATATAGAAATTAATAAATATTCATATAGAAGTATAGAGATAGATTGTAATACTTTGGTCGATATAATACAGTTCCAAGAGTTCTAAGCACGTGTTCAGTTGGGAGGAAGCTATTGGAGCCTGGGCCCACTCCAAGCCAGTATTTCTTCCCCATTTCTCTTCTATTTAATTATCTTAAATAGTTTGTTGCTTTCATAGAAACGTTTATCAGTTTACTAGTTCCAGTAAATGTAGTAGACTCATTTCTAGAATTGTATGTACGATTTATTTCTCGAGATTTATTCTTTCTTCTTACATAATTTAGTGAGAGTGCATGAATGATTGACAACTATTTTGAACACCCCCCAATCATAGGATTAGCAAAGTTACCTCCAGTGGTATTGTGAGAAAATATTATTCAGACCCTTCGCAAGTTTATGAAGCTCCTTGGGTTGATAATTAAATGCATGAGCATGTGACAAAAATAGGAAAACATTCACCTTGTTTGGCCACAAAGGTGGACTGCTAAAGCCATACACCGGAGTGTTGCTACTAGGAGAAAATGTGTAGATAGATAAGGAAGGGCTACCCAAAAGTAGCCTTCCCATGAATATGTGAAATATATTCGAGCAGGTTGCTTGATTCTTTACATGCACCGAGAAGTATACCCATTTGTACACTAACCATGTGCAGTTTTTGAATCACCTAGTTCATGGAAGAAAGTTGAACGTGCCCTTCTACCTAGAAAATGCCCTGAAGGAAGAAGCGGCTAGGTACTAGAAGGAAGCACCGTCCACCTTGGACCACCATGGGCCGATATCAGCACTGGTCCACCATGTAGAAGAGCAGAGGCATAGCCCTAACGCAGAGGGAGATGGCGACAAAGAAAGACAATAGGATGTTGTTGCTGAAATAGGGCAAGAAAAGGGAAGCCCTATAGAGGAGATGGCAAGTATTAGGCAATTGGCATTGCCCAATTTCATGGAAGAAATAGGGCATTCACTAGTGCCTGAATGCATAGAGGAAATAGGGCATTCCTGAGTGCCCGAGTATGAAAAGTAAGGAGCATCGCTTATTAGCAGTGAGGCCAAGTTTCGGCCGCCAGAACCAGTCCCTAGGAGGAAATGCTTGCGATGACTCCTCCTCTCGATAGAAGAAGAAGATAATGACTCAGAAGTCAACATGGCAACCCAAACCCTTCGAGAATTAACAAATCAAAGCCCACAATATGCAGGGACTTCCAGGAGCAATGATCAAGTTGACGTAGCCTTGGAGGAAGAATTGGAGTGGCAGACCAATTGCTAGATGGCCCAACAAATTTTGGAGGACTACCAAAATGAGCATAGAGGGGAATTGGAAGAACAAGAAATATGAATCACCCAGCTCAAGCATACGGTCTAGCAGTTGCGGGAGGAGAACCAGCAAATCGAGGATAGGGGAATAGAAATAAGGGACACATCAACCCAAACTAACTTGGCAATAGAGGTCCCGATGAATTCTCCCACATCTATAGAATGAGTATTCTCTTCGAGAGAATTTCGATCAGACGCTTGATAGAACAGCCTGGAGGCAGGGGATAATTCATCTATTTTTAGGAGTGAAGGGGAAAGAAGTACCACAACACCCCCTATCATGGACCTGAGTGATACAGAGCAGGACAAGGGCCAACAACAACAGACAGGACTGAGGGATAAGGAATAACTTCCCAGACCTAAGGAAGAAAGAGAAGAACTTGAGGGGTCAGCACAAGAAAGATAGGGGGGCGAAGAAGCACCCCTAAGGATGCCAGTACAGGTACCCCAGAGTGAATATAATGCTCTAGGTACCGCAGAGCAGGTCCCTTAGAGCAAGAAGACATCTGCTAGGGAGAAAGGGAAAACCCCTATTTGAGCTGCCGCATTTTATATAGAGGCCAAAGGAAAAGTTCCCAGGATGACTCGAAAGAAGATGAAGGTGACCTTCGTCGAGCCAGAAGAAGATGAGTGGGATATACAGCCATTCGTAGAGAGGCAAAAATAGTTTGAACGATTTCTCAAAGAGATGATAGTAGCTTGTTAGTCTCACAATGGCACTGAGAGGGGGGTGAATTAGTGTAGTTCTTTAAACTTAAATCCACAACTCTTAAAGCTAAAACAATTAAAACTTAAAACCAAATAAAGCAAGTATTACAAGAGAACATCACACAACACAAGATTTATCGAGGTTCACCAATTTGGCTACTCCTAAAAAAATGACTGCTTGGACTCCCATCCAAATCCAACCTTTGTAAAGCACCAAATTTACAATCAATTTACCATAACCCACTGGAAGGAGCACCAACCCCTGATTTATCTACACCAACAAAAAGGAGCACCAACCCCTGATTTACCAGCACCAACTGGAAGGAGCACCAACCCCTGATTTATCTACACCAACAAAAAGGAGCACCAACCCCTGATTTACTAGCACCAACTGGAAGGAGCACCAACCCTTGATTTATCTACACCAACAAAAAGGAGCACTAAACCCTGATTTACCAGCACCAACTAGAAGGAGCAACAACCCCTGATGCCAAGTAGCAACTTGGACTTCAATTCTGAATCTAGAATATTGACATAAAAATGCCTTCGCTTTTACAAGACCCTAACTGGTCTATTACTTACCCAACCTCTCTCACTGTTCATGAACCACACACATCTTTTGCGCTCTTACAGCCGCACTTCACCCTATTTACTCACTCTGTGCTCTTTGCGCTCTCTACGCACTCTATGCACTTACAACCACACTTAGCCCACACTCGGCCTTTGTGCTCACTCTATGCACTTAGCCATATTTTCATTGCTTCTGTGCTCACTCTCCGCACTTAGCGCTCTTTTCACCACTTCTCTGTGCTATTTCCACACACTTCAATTCTCCAAGCAACACTCCTTTTATAACAATATTTTCATAATGTAACTCCTGGTCCTTGTCGGCTTTCATTATTTTCATAATGTAACTCCTGGTCCTCGTCGACTTTCATTGCACTCCTAGTCTTCGTCGGCTTTTTTTGGTCTTTGTCGGCTTCAACTAATGAATATGTTCGATATATCCACTGCTCTAAGATTTCATTCTGTAATAGTCCTTGTAACCACCGTATTGACTTTTGTCACACTTCTTATTTTAGCTGGGTTCTTCTTCTTTTGTTGCTTTTGGCCATGAAAATACATGTCACGATATCGCAACACTTTTGCCTCCGTACTCTTTCTCTTTTCTTTTGTCGCGATATCATGACACTTTTGCCTCCGTACTCTTTCTCTTTGCTTTTGGTCACGAAAATGTGACATGTCGCGATATCGTGACACTTTTTCTTTCTTACACTCTCTCTCCTCTTTTGGTCGTGAAAATGCGACATGTCGCGATATCGCGACACTTTTTCCTTCTTACACTCTCTCTTCTTTTAGTCGCGAAAATGCGACATGTCGCGATATCGCGACACTTTTTCCTTCTTACACTCTCTCTCCTCTTTTAGTCACAAAAATGCGACATGTCGCGATATCGCGACACTTTTTCCTTCTTACACTCTCTCTCCTCTTTTAGTCGTGAAAATGCGACATGTCGCGATATCGCGACACTTTTTCCTGCTTGCTCTTTTTCTTCCAACATGTCACGAAATCATGACACTTTTTCTTGCTTGCTCTTTCTCTTCCAACATGTCACGAAATCGTGACACTTTTTCTTGCTTGCTCTTTCTCTTCCAACATGTCACGAAATCGTGACACTTTTTCTTGCTTGCTTTTTCTCTTCCAACATGTCGTGAAATCGCGACACTTTTTCTTCCTTGCTCTTTCTCTTCTATTATATCACGAAATCGTGATACTTTTTCTTGCTTGCTATTTCTCTTCCAACATGTCATGAAATCGTGACACTTTTTCTTGCTTGCTCTTTCTCTTCTAACATGTCGCGAAATCGCGACACTTTTTCTTGCTTGCTTTTTCTCTTCCAACATGTCACAAAATCGTGACACTTTTTCTTTCTTACTCTTTCTCTTCCAACATGTCATGAAATCGTGACACTTTTTCTTTCTTACTCTTTCTCTTGCAACATGTCACAATATCGCGACACTTTTTCTTTCTTGCTCTACATGTCACGAAATCGTGACACTTTTTCTTTCTTCCTCTACATTTCGCGATATCGCGACACTTTTCTTTCTTCCTCTACTTTGTTTTTCTTTTGATCTTTAGCATATGGGCCACTTCGATATTCTTGTAAAATCACTGTACATACTCTGAATAACCTCTTAAATCTTGTCCACTACATCAACCGATCTATCTAACTATGTTGACAACAATGACAATATTGTCGCTACACCTTGCTCAACAATCTCCCCCTTTGGAATTGTTGGCAACACACGTGCAATTTCCTATAATTCTTCTCCCCCTTTGACAACAATACCGAAGGGCTGCTGCAAACTCCCCCTGAGTCCATGCACAACATTCTTAGGAAAAAATTATTACACTTAGAAAAAATCACAAACATGAGCAAAAAGATAAACAAATACATAAATGCTCCCCCTGAGAATGTGGTCCCGATAGCTAGTCAATTCTTGGGAATATCTCCCACTGCCCTTTTTGAGCTGATTTTTATTGGATTGTCAAAACTAATATGATCGAGCTTCTTGTGCCACAACCAATTTTCTTCTTCCTGTTCAATCAAGCAAGCTCCTTCTGAAGTCTTTGAGAGAGTGTACAGGTTGCCAGATGTCCTCGATCCAGTTGCTATCAACTTTCCACTGTTTGCTTTTTTGACTTCTACACATCCTGCCCAATCTGCATCTAAATACGCAATAAGGGTGAGGTCCTTACCTTTTGGATACCATAACCCATACTCCATAGTTCCCTTGAGGTACCGAAGAATCCTCTTCACTGCTGTCACATGAGTCTCCTTGGGACTAGCCTGAAATCGTGCCACCATGCATACTGCCTGCAAAATATCTAGTCTGGCAGCTGTTAAGTACAGTAAGCTCCCAATCATAGATCTGTACATGGTTTGATCAACATGTGGAGATTTGTCATCCTTGCTCAAATCACAACCTGTCGTCATGTTTTCTACAGTCACTGCTGGTCACACCTTACTTTCAATTGTTCAAATCAGGAGAAGACATTTTGTCAAACACTTCACGGCCAACTATAGTGCACCTTACTCAAACTCATACTTTTGGACCTCGGATTGGCATGGCTCACAAAGCAAAGTTGCTCATCTTGATGAGCTAAACATGAATCAATAATCAGGATTCAATATTTTTCACCAAAGTGTCATAATAGATCTAACAATATTCACATCAATGTGTAGTTCAAATACATACTGCTTTTATCGAAACACATATATGCGTCTAGGGCAACATTATTTCACTAAACCAAATTATCTGAACTTTTATAATCCTTAACTTTGAACAATGGTAGTAAGAACCATCAATAGTACAAAAATGAAATATAGAAATACTACCAATGATGACAACTCTCAATTTAATCACCACCCTTCATGGCACCTCCACAAACAACTACATGAACTGAACCACACTTTGACAACTATACGACAACTCCCCCTGACTACTTGCCTTTCATCCTCAGATAACCAAACAAACCCATAGGAGCATTAAAATAAAAATTTTAAGATTGCTCCCCCTGAGGATGTGCTACCTGGAATTTCTTAGTGCAATAGCGGAGTAGTCTCCTTCAGTCCAAGGAGACACAATTTCCTTTCTTCTGTCTTTCTCCAAACTTTATTGAACTTGGGCTTGAGTTTTTCAACTACATCCCTATTTTGCACCTTTTTGTGAACTTGAACATTTCTCTTGGGTGGTTTTCTCTTGTGCATCCTTGATGGATGATTATTTTCCTTTCTTTTATGCATATGATTTATTCCCTGTCTGTATTGCATTCTTTGTGTCTGATGAAATCTACGGTCTTGCCTTAGATTAGATACAAAATTGCTTGGATAGAACCTTGATATGTGCCCATGACCATTACATTTAAAACATTGCACATGATGTTCAATTAGAAAAGTAGATGTATTTCTACCAGCATAACTCTTTGATCTATTATTCAATCCACAATAAATTGCCTTGTGACCATAATGGTTGCATCTAAAACAATAGCCGTTAAAAGCATTATTATGAATAGAATGAGAGTGATAGAACCTCTTTTGTTGTGGTTGCTTTGTTGTAGATCTCTTTTGATATTTTCTTCCTTTTGAAGATTCAGCTTCAAAATTTTCTTGCTTCGATCCTTCAATAGCGAACTTCTTCTTCTCTGCATATTTGTAAGATGAAGGTTGTTTAGTTTCATATCCAAGACCACGCTTATCCATGGAGCTTCTTTGTTGCCTTATCATTTTATCTAGCAACTCTGTGCTCTTCTCAAATTTGAGATTTGTATTTGCCTCTTCTAGTTGTTTCTTCAATAAAACAATCTCTTCTTCTTGTTTGCAGTAAACAATCTCTTTCTCATTGATTTGTGACCTGAGAGTTTCTTCAATCCTTTTGGACTCTTCTACTTGCAGCTTTAGATCACTAATAACTTTGTTAGATTCCTCTTCATGTTTGATATATACATCGATTTTATCATCCAGGTGTGACTTCAAGGCTTCTTCTATTTTCTTGGATTTATGAACTTGTAAGAAGAGATCTTTAATCTCATCCCCATATTCTTCCAACTTCTTGGACAGTATTTTGTTCTCTATACTCAACTTTTCAAGTGTAGCGATCAACTCACCTTCTACCTTTTTTGGTTCAATTTTCTCTTCCACAGGAACTAAAACTGACTGAGATGCCTTATTGGAGGAGGATCTATTCTTCTTATCCATTGCATACTAATCCAAGAATAACCCTGACTAATTTAGCATAAAAAGGGAACTTGGCTCTGATACCAATTGTTAGTCTCACAATGGCACTAAGAGGGGGGGGTGAATCAGTGTAGTTCTTTAAACTTAAATCCACAACTCTTAAAGCCGAAACAATTAAAACTTAAAACCAAATAAAGCAAGTATTACAAGAGAACATCACACAACACAAGATTTATCGAGGTTCACCAATTTGGCTACTCCTCAAAAAATGATTGCTTGGACTCCCATCCAAATCCAGCCTTTGTAAAGCACCAACTTTATAATCAATTTACCAGCACCCACTGGAAGGAGCACCAACCCCTGATTTATCTGCACCAACAAAAAGGAGCACCAACCCTTGATTTACCAACACCAACTGGAAGGAGCACCAACCCCTGATTTATCTGCACCAATAGAAAGGAGCACCAACCCCTAGTTTACCAGCACCAACTAGAAGGAGCACCAACCCCTGATGCCAATCATCAACTTGGACTTCAATTCTGAATCTAGAAGATTGACATAAAAATGCCTTCACTTTTACAAGACCCTGACTGGTCTATTGCTTACCCAACCTCTCTCACTGTTCACGAACCACACACATCTTCTGCGCACTTATAGCCACACTTCGCCCTCTTTACTCACTCTGCACTATCTGCACACTTACAGCTGCACTTAGCCCACACTCTGCCTCTACGCTCACTCTGCGCACTTAGCCATATTTTTGTTGCCTCTGTGCTCACTCTACGTACTTAGCCATATTTTCGCCGCTTCTGTGCTCACTCTACGCACTTAGCGCTCTTTTCACCGCTTCTCTGCGCTATTTCCACACACTTCAATTCTCCAAGCAACACTCCTTTTATAACAATATTTTCATAATGTAACTCTTGGTCTTCGTCGGCTTTCATTGCACTCCTGGTCTTCGTCGGCTTTCATTGGTCTTTGTCGGCTTCAACTAATGAAGATGTTCGGTATATCTACCGCTCGAAGATTTCATTCTATAATAGTCCCTGTAACCGTCGTACTAACTTTTGTCACACTTCTTATTTTAGTTGGGTTCTTCTTCTTTTGTTGCTTTTGGCCACGAAAATACAACATGTCGCGATATCGCGACATTTCTGCCTCTTTGTCCTTTTCTTGACTTTAGCTCACGAAAATACAACATGTTGCGATATCATGACACTTTCACCTCCGTACTCTTTCTCTTTTCTTTTGTCGCGATATCATGACACTTTTGCCTCCGTACTCTTTCTCTTTGCTTTTGGTCATGAAAATGTGACATGTCGCGATATCGCGACACTTTTTCTTTCTTACACTCTCTCTCCTCTTTTGGTCATGAAAATGTGACATGTCGCGATATCACGACACTTTTTCCTTCTTACACTCTCTCTCCTCTTTTAGTCGCAAAAATGCGACATGTCGCGATATCGCGACACTTTTTCCTTCTTACACTCTCTCTCCTATTTTAGTCACAAAAATGTGACATGTTGCGATATCACGACACTTTTTCCTTCTTACACTCTCTCTCCTCTTTTAGTCGTGAAAATGTGACATGTCACGATATCGCGACACTTTTTCCTGCTTGCTCTTTTTCTTCCAACATGTTGCAAAATCACGACACTTTTTCTTGCTTGCTCTTTCTCTTCCAACATGTCATGAAATCGTGACACTTTTTCTTCCTTGCTATTTCTCTTCCAACATGTCGCGAAATCGTGACACTTTTTCTTGCTTGCTCTTTCTCTTCCAACATGTCGCAAAATCGTGACACTTTTTCTTGCTTGCTCTTTCTCTTCCAACATGTCATGAAATCGTGACACTTTTTCTTGCTTGCTCTTTCTCTTCTAACATGTCACAAAATTGCGACACTTTTTCTTGCTTGCTCTTTCTCTTCCAACATGTTGTGAAATCGTGACACTTTTTCTTGCTTGCTCTTTCTCTTCTAACATGTCGCGAAATCACGACACTTTTTCTTGCTTGCTTTTTCTCTTCCAACATGTCGTGAAATCACGACACTTTTTCTTTCTTACTCTTTCTCTTCCAACATGTCATGAAATCATGACACTTTTTCTTTCTTACTCTTTCTCTTGCAACATGTCGCGATATCATGACATTTTTTCTTTCTTGCTCTACATGTCATGAAATCATGACACTTTTTCTTTCTTCCTCTACATGTCGCGATATCGTGACACTTTTCTTTCTTGCTCTACTTTGCTTTTCTTTTGATCTTTAGCATATGGGACACTTCAGTCTTCTTGGAAAATCACTGTACATACTCTGAATAACCTCTTAACTCCTGTCCACTGCATCAACCGATCTATCTGACTGTGTTGACAACAATGACAATACTATCACTGCACCTTGCTTAACATAGCTAAGGAGACCAAGAAGGCAACCTCGAGGATGCAGGGGGACTCTGGCATCTACGTCAATCCGACAGAGGACAGCCAGTTTTGGGAGATTTATGGGTCATCTCGGGGATGGCCCTCCAAGATAAGAAGGTATTTTGAATGATGGGGGGTATATGGCCCCAAATTGGAAGCTATTGCCATTGCAAAGGAGAACGTAGGGCTTACTCTTGAAGCAACCCAATTGTACAAAGCCCAAGTAGTTCATCTCAAGAGGGATAATTTAGATATCCCTCTTGCAGTGGTTAGACCTCCGGATGTTGACCTATGGTAAGCTACAGAAGCTGTATTTTAGGTAGCAGAGATGACACTGGCTAGATCACCTTCGATAATGGCTAGGATGAGGAAAGCAAAGTTGACAGCAGCACCTATAGCCCCACGTAGAAAAAGAGGAGCCACACCTCCAGATGCCAGTGCATAGAAGAGGTAGACACAGGTCGTAGGTACAATCGAATCCACCAAGAAATAACAATGATGAGGGGTCAATAGGGCTACCTACAACTTTGATGCCATGAGGGCATGGCATATGTTAGGCATGGGGGGATGATGAGCATAGAAATGCTCATATTTTGTATACATTTTCTTGATTATTATGCGGTTGTATAATAAGGATTGCATATGTTTATGAATTATTATATAATTATTTGATGAAATTATACATGTTATCTAATTCATGTGTTTTCAGTGTGTTTTTGTGGAATTGTAGTTGATTTAGTCATATTTGGATCAGTCGAGGTCTTTTCATGGACCTGGCACTTTGTTTCTTTTGTAATCAACATAGAGAAGGTAGGCACCTTCCTCTTCCAGGAAGGCGCCAATAGAAGGCCAACGCCTTCCTCTTCCAAGAAGGTTCCAAAGGAAAATAAGTGCCTTCCTCTCACAGGAAGGCATCGACAGGAAGGTGCCACTAGAAGGCAAGCACCTTCCTCTCATAAGGAAGGCATCGACAATAAGGCACCACTAGAAGGAAAGCGCCTTCCTCTCTTAGGAAGGCACCAACAGAAGATAAGCGCCTTCCTATTCCAGGAAGGTGCCAATGACAGTAAGGCACCTTCCTCATAGAGAAGGTGCCCGACATACTTAGGCACCTTCCTCATAGGGAAGGCGCCCCTGTTCTTCGCCCGTTGACCAGAAAAGCATGACGTGGACAATAGAGACTGGTGCAGTTCCAACTCTATGTCATGTAGAGTTAAATTGGGGATCGCACCAATGTATGATAATGTCCTACCAATGTCAGGTGAAGCATAAACCAATCAGTGAACATGCCATCATTAGAAATGAATGCCAATTTTAGCAGACATCGATCACATTTACCAGACTGTCTTAGTTTAGTCTGGAATGAATCGATTGTTATAACTTCTTTGTAACAGAAGATCTACTGGTGTGCTATACAAACACACGTAGACCTATCTGAGGATATATAGAATATTTTGATAGTAAATGTAGAGAGATATACAAAAGAAGAATTGTAATACTTTGATAATTATAATACAGTTCTAAGAGTTTCTAAGTGCGTGTTCAACTGGGAGGAAGCTACTGGAGCTTGGGCCCACTCCAAGCCAATATTTCTTCCCCTATTTTTCCTATGTTTTCTAGATTAGTTTACCACTTTTATAAGATTTTTTATCACATTGTTATTTCTAGTATTGCAATAGGTTTATTTCTAGGAATGCGTGAATATTTCCTTTCTATAGATTTAATTGTTTTTACGTAAATTATTGAGGAGTGTATGAATGATTGATGACCGTTGAAACACCCCCCAATAGTAGAACTAGTGGACTCATCTCAAGTGGTATTGTAAGTAATCTTGTTCAAGACCCTTCACAAGTTTACGAAGCTCCCTAGGTTGATAAATTAAATGCACGGGCATGTGACAAAAGTAGGAAAGAAGTTAACCTTGTTTGGCCCACAACAACAGATATAGATGAGGATAAGTCAAAAGAGTTTGATTAAATCTTAGACAACATTCATCTAATCCCTATGCCATATAAACTTGAGGAAGGTTCCCATATATCCATTGAAGATACCATCAATATGGACCTTAGTTCAGACAAAGACAATCTCCAAATTATCAATCTTGGAAAAAGCTTATCTAGCAAAGAACAAGAGAAATTAATTGCTCTCCTCAAGAGGAAAAAGGGTATTTTGGCATGGTCTTATAAGGACATGCTTGGTCTTGAATCTAGCTTGGTTGTCCATAATATCACCTTACATCCTGATGCTAAGCCGATCGAACAAAAACTTAGAAGGATGCATCCTACCATTGCCCTTTTGGTCAAAGAAGAGCTCCAAAAGCTACTAGATGTGGGTTTCATCGTACCCATTGATTATCTTGAGTGGCTCTCAAATATGGTTCTCATGTGTAAGCCTAATGGGGTGATACATATTTGCACTAACTTTTGAGATCTCAACAAAGTGTGTCCTAAGGATGACTTTCCTCTCCCAAACATTAATACTCTTGTCAACACTTGCGCTTGCCATGAAATACATTCACTAATGGATGGTTTTTCAAGATACAACCAAATTCGAATAAATCCTAATGACCAACATAAAACAACATTCACTACACCTTGGAGAACTTTTTATTATAAGGTGATGCCCTTTGGCCTTAAAAATGCATGTGCCACTTATAAACGTGCCATGACATACATTTTCCATGATTACATGCATAATATTATAGAAGATTATGTGGATGATCTCTTGGCTAAATCTAAAACTGAACAAGAGTACATTGGTCTATTAGAGAAAGTTTTTTACCGACTTCTAGAATATAATGTAAGGTTGAACCCCAAGAAATGTGTCTTTGGTGTTACCTCGAGCAAACTTCTAGGATTCATTATCTCCAAAAGAGGCATTGAGGTGGACCCAAACAAGGTTAAGGTCATCATGGAGATTCCTCCCCCAACTAACTTAAAGGAATTACGTAGTTTACAAGAAAAGATTCAATCGATCCGTCATTTCATTACGCAACTTTCTAACAAATGTAGGCCATTCAATCACCTACTACAAAAGGGGGTGCCATTTTCTTGGATAAATGAGTGTCAAAAAGCCTTTGATGACATTAAGAAATACCTAGCTTCTCTACCAGTCTTAGCTCCTCCTCATCTGGGGGTACCATTCTATCTTTATATTTCAATAACAAACTTTGCATTAGGGATAATGCTTGCACAAAAGAATGAATAAAATAGAGAGCAAGTTGTCTACTACATTAATCGAACATTGGTAAGATACAAAACTAGATATGCTTATGTAGAAACATTGTGCTTAGCAATGGTTTTTACCACTAAGAAACTTTGACATTACATGCTTAGTCACACAACATATGTCATAGCTAGAGAAAATCATGTGCATTATATGATGTATTGCACTTACAATAACACCCGCACCACTAAATGGATAATGCTCCTTACTGAATTTGACCTAGAATTCATTAGCCAAAAATCCATTAAAGGTCAGGTAATAGCCGATCAACTTGCAGAAGCTCCACTACCTAGTGATCATCTATTGATTATTGAGATCCCAGATGATTCGGTATTTGCTATCACTAAACAAGAAGATGTCATTCCAAAGGAAGATGTCGATATCACACTATTCTTTGATGGCTCTAAGTGCATGAAAGGTCAAGATGTTGGAGTCATGTTTTATACACCCCAGGGGGTACCTATTCCCTTATCATTCAAACTTGACTTCCAATGCACAAACAACATTGTAGAGTATGAAGCCTTAATATTAGATCTTCAATGAGCTATAACTATGAGCACTAAGCGTATCAAGATATTTGGTGATTCTCAACTTGTTATTAAGCAAATCAATGGATAATACCAATGTAAAGAACCTATCCTTAAGCTTTATCATGAATTAGCAATGAAATTGCTCTCTAAGTTTGATTGGTATGAAAACAATAGTTTTCCATGTTTGACCAATAGATTTGTAGATGCGATGGCCTCCATTGGATCATTGATTCTGAAAGACTCCTTTGGAGAGGTACTTCCCATTATGATTTTAACAGTCTCTAAGCCTACAATTGTTCATGTTGAATCTAAAGATAAAAATAATGTTTGATTTATCCAGTCGGATCCATATGAGCCTTGGTTAAGAAAAATAGTAGCCTTTCTCAAGTTTTGAACACTCCCTTCTAACATTTCTTGAACTGCTAAATGCACATTCAAGAAAAAAGCATCCTATTTTTTTCTCTTGGGGGATGTTTTGTACAAATGTGGTTATGATGGAGTCCTCCTTCATTATATTGAGTCTAGTGAGGCACAAATAGCCATAGATGAAGCCCATGATGGTACTTGTGGTGATCATTCTAGTTGAATGGCCATTGCAAAGTGTATCTTATGCATGGGTTATTATTGGCCCACAATGGAACGTGATTGTTGCACTTATGTCAAACATTGCATGAAATATCAAGAACATACTAATTTAACTCATCTGCCATCACAAGATTTACAACCCATTCAAAGCCTTTGGCTCTTTTCACAATGGGACTTAGATCTAATTGGAAAAATTTCTCCTCCTTCCTCAAGACAACATACATTCATCATCACAACCACTGAATGCTTCACAAAGTGGGTTGAGGCAATTACTCTAACCAATATGACAAGACCTAGAATTGTGGAGTTTAGAATTCATCATATCATTTATCATTTTGATATTCCCTCAAATATCATCTCTGATAATGGTAAGTCTTTCAAGAACAAGGATGTTTGAGCACTTTGCAAGAAATATAACATTTAACACAATTTCTTGACTCCTTATTACCCACAAGAAAATGGATAAGTTGAAGCTTCCAACAAGACCTTAATTGCTATTCTAAAGAAACTTGTCAAATAAAATCATAGATATTGGCATACACAAAATCCCTTGGCATTATGGTCTTATCGAACAAGCATTCACACGCCTACAAGGGAAACACAATTTTCACTAGTCTATGGAGCCAAAGCAATCATACCTCTTGAGCTTGAGATCCCCTCCTTGAAAATTTATTTGTAGGAATTCATAGATGATGACACTACCAGACAAGCCCATCTTGAACAACTCACACTTCTCGATGAGAAGTAATTCAATGCTTTAGAGCATTTACAAGTTTATCAAGATCATCTAAAGCGTGCTTACAATGCCAAAGTTCATCTACATGAATTCCAAGTAGGAGATCTTGTCCTTAAAGAGAATCAACAAAACACCAATACCTTACCACCTCTTTGTGATAAATTTATGGCTAATTGTTTAGGTCCATACATTGTTGTTCAAAGAGTGGGTAACAGTACTTATAGGCTTACTAGTATAGATGGAGAGGAAGAATACGAACCACTTAAAATTATACACTTGAGGGCATTCTATGCATAATTATATATATGTGTGTGTGTGTGTGTGTATACATGGCTAATAGATAAAAACATTGCATTTCATTTGCATACACTTCATTCCAAAAATATTGCATTTCATTTGCTACATTTCATTTCAAAGACATTGCACTTCATTTGTATACATTTCATTGCATTTTACATTTCATACATTCTATTTCCATTTCAAAATTCATAATACGAATCATTTATTAAGTTCAAGATCTTAATTGATCCAATAAAATCATGTTGCCTTAATTAGGGGTACCTTCACATCATCATCCATTTTTCCACCAGGCCAAATTGTCATTAGCAAAGGTTGCCTAGGTGTTTTTGGTCACTCAACCACTCCTAGTATTTTAAGAAACCTCTAAAAATATATGTTAAGTTCCTTTTAGGACCATTACACATCTACACTAAGAAAATATTGAGTTCTCAGAATTGAATCCATAACATTCTTGAACCAAACACAATTTAACATATTAAAATCACCTTGTGTCAAAGAGCGATAACACCATCCTTGGTTCAAACCTTGAAGTGAAAAGGGTAATCCTTGCATGTCCCATCATGCAACATAGTCCACAAGAATAGTGGGTTTTCACCACTATCACATTTGCTTCCAAAACCAAAATATGGAGTAGTAAGAAAAGATTACAATTCTCATCACACTTAGGTTGAGAATATGATTCCCCAAAGCTCTAAATATTTTACATCACACACCACTGATCATTGGGTTGTAAGGATCATACTACATTTCCAGTTAGATGATTAGGTAGTCATCCCAAAAACTTAAGAGATAAAAAAAAACATTGTGGACTATGGAGTTAGCCTCCATTAGAGCTATAGACGCTTGACTGGTAGTGGAGTATGCTCATGCATGACGACACGTCTATTTTAAAGATATCTCTGATCACACATAAGGACAAGGTAACTTCTTGGATTCATCCATAATAGGTTTACCCAATTTACTTAAGATGAGTTAATGAAATCACTTGCACACACATTGGTTCTTGATTAACTCAAGTCATTACCATGCTCTTGATTTGGTAAATAAATTCACTGCAGTTTTAGTGAGTTTGTTTGATGCCATTAGTATGTTTGAGTCTTTGCAAAATAGTCAGTTTTCCATATCAACATCCATATCTTCTTCCATATCAACATCCATATCTTCTTCCATGTCAACATCCATGTCACTTCATGAGTCATTCATCCCACATACCTCCAAGTTTGGTGCCCCTGATTAAACAATGCTAGAAACATGGCCAAGCAATATCTAAACTATGAATGATCATTATAACATCTGCATTCCATACCTTGCATTAATCATCCATACATTTCACCTTGCATTGATCATCCAAACATATCATATGCATTCATCATCCATATAAACATGGATTCCACAAAAGCATTGCATAAACAAGCATCCACAAAAATATATAACACAAAAGGTAAAAGCCATGTATATATAAGTATCAATATTGCATGTACAATGAGTGCCAAAAGGTTACATACAATGGAGCACCAAGGCTCATCTATAACAAGTGCATCTAAGCACTAGCTACACCCTCCAAGAGGATCCTTATGACCTAGAAGGATCCCTAGACCTAGAGCTATACCTAGAATTGCTATTACTAGTAGCCTCGAATACAGATGATGTTGGAGGATTAGGAAGTGGAATATGATGCTTCATAAACCTATCCTCTAATACCTTGATATACCTATATCGATATTGAAGGTGTGCTATATCGATATTATGTTGGTTCTCCCTCTCTAGTAGCTCTACTTGGAGCCTAGTGATCCTTGCATCCCACTTCATTACCTACTACTCTAGCCTTTCCCTATCCTCCTCACTCAAATCTAGAGGTCCATTTGGAGTCTCCTCCACATCATATCCATATTCACCATCTCCTCCACTCTCAAGAGCCTACCTAGTCACACCCTTAGTCCTCCTCATTTGACTATATTATTGAAGGCATTGCTACTGCTTGGGGGTCTCATTGGTCCCATCATCCTTAGGCTTAGCCCCATCTCCATAACTTGCTACTAGATTTGGTACCCATGGTGGCTGTGTAGTGAACCACGCATCGTACTTCAAAGTAGTCCCTACATCATCTATATCAGGGAGGTCCATCTCATCATCCTCATAAGCCTCCCACTATGGATCCATACATGGTAGACCTATCTCCTTCCAATGCCTCCTATAGAGCATCGACTCCTCTAGAACTCCCTACCTCAATTTGAACTATCGAAGTACTCGAGAGAACTAAAAATACTTAGCCTCACTTTGATATCTCCAAACCACCCACCTAGTCTATTGCACCCATCGTAGATGCTCTCCATATTCGATCCACCTGCTACCCTACCATGGCCTCCATATCACTTGGGTGGATGTCAATCCAATCCATAAATATTGGTACCACTAGCTTATCCACATAGATCAACTTGGCTATACCTCCTTGGCCACTACCCATATCCTAGCATAGGGCTTCTCCCTACCCAAGCCTACCACTGACAAACCCTCTGATCGATCCATGCTAAAGTGATCCCATACCCAACACTACAACAAGTTGCATCCTAACCCCTTTCTCCCCTGCATCCTCACTTCATAAAGCTCTCAATATGTCTATGCTAATAAGGTAGGATCCCATGCATACACCTACTTCATAGTGAGTATATTGCTCACAAACCCTATCAGGTTCCAATGGAACCTACACCTTGTACTATTAGAGACCATGATGTTGGCCAACACAAACATCACTAAATCACATAGGGCATCCAACTCTTTGTCCACATACATGGAAAAATAAGGAATACCCCCACTCTCCATCCTCACACTCTACTAGTCATCACCAAACATCTTATTCATATCTATCTCACGATTGCATCCAACCTCAATGCAAATACCCTCCACTGACACCTTGAGGATGCGGTATACATCCTCAAGTGTTAGGGTCACCTCTCTTGTGGGGAGCTAAAAAGTATCCCTATTTGGATCCCATATCTTCACCAAGGCAAAGAGGTACCCCTCATCCACCCTAATAACGTCAACCTGAGCTACCTATGATATCCTCATAGCCTTTAGCAACTCCCACTCCTCCTCCTCTACCACCTTCCTCATCCTAATAATGTACGAAAAGAATCGGTGTTGAGCCTCCAAAATCCGAAGCTGCAACACAACATAAAATACTTGTCATTTTCACATTATCCAAAAAAATCATAAAAACACAATTTTTTTGTACAATATATAGTAAAGGGAATTACCTCAGTAGCCCACACTCCAACTCCAGCTCCATCCCCCACATCTGCTCCCTCCACCGCCATAGTCTTTGCACCCAATTCACTTCACTCCACTCCACTCCACTTCACCAAAATCTCCTAGATGTAGCTTCTCAAACTCACAAATGCACTAATGAGATTCATTTCTCATCCTTCCAACTATTTATAGATGCTTTGGGCATCTTGAGATGCCCATGGATGTTTCCTGATGCACTAAAGCACACCAGGGCATTTGCAAAATGTCCAAAAACCAATGGGCGTTTGCACATGCCAAAAGTGCCAATCGACGTTTGGCATCAATTTGGATAAAAGAACAATTTTTTCCAATATAGTGGCTTATCCTAGCCAAATCACTTCATATTGCATTCATACATCTACTCCATCATATTAACAAGTTTTGTGAAGGTTTCAACTGATTTGGATGCATAATTCTTGTTTGCAACCACAAATTGCAAATCCACTTAACAAGTTACAAAAGCCCTCCAAAATGGTCCAAATATTCACAAAATGATCACAATCATTAATTTCATAATTCATACATCATTTTCACATCATCCCATATCACAATTTGCATATTTTCCAAGTTCAAGCAACATTCAAGTGAACCTTGTATCTCGTGGGTGATCCATGCAATTCGGTAAGATGAATAACCTACCATAAGCACACTTAGTAATTTTAATCATTCCACATCTCCTTGTTTGAAATCACAGTCATATTTGGTACTTCACATATTGAATGAAACCTTACCAAAAATAATCTACACAAAATCTATCATTAATGGCCTTGTTTGTGGAGCTTAAAATGTGGAAAAAATCATATTTCATCATTCCACATTTTCTTTAAAGTCATCATGGTGACTGACCTTAACTAGGGTGATTGGTTTCGATCATAGGAATTATCTGATAGTCACTAGTTATCCCTTCGAAGTTGATTATTGTTATTTTTGCATATTCATCCTTGCATATCAATGACACTAGAAGGCAAATTCTTCAACAACATCAAATCATCCCAAATTTGGGGCAACCACATTTGGTTTTGACTTTCCCACAATGGGATACGCCTTACATGATCATGATGTCTATATTTGACAAAAATCCCTTCATCTAGTAGGGCAAAAATAGACACATTTTCCATTACATTTTTCACAAAACCCTTCATCTATTGGGACAAAAACAAACATATTTTACATCACATATTTCACAAAACCCTTCATTTGTTGGGGCAAAAATAGACACATTTTCCATCACATATTTCACAAAACCCTTCATCTACTGGGGAAAAAATAGACACATCATTTCACATTTTTTTCACCAATCCCCTTCATACAGTTGGGGCAAAATGGTATCACATTTTCACCATTCATTTTGCACAGATTTTTCAATTGGCTTGTGAGATTCATCCGCAAACTCACTCGCCAATTGAGGGGGTAAGCTATGCAAAAATCCAAATTCTTTCATTCTTTTGTCTTCAAGCTTACATTTCACATCTCAAGAGAAAGATGCTTTTGCACCTAGCCAAAATAGGTGTCTTGTGTTTTTACACTGCATTGTATTTCATGCAATGCTATACAAAAGGGACATCTGTAGACACCAACACCTAGCCACTTGTCATCCATCCAAGTCTTCCCACCATTCTTCTCGTTTACTTATATATATCTAGGCATATTTATTAAATATATGTTTAATATTAATATTTTAATATTATATTATATATATAATAAATATAAATATTATATATGTGAATAAATCCCAACCATTCGATTTAACTTAAGCCTAGTCATCCATTTACATCAATCCATGCCACACACCCAAATTTAATATCCACCCTCCATTGTGTTTTAATATGATCCACACAATTTGTGTCACTCAAACTCTAACATACCCTAAGGTGGATTATTAATAGGAGCCATTTTGATGGCTCAACCCCTAAATACTAAGAAGTTTCCTAAGCAATTCATGTCTTGAGTCCTAAGTCATTTGTACCTAAGTTATTTGGAGTATCCAAGCACTCTTGTCCTCCATCCTTGCTTGCCATAGCCCTCTCATCAGATCAGAGAACAACAAATAAGCAAGGTAAATCAAAGTTATTTTTATTATATTTTATTGTGCTATTAGAATCTATTCATATTTTATTATTGCATAGCTAGGGTTTAGTCTTGATTTTTGAGGGTCTCACACTGTGGAGCCCTCATTGTTATTACTGACTCATTTGCTATTTTCTTGTGTACATATCTGATAGCATTACACTAGCATTATAAAACTGCTTAAGTTGGAGTGGCCCAACATCGAATAATCAAAATCCCACTCACTTTTGTTGGAAGTAGAGATGCATTTTGAAGACACCACCAACATTGTAGCTAGGGTTTCGAAGAACCCTAGCATTGTGTATATTTGTATCAAAGGATTCCAAGATTCTTATTGTAAAAATGGATTTTTGAGGATCCCCCCATTAACATAAAATCATTTATTATGCAATATTGTCTTTTCAGTTAAATTTATATCTTGTTATTTGGTGTTGCATTTTATCTTCATAGGTGCGAATAGACATCTTTTGCGCTTTGACCTCAAAGAGATCGATAACTTGTTTTATGGGGTTGTGAGAGGTTGCATTGACTTAATACTACTATCGGAATATAGGTTTTATGTAATCAGGAGGTGTTGAAGCACACCATACTTGACCATAATGCATATCATAAGGTGTTGTGGGAGGATGAAGATCACCTTCCCTAGTGTTCAGGATATTATTATACCTTAGGCTTAATTATAAGCCTAAGTTATTATTATTATTTCTTATTTCTTGCATTGTAATATGTGAGGCATAGTATACCCACGTTGGATATGTATTTTTTATTTGTTAGGATGCATAGTTAGACTGTTAGAGATGTATTTTATCTTCTAGCAGTTAGTTGGTTGTTAGCATCCATGTTTGGTAGGTTGTTATCCCTGCTATCTTTTAGTTATAATTGGTTGGCCTTGAATGGAAAATTGTTACAACCATTGTAACCATGTGATTCTTTATAGCTTCTATATATTTTATTACCAATAATGAATAATCAGCTTCACATTGAGTATTTCCATATCAGTGGTAATCAGAGCCATAAGGTAGTATAGGTGACTAGTACTATTTTGTTGTTGTGAGGATTTAGCTTGGGCCAACCTATAGCATTAGTTGTGAAGCTCCTGAGGTGGTAGAGGGTGAAAATTACCCCTGCATTGAATACCCCTAATAGAAGATCAGAGGGTAACCAGACTTACCATGAGGAAGGCAAGAAAATTTTATCTTGTTTAGAGAATGAAGAATTCTTTTGTCTACTTTGAATATCAGAGAGAAGAACGAAGGATTTTATGTTATAGATTTGAAGTTCAAATTGCACCAAATTTGAGGCCATTTGTAGCCAAAAAAGAGCCATTGGTACTCTTTACTAAGGGAACACTTGGATTACGAAGAAATATATTTTTCAAGTATTTAGAGGACTTTTTGTACATTAGGAAGATATGCAAGGTTACAACAGGAGGTCTAGATTTATTTTTTTCCTACCTACTATTTTCCTTCCTTATCCATAAGGCAACCGGTCACTTTGCCGATTGGCCACCCCAACCGACCAAATCCTTATCGATCGACAGATGTGTGGGAAACCCCTACCTCCATTATTCCTTTCTTACCTTATCCCTACTTCCCTCTTCCTCCTTATTATTTCCCCTCCTCCTCATATTTGGCTTGCACACGACCCATAATTGGTAGCACATAGACGCTAACAGTCAGCCACTGCATAGGCCTTTACGACCAGGCTACAACTGGATGATGATCAAATGCCCATGGGCCACCCTCGATGGGAAGTAGCAGGGCCAAACCCTTGCTCACTCGTTGTTACATGCAGACATGAGGAGATATCACACTGCAAAGAAACATTTTTGCAAGCAAAGTAGGCATCGTGCAAAAATTTTACAAAAAAATTAAGAGGTGTTACTAAGGTTTTAAAATTGACGAATAGAATTTAAGGATCACCCTAAAATTGCCAACCACTAAACAAGAGACATGTGGTGGCTTAGGAAGTGAATCTTCAAAAATGAAACTCTGACGAAGATAATTGGCTTTTCAATGTTTCCCAATGGAGTTTTTTCATTTATGGTGTAGATTTAAAATGCTCAATGACACTGATATTTTTGGGCATGATTTCCTGATCCTCAACGTGATTTTCTAGAAAATTTTAACGTCTTTCAGTGCGTTCAACTTTTCCAAGAAAATATTTGATGATTTTTTTAAATTTTTATAGCAAATATCGATGGTGAAAATAAATTTTGATTCTTGATGAGGTAAACAGAATTTTAGAAAATTTAACCATTCCTGACAATGAAAATAGGTTCCCAACTAGGTATGGGATATCTTCGATAATTTTTGGAATACGATAGGCTTCCCATCTACTTTTTAGATGATAAAAAATATTTCATCTATTTTGACAACTTCCATTGAAATCCAACATTTTTTGGTAGCTATACAACCATTGCAGACTATTTACGATTTTCCAGCAACCAATCGGAGAAATTTTGGCATTTTGCAACATTCTGATGATAAAATTTGCACTCTTGAGGACCGCACATTGCTTTTCAATGGTGTCTTTGAAATTTTCAATATTTTCCAATGTGATTCACTATTTTGGCATGAATTTTCCAAAAATTGACATATTTTACTCATTTTTCGATGTAATCCTGCATCCCCAATAATGTTTTGATAGTCATGTGCTATTTTTTGATATTTCTTGTTACCTTCAATAGGTGGGAAGTCTCAATGCTTCACAATTCTTGGGGATTTTTAGTCCCACATCGATAGTGTATGGGGTAGCAGAGGGTTCATAATCACCCTCGTGCACTATAGGAGGTGACCACCTCTCAATGGTTACCCTAGGTTGTGCGCTCGTGTGCAGCCCCGCCAGTTGTGGGTGTAGGTGTAGTTTGTGCTAGATGGTAGGACTATGCCTGGTGGTAGTTTCTTGACCGGATAACTTTGGGCTGATTGGACATGTTGTTTTGCCACTGGCAGTTTGACTGTCACCTGGTGCCATCACACACACTTGCACCTTGTATTTTACTTTTGGTGATAGGTTTTTGGATAAGGTATGGTGCGATGTCATAGAGATGTATTTTTGTGGACTATTGCTTGGTAAGTCCTATAAATTTGATAGGAATGCAATGTATCATGCTAAAATAATACGATACACCTTGTATTTGCATGATAAAACATATTTGATATAAAGCACTACACCCACATCAAATTTAATGCTAAGTTGTAGGCAAGCTCATAATCCATTAATCCAAGCACTTGTATTGGCTCCTACTTGCATAAGCCCCACACAAGATAAAGAATAAGCACCTCCAAAGACTCATGATAAAGAAGACGATTCACTTCCACAAATTGAACAATCACAAGAGCTCGTGGTTAAGGAACCCATCACTCTCACTCATAAGAAAGATACCAACCATTCCATTAGCATCATTGTGGGTACACCTATGAACACACAAACACTTTTTCCATAGAAGTTGTCTTTGCCTTTACCCTCTTCCACTATTGCACATACGGATAAAGAGCAATCTAAGGTCACTTCCTTCATTCAACACCAGTAGAGCCTTCAGGGCAAGATAACACAAGCTTGCAGAAGACTCGGCATGCGCAATAGAGAGTGATGAGTAAGCATCACAATCCTCTCTCATTTTAGGTTGGAGACAGAGTTTGGTTTACTTTGGATAAGTGACACTTTTCAGAGACACCATATCAAGATCCTTCTTTGGTACCTGAACATGTTATTAGCCTTACAGTAGCAGTGGTACCTGACCCTCAACTTTCACTCATTAGAGATAGAGTTTTTGATACGAATACTCATCACACTTGACAAGGTTATTCCATTTCTTACCTTATCGCTCGTCGTGGTCACTTTACACATATCGGTCATTGGATTCCTCACCATCATATGGCCCATGACTTTCCATATTTTTTGAGAGCATTGGGGTCCAATGCTTCTATGGTTGGAAGGAGTGTTGAGGATATTATTGTACCTTAGGCTTAATTATAAGCCTAAGTTATTATTATTATTATTTCTTATTTCTTGCATTGTAATACATGAGGCATAGTATACCCACATTGGATATGTGTTTGTTATTTGTTAGGATGCATAGTTAGATTGTTAGAGATGTCTTTTGTCTTCTAGCAGTTAGTTGGTTGTTAGCATCCATGTTTGGTAGGTTGTTATCCCTACATATCTTTTAGTTATAGTTGGTTGGCCTTGAATGGAAAATTATTATAACCATTGTATCCATGTAATTCTTTGTAGATTCCATATATTTTATTACCAATAATGAATAATTATCTTCACATTGAGTATTTCCATATCACCTAGGTCCACGAGATGATGTGGTAGCATTATTATTACCTTGAATATTGTACATGTTCAAGTGTTCATATTTACGACTCATCCAAGGATGATTAGCTGGATTAGCTTGAACATCCCTATCTGGTTGAGGAGTATACTCCTACTATTGATCTATGGGAGTCATAGGTTGAGCTGAGATACGAATACACAAAAGGGGTCTCCTAGATGTTTTATCTTGGTTGTGGCTATCCCTATAAAAGGTGTGCAAGGTATCCTAATTAGGATAATCCATATCTTGATCATAGTCAGTACTTGTGGGAGAATTGTGAATGTGGACGTCTAGAGTTTCAAGGTCAGTGGAGTGATAGATGATATTTAATCTAGGATGGTTGCATCAACACTCAGGAATGATGAGGTCCTATGGATCAATTCAAAAAGGATCCATGGATCTAGGTGATGGATCAACAATGTAATCTTGTGAATGAGCTTGGCTACATGTTACGACCATATTCTAGGAAAATGGTGTGTAAAGAATCATGACAATGCTCTCAAGCACTTTCTAATATATGCAAACAAATAGCAAGATAAAACAATCAAGAAAGCATATTTTGTATTGATTTTGATGATTTGTTTTTGTTTTTTTTATTTGATTTTTATGTGTTTTTGTTTTGTAGATCTACTCCTAAAAAACTAAGGAAGATGAAAACATCACTATAGAAAGGTAGTTTGTGCTCAACCTCTATCGAGGAATCCAACACAAATGACAAAAATGACTTTCTATAGGTAATATATGGATGATAGGTTATGCTATAAGAATAATATCCCCCTTGAGGAGGGAATGTGCTATCTAAATCCTACTACTAACCTAGCTAGGATTTTGCTTCACACTCGGGTATCCTTGGATACAAATAACAACAACGTTCCATAGGTTATTAAGCCCTATGTTTAAGGGGCATCTAAAACTAACCTACCTCAATAAACACCTAAAAGTAGGGGGCCTCTCGGTGATGAAGTTCAAGAAACTTCTCATGGGGGCTACTATGATGTTTAGGGGGGCGAGCTAGCAAAAGGAGTTGAAATCCAACGTCGCTAGTCTTGATTGGGGGTTGGTGATGAAGGTCAACCTTACCAATGTTTAAGTGATATGTGGTGTGCAATGTTCCTTTTATTGCTAAAAAATAGAAACAAAGAGCACTCAAATGATTCTATCTAATACAAAATACAAAGCAAAAATACATCTATTTTCACTACATGATGATCCATATTTTTATCAGATAGAAATGCAAAAAATAGTGATGATAAAAAGACTGTATTGATAGAGACAGTTTTGAAATAGGGACCGTATTGACCCGATATGGCCATAGACCTAAGACTATCTTGACCTGAGATAGTCATGGTTTGACAATTTTAAACTAAAAAATAAAGAATATGCATGCAACTAGATGATGTATTTTTCTTATTTTCTTAGTTTTTTTTATCGAACATGAAACAAAACTATCTTAAGGTACAAAAATGGAACTTGTAATCCTTTCATTTGATGTCAATCCTTGTAGATCTATGTTATTTTATCTCTAGCTAGAGATCGTCTCACCTGATACAGTTATAAAATAGGGGTCATCTAAGATGGTTAAGACAATAGAGGAGCCATCTAAGATGGTTATGACTGTGTACCTAGAAATCACCAAAGTAGATAGAAAAAATTAGTCATTATTATGTATCAAAACAACAAATGATGAAGAAGGGGGACCCACAAGGGGTCCCATCGTGATCGCCATTTAAAAGCATAAAAACATACACCATAAACAAATAAAAAAATGAAACAAGATATAACACAATACAAAAGAAACCAAATGGCAACAAATATGAATATATTAAATTGTATTGATCTCTTTTAAAACGTGTTACAATGAATCCCTTTTAGGGATTTTATCGATGATACAATATTATAGTAAGGATCATGATATCCTTTTTATCAAATAAATTTTTCTTAGGTGTACTCTGAAATATTCTCGTGCTAGCAATGATGTTTAGATAATGTAGCAACCTCTGTGTGAGAGTGAAATCTAAGAGTATTTCATGCTACCTAATCCTGTAATCTATATGCAATTAAATAAAAGAGATATCAATAGCATTTGCAAGGCCTACATGGTTGGACCCATCTTGATCATAAAATAAAATGAAATGGAAGGAGGATGCATGCATATGATAAAAATGAAAATCTATGCTAATGCAACAAAATGACATGCATCAATGAAATGATCTAATATTGAAAGGAACATGCAACATGTAAATCTAAGCTAACATGCATAAAAATGTGAAAATTGGTCACTTGAATGGGACCACCTCGAGTGATATGATCTCTATCTATGAACTTTCTTGGGGTGAAATGATTGCTATTGTAGATCTGCAATTGTTGAAAACTAGGTCTAGCGATGTTGGGGTGATCCAAGGGTGTTGTATTGATATATTATATCATGAATAAGGATTTGAGCTTGCTAATTTGGATAATATGAAGCAACGAGGTTAATCAAATGATGATGGAAGGTGGATTTAAAGCTTGTGTAACAATCCAACATCATGGCGGTAGTGGGGAAGCTTGGCGAGCAATTTAGATGATGGGGATGTGCCACGTAAGGAGGGTAAAATCCCATAAGCCACTTTGTGGGTAAATATGATCATATATTATTGTTATCCCTAATGATTACAATGAAAAATATCTCTTCTTTATATATCCATCTTCTCATTCTACTTTGGGGAGCCTACTACTAATATATTATTATATTATAATATAATATAATATTATAATACAATCAACCTTGGGTTATGTGTGGCCCATGCCAACCCTTATATAATAATATATCCCAAAATATCTTTTCCTATGTACCCTAACATAGGAGCTTAGAAATCTATCTCTTAAAACATTTATTATAGGAATTAGCACATATAGTCAAAGACACTGCCCAGGATTGACAAATAAAGTGAATAGGAACAAAAAATACATCAATAATATGATGGACACTATCCTAGGTATGTAACAAGCTATAAATATCTATTTTGAAAATATTTTCTCTACTTCTACCCATCCTAATCTTGTAGTGCAACAAGAGATACTTAATTGTATCCCACATATTATAAAAGTTGAACAAAACCACGCCCTCTTCAAAACTATGGATCTAGAGGAGGTGAGAGACATAGTTTTCAACATGATATTCTTGATAGATTTTTTCTAGGCTTTTTAGGATGACATAGAGGATGTAACCAAGGTAGAATAGGAATATCATGCAAATAAAATCATGTTATGGGCTATGAACCACACTTCACCTGCTTTGATTCCTAAAGTGGAAGAAGTTTCCAACCTTGGAGACTTTCACCCGATTACACTTTGCAATGTAGTCTACAAGATCATTACTAAACTAGTGGCTCAAAGGCTTAAGAAGGTACATTATAGTATTATCTCTCTTGAACAAGGAGGATTTATTAAGGGTTGACAAATTTTGGATGGAGTAATATTAGCACAACAAGTAATTCACACATTGCATTAGAAAGGTCAAAGAGGTATGCTTATCAAATTAGATATTTCTAAGGCCTTTGATAGAGTCCCATGGTAGTTTTTAGATCAAATTAAAGAGCTTTGGTTTCTCTCATGGCTGGAAAGAGTGGATCATGAGTTGTCTCTTTGACCTCCTTCTCAATACTCATCAATGGTATCGCCTCGAATTCCTTTATGATCTTTAGAGGAATTCAACAATGAGATCCTATATCAACGTACCTCTTTATTATTCTTTCCGAAGGATTGGGTATATTTCTTTGAAGGAATGGGAAACAAGGAGTTATCTTAGGAATGCAAGTAAAAGCCATGAAATTTACCCATTTACAATTTGTGGATGACATAAGGTTTCTTGGGGTAGCCAATGTTAGAGAGGAAAGAGTGCTCAAAGATTCCTTAAATATATATCTAGAAGTCACAATATAGGCAACGAATGCAACCAAGTCCAAGGTAGTGTTCTTTAATATCAAAATAAGGATCCAAGGTTAGATTATAAATATCTTAGGATTCTCTTAGGCCTCTCTCTTGCTATACTACCTAGGGTTTCCACTCCACTATAAGAAGATGAAGGTGGTGGAATGGAAAATATTGGTGGATATAATTGGTGCGAAGATAAATCATTGGACACACCAATGGCTTTCTTTTGGAGGAAGTGACTCTTCTTAAATTAGTGGTTCAATCAATGCTAGTTTATGAGTTCTTTATCATTGCTACTTTGATTGGAATCTTGAAGGAGTTGGACTCACTCATGTAAATATTCCTTTGGGATAGACCAAGGATGGGTAAGCGATGGGATCTAATAAGTTGGGACAAAATTTTCTAGTCTAGAACAAGCATAGGATTAGGAATTCAAAAAGTAACATTGAATAACCAAGCTCTAGAATACAAGCTCTATTGGATATGGATCTCAAATCAGGAAGTATTGTTTAGCAAAGTTATTACTAGTAAGTATTTGGGTAAAATTACCCATGAGGAAGTAGGTTGCATCCCTATGGGTGGCCAAGGTTCTATTGTTTAGAAGGTGCTAAAATTAGGAGAGAAAGTGGTAAAACCAAAACTATTTTAGAAAGTAAGTAGAAGGGATAAAATAAATTTTTGGACTGATTCTTAGGACCAATACCCCCTTGTTGAATCCTAAAAAATCCAACACCCCTATTTTCAAAACTTTCAAATAGTTCATTTACATTTCATGGGTCATAAGTTTAGAGTGTATCATTCAAGCTTTTTAATTATGACCAACCAATATCTTATAAATTTTCTATTCATAAATCTGCACTCCACCCCTAGGCTAGAAATTATGCTAATATAATAAATATTGTATTGGGGGTTAAAGAATTGAATTGGATTGATAGGTAAGTTATGTATTTGATTGTTCAGTGCAATAGAAAAGGGCAACCATCCAATTATATATGGGATAATATAATGAGTGATACTATAAATAGAGTTGATAGAAATGTAATTAGCTATTAAATAATAGAGGGAGGCAATGCCCACCTTCTCATATTATTCATTTCTTATTCACTTAATAGTAGGGAACATGACTAGTCAATTGATTAAGGAATGTGGAGGAGTAGAGACTGATCTAATTCAAGATAAACTCCTTGGATTTAGGAAGGTTGATCTAGCTATATAATTATTTGGTATACTCCTTCAACTATTCATTTGAATATTTGTGACCTTTACTTTGGTAGGATTGGTTCTGGAGTAGTCAAATTCTTACATGAAAAGAAGATAGGTGATTATTTTTTTGCTAAAAAAATCACTTTTATAAGATTGTATGGGTCTACAATCCCTTCAAAAGCACTACCTAAACTTTATCCCATGTCTATAGTAGCATTGTAAATTATTAGGAAAATGAAATAAGAAGCTAAAATGAGAGCAAGAAAGAAACAAGCAAAAGTTTCATGGCTGAGTCTCCCCTATAGAATGGGATACTATGTGTATAAAGGATAATTTAGTCTATTGGGAGCTCTATGGAAAATGGAATCGTATGGTTTTGCTGAAATTACTTGGCATCCATATGACCCTTTTGATTATTATAAAGAGTCTATTGAAAAATGATGTATGCTTAAGTTATTCATTGAGGAGATCTATTTGAAGATACAATGCAAAAAGCTATAAGAAGAGGAGAAGCCCTTGATCACATATGGAAGGAATACCTGGAAAGAAGACCACACACTCAAATATAAATAGTGGATAATTATCTAGCTAAGTTAAGGGTACTGAGAAGTGCTTCAATGGGGGAAATTACCCCTGTAGTCCCTGTTGTACACCCTGAAGAGATCCAAGACCCATTTTTGGAAGTTATAAATCAAAAGCCTAAACAAGTGGATATATGGGTAGAAGTTGTTAACATAATTGAAGCACAAATAGGATAACCTAGAATTTTCATCTATCCAGCCTACTCCTAATAGTGTTGTAGACATATAAAAGGAGAAAATATTGGTATTACCTCCTCTACATAGGAGCAATAAACTATCCTAAAATATTTCCCAAATATTGATGTCTCCTAAACATAAGTTGGAACTAGCAGTGAATATGCCCAAGGTGATACCCACAACCTTGGTGATAAATAAATAAGAGATCAAAATATCTTCAATAGAACTCAATAGCATTCAAGAGGCTAGAGTATTATCTAATCTCCTCAGAGAACATCAAATCAGAATCCAAAGCCCTTCAAATTACCAAGAGTACAAAAGGGCTAGACTTGAAACTATCCCTTCTATAGCAACTCCTAAGAGCCTCGCTCTAATGAGAGCAGAAGAAGCTATATAGTTTGAACCTTTTTAGAAAAAACAACTTCAAGCTATAGACGAGGGAAGAGATATTAAGGAGATATAGTACACAGTTAAAGAACTGAGTACTCATACTGCATAAATTACCATTGTAACAATCCCCTTTCCTAAAAATATTAAAGTAGTTCAACTCAATCAGAAGGTAGGGGAACCTCAAGTATAGGTTTTGGAAGATCCAAAGGCCATGCTACAATCAGGGGAATAAATTCATGCTGCAACAACAAAAATTATACTCAAACAAAATAAAGAGCTAAAATCTAAAATAGAAAGGCTCAAGAAATAGATGTCGGACTCTCAAACTATAGCTTAGAAGGCTAAACCTCATATCTTGATCAGAAGCATTGATTATTCTAGGTACATTATAAAATATAAGAGAGAAGTATGTAATAAAATACAAAGTAAGTTAAAGGATCTAGCAAGGATATTTTAGAACATCAATGTAATCAAGATCTCTATAGAGAGCATGAAAAATATCCTAGAATAGGCAGATAGAAAGATAGATACTATACTTTCTATCTTTTAGCAATTTAAAATAAACTATGAAGAGATATATGGAGAACAATTAACATTGGGAGATGGAACCATCCTAGAGTGCACTCAAAAATTTATAAAAGTGTCCCTATTATTAAGAGATAAACTTGAATGGGACAAGTGGATCAAAGAGATGATAGCATGGGAGGATGGATTAAGCAATGAATTAGCTAAAACAGGATTGTCCCTTGAGGAATGTTTAGAGGTGTCTAATTTTGAAGATCTCATTCTTAACAAAATTCAAAACTTTGACTGTGATCCAGATAACAAATTTGAATTGGCTAGGCAAACTAGTATTTTGGAAAAAATAGTCAACTACCTATGTAATTTTTGTTAGGAGAATAAATCATGGGCATAAAGTCAAAAATACCAAAGCCCTACAAGATTTGAATATGATAAGATTTACTATGTCATTTTGTGATGAAGCATGGAAACTTATTGATATATTAATAAAGAAAATAAAAAAATCAAAATAAAGAGAAATATATTAAGAAAGGCAACACCAAAATGTCCTCGGGAGAATTGAGGCCACCTAAGAAAAAAATATGAAGAAAATGATAGAGCTTAGGAAAAGACACAATAAACTAAAGTCCAAAAAATTCGAGATAATCCAAAAGGTGGAAACCACAGGAGCTAAAAATAGACCAAGTGTAAGGCCCAAATTTAATACAACTATTCTCCATCATAAATATCTAAGGTTTTAGAGCAACCAAGTGTCAATTTTTGAATAAAACAACTCAAGACAACTGTAATTTAGCTATAACACACTCGGTAGATTAAAGGTGGAGATAATGCCAGATGGAAATATTTGCTAAATACAATTATTACAAAATAAAGTACTTTGAAGTCATATAAGGAGATATAGTGATCAAGATCATCATAAAGTTTTGTATAGCAATTTTTGCCAAAGGTATTCTAAGTGTACTTGCCTCATCATTCGTATAATTATGTGTGTATTATTTCCTATTTCCATCCCTTATTCTTTTCCATCATTGTGCAGGTCTTGTTGAGGAAGCACCTAGTTAGCTGAGATCATTTCCAGTGACTGGATCAAAAGCTTGAAGGTTATTTGTCACTAATCTTAGGATGAAGAGTTGAGTCTCTCTGTTACATCATTTAAACAGAGAAGATTCTTTGTATTTTTTTGATGAGATATGAGCACTCTACCAGACTCTAAATTATAAAATCTTTTGAATATTAATACAAATTTGGCTTTCTGCTTTATGCATTTTAATGTTCAATTGTATGCTTGTTGCTCATTTACATATTACATGATTTGAATGTGTGAATGATGCTTTCTTTCATTGGTTAATTTTAATTATGCTTGTTACATCAATTGAATGAATATAATTGAACTAGTTTTCCTTTATTTTTCTTACTATCTCATTTAATTGTTGAAATCTTGCTATGATTGATAATGGACAAGGCACATGTCTACTAATAGGATTTACTCATTGAGTTCTGTAAATCTTGGTTAATTCTTTAAATAATTTTCATCTCATTTGTAATCTAGATGAGCATGAGCGTATGTATCATATTATAAACTCACCTCTAGGGTTTCCTTACCATACTCGGTCTATCTAGAGTCCTCTGATAATATTTTCCCGAGTTAAAGAGGTGGATCCACTAGAGTCTACAATACTGATTAGATTCAAAAATTCTTGTGGTGTGACAATCCATAAGGGACACAAAACATTTCACCAATAGTTTTTGGCACCATTGTCGGGGATGATTACATGCTTTTATTTTTTTGAATTTTTTGCAATCTTCCTTGTGTTCTCAAATTTTCAAAAATTCAAAGACAATGATCATGTATTTTGTTAGCATATTTTATTTTTAAATTTTCTTGCCAATTTCCATTTTTCCTTGAGCTAAATTTTATGAAATTTATAGTACTTAGGCTGAGAAATCTTGGCTAGAGAGTAAGTCTATTCTTTCAATTGCATGATTGGTGTTGGCAACTCTAACCTAAATATTTCCAAAATTCAAGAATTGAAAAAATACGTAAGAGCTTGATCTGGCATCCACAAGAAGAAGTAAAAATCTGCACCAATAAATACCAAACCCATAGGTACTCCAATATTGTAGGAATTTATATTACCATTTAATTCAAAAGTTAGTCCAAGTTTTAGTGTATCTTATTTCGGTAATAATCCTATTATTAGCATTAATACTTCTCCTTACCCTATCTCTAGCACTCTTGTAGCTAATATGGCCAATCTACCACCAAATCAAAATAACCATAATATCAATTAGTGGATAAAAAATAGATATAGGTCTTTTTATTTACCTCAAAATTTGAACCCCTACCTAGTAAAGCCCATAAGTACCTACCTAAATTCTAAGGAAATAATTTTATCACCAACAAAGACCATATTAGATATTTTTTGTATGCAATGGATAATCAAGAAGTAGACGACGAAGATGTAGTTCTTAGGTTATTCTTGCAAATATTAGAAAAATATGCTAGAAGAGTTTAATAGTCTTGGGGTTGACATTATCAACATTTTTATAGTCATGGAATAAGTCTTTCTTATAAAATATGGTGAGTGAAAGAATGAGCAATCCCTACTAACGACATTGGTAACCATAAATAGAAAGAAAATGAATTGATAGAAGATTTCAATAGGATATTCCTTAAGACCAAAAATAATTTTTTTTTTGGATTAAGGTCTAATGATAATTAGTCTATCTACTTCTATAAAAATGCTTTTCCTGGGAAATTCAATTATGAGTTGAGGCAAGAGCAGGTCAAGACTATTGATGAATGTATAGATAAAGCTATTCAAATTGAAAGAAATATAATTAACAACGAGAAGATGAAAACCTATTCTCTAGAGCCTAATAAACTTTATAGAAAGACTAAAAAGGTAGTGTTTAGCATGCTAAAAAAGACAGAACATGATCTTATGGAAATACTAGCAAATCAAATGGTATAAATGTTTAACACTATGAATAACAAACTGGCTAGGATAGAAAGAGAAAAATGAGACATTGCTGAGACTTCAAAACCATAAAATAATAACATACCTCCTTTTAAGAGAAATTTTAATAGGAATTGGAATAAGAACAATTCTGATGAGGGAGGCAAAAATGGTGGTAACAATTGGAAGAAGAAATAAGATCAAAAATATTTGGATGCCATCGCTAACCCTATTGCATATTCCAATGTGCTATGAATTGTTCATTTTACTGTTCTACTTGTGATGCTCCTCATAATTCTGTTGATTGTCGAATATATTTGAGCATGCATAATAATGTAGATCTCAAGGATGAATCTAAAGATATTAGGATCAATGTATGTTGGACTCAAGATGATGAGTCTAGAGAAAAACTATTTGAGGAAGATATGGATTTATATGCTTTTTATTACCATCCTAAATATCTAGTCCTTGATAATGTAGAGATTATATAGCATTTTCAAGCTAGTAGGCATGAGAGAATGAAATAAGGAAAATTAGTGCTTACATCAGAAGAAGTAGGAGCACTAGAAAGAAGAAATACAATAAATTTAAGGAACATAACCATGTTAGATAAGGTTGATAAAAAAAAATTAAATGAAATTGGAGGACATACAATTACGAAAATATAAGATACTCAAAAGAAACATGAACCTAGTAAAGCAGTAGAGGTCAAGAAATATGAATTTGATGTTGGTTCGAAATTGGCTAAGCAAAAAATAAATATCACTTTCATAGAATTAATGACTATGCCTAAATATAGACATTGAGTCTATAGAGCCTTCAGATTAAATGATTGGTTAGAAGGGTAGGTATATAATGCTTTAACACTTGGAAATTGTGAGATTAGAACTCCCTCTTTAGTGAGACCCTTTTACATCTCCATCAGGTACATATCAGACTTAGGAGATTAGTATGTTATTCATAATTGTTTGCTTGATAATGGGACCTCACATAATATAATGCCAAAGCAAGTAGTCAAATAGTTAGGGTTAACTTGTACAAAAGAGAGTCTGCTTATTTTAGTGATGGATATCATACAAGTACCATGTGTAGGGGTGATAACTAGGCTACTTGTGTATCTAGATCAATAGCCCAAGAAAGGCATAGTCATGGACATTGTAGTAGTAGATGTAGACTCTTTCTTCTCTTTATTGTTATGTAGACACTAGGATGAGTAGTTAGGATGCTCTATTCAACTAGATTGGTCTTATGCTACCATACCCTTATCTAGAAAAGAGAATGTTATACTTAGGAGAGAACCTTTCAATAAATACACTATTGAATGGAAAAGGTTTGATGATACCATGATTAATCTTGTTAATTATATTGAGGATAAAGAGATGGGAGAATATTTTTTTTGTAATACACCCTTTCTAGTAGAGATCCCTAAAGCAAAAGATATGGATCCAAAAATTAGGGCAAAGATTGATGCTAAATCAAACATAATTTTAACAACTAAAATATGGACCATGACTTTTGATGGAGCAAAGTCACAAACCAGGGTAGGTGCAGGGATGAATATGATTGATATTAAGGGTAATTACTTAGGTATACCTTACATACTTTAGTTCTCTTGCACTAATAATGTTGCAAAATATGATTCTTTACTACTAGAAATCAAAATTGCTAAGGATTTGGGTATCAATTACTTGACTATCAGTGAAGATGTTGAACTTATAATTCAATAAGTTAAATAAAAGTATTAGGCTAAGCATCCCAGGTTCAAACATTATAAACAAGATATCCTTGATGAAATTGATAAATTCTTAGCACTCAATCTACTATATATCCTAGGGAACAAAATCATATTGCAAATTTGTTAGCTATAAATGTATATGGTGTAGATTATGCAGAAATAAACACATAATATTTGGGCAGGTTCCCTACTATTTCCATCTACAAACCTTCTATACCAGATAATGTTGTTTATCTTCAAGTATTTCAGAATGATATTCACATAAAATATTTCATGACTCTCCAAAATGAATTTGGTGATGTTTTATGTGATAAGGAAGATGAAGAGAAATTAAAAGATGTTATTGGAGAGACAATAGAAGTCATTTAACTAAAAATAAATAGAATCCCTAGAGAACTGTATATTTAGAGATTCTATTTGATGATTTTGATAGAGCATATAAACCCTTTTTCCAAGATTCAAAAGCAGATAATGTTAACATAGGGATAGAGGAAGATCCCAAATTTGTTAAAATCAATAAAGCTCTATCAAAAAAAGAGAAAAAGTAGTATATCAATTTCTTGAAAAAGAACAAAGATGTTTTTTCTTAGAGTTATGAGGATTTAAAAACGTTCAATACAAAAGTCATATCTCACATAATACCTCTTCAAGAAGATGGTAAACCATTCAGGCAAAAGAAAAGAAAATTTAATCCCACTTTACATCCGATAATACAAAAGGAAGTGCAAAAATTATTGGATGCAAAAATTATTAGGAAAATCAGGTTCTCCTCTTTGATTGCAAACTTGGTACCAGTCAAAAAGAAAAATGGAGATATTAGACTATGTGTTGACTTTAGAAATCTAAATAAAAAATTGTTGAAAGATAATTACCACTCCCCAAAATGGAGCAACTATTACAAATAGTAGTTGGGTTAGCTAGAATGTCTTTGTTGGATGGTTTCTCAAGCTATAATTAGCTATTAATAAATCTAGAATATAGGTACAAAATAACATTTACCACACCATGGGTAATGTTTGAGTACCTTAGAATACCTTTTGGGTTGATGAACACTGGTGTAACTTTCTAGAGGGTAATGAATTTTACATTCAAGGGTTTAATATTTGAAATTGTTGTAGTATACCTTGATGATATTACAGTATTTTCAAAGAATATTAAAGAGCATTTGTACATTTAACCAAGGTATTCAAAAGGTGCAAGGAATTTGATATATCTTTAAATCATAAGAAGTGTATTTTTGAAGCAACACAAGGGAAATTACTAGTGTGTGTTGTTTCAAAAGAGGGTATTAGTATTGATCCATAAAGAATAGAGGCTATTACAAAAATCCCTCCCCAAAATAATCTAAAAGAGGTTAGATATTTCTTTGGTAAGATAAATTTTTTTAGAAGGTTTTGTCATGATTTTACTACCAACCCTATCAATGATATGATCAAGAAAGATAGGGATATAAGGTAGATAGAGGAGAACATTAGATCTTTTCAAAGGATTAAGGATGTAATCACTCAAGCCCCTATCTTAAATTACCCTAATTATTCCAAATATTTTAACATATATTTATTTACTTTAGAGCATATACTTGCTATAGTCCTATCCCAAAAGGATGGAGAAAAAAATGAACGACCTATAGCCTTTATGAGTGTAGGAATGAAAGGAGCTCAATTGAAATATTCCATGATAGAAAAATAGGCTTATGCTTTAATAAGAGCTTTAGAACATTTTAAAAGTATATTTGGATCAAAGAAAGTAATAACTTGTATTCCTTACATAGTCATAAATGATGTCTTTACTCAATCTAAGTCTATAGGCAGTTCTACAAGATGGATGGTGATATTATTGTAGTATTATGTAGAGTTTAAAGCAGATCAAATTATCAAAGGACCATGTTTGGAAAAATATATGGCTAATAGAGAAGGAGATGTTACGAATAACACTATCATGGTAGATGAGAATCATGAAATTAGAATGTTAGAGAATTTTAATTGTAAATTGTATGATGATATTATGTTTTGTCTACAGAACTTATCATTCCCTAGAGGTATGTTTCAAAATAAAATGAGACATCAAAAAGTCAACCTAGAGATATTATATTTAAGAATTCAATTATATTGGAAATATTTAGATGTGTCCTATTACTTTTTTTATTTGAGAAAGAGGTTCCCTGAGTCTTAAAAGAGTATCATTCTGGATATTATGGAGGTCATTTTGCACAAAAGGATACAACAAATAAAATCATGAGAGTTGGTTACAATTGGCCTTCTCTATTCAAATATGTTTATTAATTTTGTAGAAGCTGCTATAATTATCAAATTTTTGTAGGGAAGAAAAGCTTGTGGAACCATACCTCTGAAACTAGTAATTATGGATGCTCCTTTTATATAGTGGGGAATAGACTTGATTGGTGAGATTAATCCTAACTCTTTCAGGGGTCATATATGGATTATAACTACTACTAATTATTTTACCAAATGGGTAGAAGTAGCACCCCTTAAGAAGTCAACAACTGAAATGATAATTAGATTTCTTAAAGAAAACATATTAACCAGATTTGGGATTCCTAAAACAATAGTCACCGACAATGGTAACTATTTTACCTCCCTTGAGATGATTGAATTATGTGCTTAGTATAGAGCTTTCCCATTCTACTAATTATTACCCCTAGGGAAATAGTTTGGCTAAATATTCTAATAAAAATATGATCACCAAAATTAAGAGATCATTAGGCAAAAACAAAAAAAAAATGAGATAATGAATTAAAGTATGCTCTATGGGAAGATAGATTATCTATTAAAATGAGTATAGGGACATCTCCTTATGAATTTTTCTATGCAAAAAATGCTTTATTACTTCCTCAGGTAGAAATCCATGCCTTATCTGTGCTTCTCTAGGAAAATGACAATCCAAATGCTTTACGAAGAAGACTAGTTTATATTGTATAGTTGTAGGAAAACAAAAGAAGAGCCTTAACAAAAATGACAGAGCAAAATCATAAAACAACACATACCTTCAACAAGAAAGCAAAAGGTAAACTTTTTCTTGAAGGAGATATAGTGTTATATTGGGACCCCAAAAATGACAACCATGGATAAAAAGGGGAAATTAGAGCCCAAGTGGCTTGGACCATATCATATTGTTTAGATTGTTGGGAAATATACTTATAAACTTAAAAATCTATAAGGAGGGAAGATGCAAATTCCTATCAATGACCAACATCTAAAACTCTATCACCTCGTATTTGGGGTCATGAGAATCTTATGGTTATACTTAAAAATAAAATCCTATCCTTTGTGTTATTTTTAGATTAGAGTGTGAAGTGTGTGTGTCTTTCAGTAATTTATGTTCATAGGTCTAAGTGATTAGGTAGGATATTATAGGTCATAGATCAACTAGATATTCTAGAGGTTCTTAGTTGCATCAAATAATTTGTCTACACAACTCCCATTCGGAGCCAATGTTGAATCCTCAAAAATCCAACACCCATATTTTCAAAAATTTCAAATAGTTCATTTACATTTCATGGGTCATAAGTTTAGAGTGTATCACTCAAGCTTAAAATTAGTGTAGTTTTGATTAAAATAATATTCGCCTTTAAGTATTTTTGTGCCGTCCATCAAAGTACCTTTTTCAACATTCATTTTTGTTGTTAGTCCATTAGTGTAATTTGATTAAAATAATATTTGCCTTTAAGGATTTTTTGTGCCCTCCATCAAAGTAATCCTAGCCATACACATTGGTCAATATATTCCCACCTAAAGTCTTCACTTTTTTCTTATTCCCATCTAAATCAATAGTTCACATCGACCTCCAAAAGATCCACTATCCATATTCCCTCAGATCCCCTTTTTGTCTTATACAAGCTTCAAATTCCCAACATGGCATCATCGGATTCACTTGGAAGAAACACAATGCAAAAATCTGATTGGTCGAAGCATGAATGGATCAAATTATTCTTGAAAATGAATGGACCACATTTTTCCATTGAAATGCTAATAAATTTATATTGTATATTAAATTACTCTAAAAATAAAGTCAATAACCATTTGAAATAATTTATGGTCTGCATTTTCTCGAATAAGCCAAAGCACTAAAATCCAATTGGCCAACAAATCAATGGTGCAGATTCATTTGGAGTAATCCAGTGGATAGGACAAGTCAAAAAGTCAAAAAACTTTATCAAAATGAGTGGCTTGGATCGCTTTGCTGTCAGAGAACCATGTGGCTCAGATTCACTCCCAAATAAAGACAAACAACTTGTACAATGGTGAATTTCCATAAGTATATCATTTAAATTTATTTTATTTGATTAACCCACTGCTTAATCCCATTTGTGCAAAAATTCTATGGCCTGCATTCATCTAAGGAAAGCATGACCCCTAGTCTAATTGGATGATATATGAAAGGCTTGATATCATTCCAGAATAATCCAATGACCTAGGTTAATTAACATGAAAGGAAAATCCCAAATTTATTAGGATAAATATAGCACTGCAATCTTATTGGATGACATATCAATAGTTTGGGATCCTTTGCATAAATATGACAACCTTGAATCATAAGAGGAATTAAAGTGCTACCATCCAATTGGCCAACAACTCAACTGTATAGATGTATTTGGAATATAATCCATTGGACAATATAAGTCAGCAAATCAAAAATTTTCTATAATCGTATTGGATGAAATATGACCAGTAAATATTGTATCATTGCCACTAAATCATGTGATTTGAATTTGCTCAAAAAAAGCAAAGCGCTAAAATTCTATTGGCCCACTGTTAGAGTAATATGTGAAATAAAGACAAACATTGTACCCCAATGACTGAATAAATATTAAACAAGATTAAAGTTTCAAAAATTCTATGGTTCATAATTAATTGCCTAGTAAGATGAACGACTTGCATTGATTCAAGAAAAAAATAAAATCAATGGCCCACGACGAATAATTGGTGAACAACTCAAATTATCTCTGTTAGATCCAGTAGTCCACATTGCTCAGCGCTAAAAGATAATGAACCACCATGGATAAATTCAAACTGCATGATCATGCCATCAAGATATCAATGGTTTGTAAGTCTTGTCAATAAAAAATATTTTTATTTTGACTAACTATCACATGATTTCGTTTGCAAAAATCAATTAATTTTATGCCAACAACAAAAATTCCCTTTTTAAAAATAAAAAGGCTTAGCAAATGTGACACATATGTCAAATTCCTCTTGATGATTTAGATCTTCTTTCTAGAGATCAACGGTTGTAATCCAAATAGAGTGTGGCACATCAACCAAAGTTCTCCCTACCAATAGAACATTTAAAAATCACCATGTTGTGACAACTAATGCCATTATGGGTAACAATCTAAAGCATGCAGGGTGGCAAACAAATAAAAAGTAGTTGATTGTAATAAAGCATGTCAAGACATGCCCATGGGCCTTATAAATCCCTACTCAAACTATCATTTATACTTATAGTAAGCATATACAGAGCTGATACGTTGATATTGGTTGTGCCAAAAAAGAGTTTCAGTGCTTACAATGCAAGAAAGTTGTAGTAAGTTACTATGGAGTCATCAAGCATTTCATTTAACGTTCCCATAAGTATTATGATTAAAATAGTAGTTCTAATTGAAGCCCTACCATACCAGAAGATGAAAGGGAAAATTATCACCAGGGACGTAAAAATGTTTGTAAAGCTATTAGGTCCAAATAAGGAAATTAATCCTGCTCAATAGTGGTAAGTGAAAGATGTAATCATTTATAGCTATGTATCGACAAAATAAGACTACCAACATCGTCCAACACTATAAAAATGAATTTTTAATAGGAGATGGAGAGCTCAAGATAGGGCCAACCCCATTGTAATAAATGGACATGTAACTTGGGAAAGCTTATATGCCCCAAAGTTTACTTTTATTTAGACCTTCTGTCTTGGCTAGCAGTAGCCTATGATCCTAAAAGTAGAATAATCAAAGACCATGCAAATCAAACAACATTCAAGATCACACTATAAAGAATCAAAAAAGTTTTCTAGCTAAGTGAAGTGATGCTAATTTTGTATAGAAAGGTAATATTTGCACAATATCAGTACATGCTTGGTACATTTTTTTTTTTTTTTTTTTGGATATTTGCACCCCCTTATAATATTTTTTAAAAAAAAAACCCCTCTTTTTTTTTTTTTTTTTTTTTTTTTTTTTTTTTTTTTTTTTTGTGAGTTTTTTTTTTTTCTCTTTATTAATATTATTTTTTCTTTTTTTTTTTTATATTTATTTTTTATTAAAAAAAAGCTCTCATTAGGGTTTACTCATTAGTTATGTAAATATTGGTCAAATATTTAAATAATTTCATTTCATTTGTAAATTGGATGAGCATGAGCGCATATATCATATTATAAACTCACCTCTAGGGTTTCCTTACCATACTCTATTTGTATAGATTCTTTTGATAATATTTTATTGAGTTAAAGAGGTGGATCCACTAGAGTCCATAGTACTGATTGGATTCAAAAATTCTTGTGGTATGGCAATCCATAAGGGACATAAGAAATTTTTCCAACACCCCCCTTAATTTTAGAATTTCTAGAGCTACAACCCCTTCAAAAAAGTCTTGAGGCTAGATGTTGGATCAATACAACATGCTATATACATACAAGGTAGATTGGAACCTTCTCTATTATGCAACTAACGTTATGAGAAGAGTGGTAAGTACCAATATCTTTGAATTTGGTGTAACTATTAGAGAGGATATGAAAGCAATGCCACCTTATAGACAAGGAGGAAGAGGAAACTATAACTTATGATCATGGGAGTTTAGGCATCTATATAAATTGGGAAGGTTAGAATGAATTGCTCCCTCCCCATATGTGTTATTAGATGTTCCATAAGATAGAATATGGTTGGAAAAGGGCTGGTAAAAACTTAATTTCTTTTTCTAGAAAGTTATGCATCGAAGCTTCCTCACCTATGATAACTTATAGAAGAGAGGTTTCCATGACCGCTCTAAATGTATCATCTCTAATACATAAGAGGAGATAATATATCATTTGCTCTTCTAGTATGACTTTGCCCTAGAGTTGTGGATCCAATGGGTTGATATCTTCAATGCCCATCTCAACCAATAGTTAACACTTACTAATATGAGAGGTATGAAAATAAATAAGGTTAAAAAATAAATTAGTTTGGTTGGGTTTGTATCTGGGTCCAAGCTTTATCTGGTGCCACCTATGGCTGGAAAGAAATGCTAGAATTTTTAGACAAGAATACACTTTGATAAAGCTATTTTGGTAAAAAAATATTAAACAAGGTTACACAAATAGTAAAATATCATGCGAGGGAGGAAAAAAACTAGGAGGGAGTGAATGCTTACAAGAGGCGGACTCATAGAACTTGGAAACCCCTACCCCTAGGATGGGAAAAAATCAACATAAATGGAGTAGCCAAAAATAACCTAGGGGCAACAGGTATTGGTTTCCTCAGAAGACACTTCAAGAGAAGGTTCTTAGTTGGGAATGGGAAGGCCTAAAAGTAACAAAAAATATGAAGCAGAGGCTTTGGAAATTATACTTGGAATTTTGAGACTCCATTCTCTCCTGAGATTAAATGAGACTAGGAATTTTAGACTGAGTGTGTGGTGGATTAAGAACATAGTGAGTTGGATCAAAGCCATCTGGTATAATTTTAGGATGTCATTTCTATTCATATAGGCTAAGAGAAGAATGTTGTAGCTCACTTTTTGGCTAAAAATATAAGTGAACATCTTGTTGGTTGCTTGTTGAGATCTGATTAGAATAGGGATATTATAAATTGATGGGAGATGAACCAATAATTTTTATTACTAGCCTACAAGGATTTAGGCAATAAAGTGTGTTGAACCTAGGTAGATGATTATCCTTTGGTCTAACATCACATTGTTTCTTGTAATGTTATTAGTCCTAATTCATGGGCAAGAGGGAGAATCTAATCAGGGCTCTCATTAATAGTATTAACCAAATTTATAATCAAGATAGGATTTTTTGCTCTTTGGATTGCACTAAGAAATTTGTGGTCTAAGATATTCTATGAAGTATTTGGCCTTTGTATTTTTTTTGTTAGTAACACCTTTATAAAATCTATAATACTTCTTGGAGATCTTTCGTAGACAATATTGAATATGAAAAAACTAGTTGACCTATTAAATAAATTATTGTATGCAAATTTTTCCTGGGCAAGGATGATATCCCACTAAGTAGGTCTATCTCCAACTAAACTTCTAAGTAGATTGTCAAGACTCCTATTGACTACCTCTATTTGTCCTTAAATTTGGGGATGATGGAAAAATCTAAAATCTAATATGGTTTCCAAAATTTTCCAATAACATCCTTCAAAAATGACTCATAAACCTAGTATCATTGTTAGATATAATACTTATAGAAAAAACATGCAACCTTACCACATCCTAGAAAAATAATTTGGTGATATTTGATGCATCATTGGTTTTCTTACATGGTATGATGTGAGCCATTTGGAGAACTTGTCCATTACTATAATGATATTATCATTTCTCTTTTGTGTTCTTGATAATCCTAATACAAGATTTATACTAATATCTTCCCATGGTCCATCTGTAATAGGTAATGTCTTATACAATCCTATGTTCCTACTAGTGCCTTTTGTTATTTTATAGGTTCTACATTTAACAACAAATTTCTCTACATTCTATTTCAAAATAGACCAATAATATTTCTATTTTCACTATAAAATGGTTTTATCCCTTCCAAAATGACCACTATTACCCCCTCCATGCATTTCTGTTATGAGGTTATCTCTCATAGAGCCTTGGAGTATACATAATCATTGATTTTTAAACAAAAATCCTTCTTGAAAAAATAAATCCTTACATACTTTAATATCTTGACACACCCTCTAGATATTAATAAAATTAGGATCATCCTTGTATAAATATCTCAAGTAATCAAGTCCAATTAACTCAACCACCATAGTCTTCAATAATAATATCCTTTAAATTAGTGCATCAACTACTCTATTTGACTATTTGGATCTATGCTTCAAAATAAAAGAGCAACTTTGTAGGTATTCAATCCACCACATTTATCCTTGGTTCAACTTTACTTGGTTGTTCACTTACTTTAATGCCTGATGATCTATATAGAGAATAAACTTAGGCAATAACTAACACCTCCATTTCTTCAATGCCTAAATGATGGCATAAAACTCTTGGTCATAAATAGAATACTTTTGTTTACCTCATTTAATTTCTCACTAAATAACGTTATAAGTCTAACCTCTTAACTCAACACAAATCCAATGGACATTCCACTAACATCACAATCCACTTGAAACACCTTCTCAAAATTAGGTAGTGTCAATACAAGTTGTTCAATCACCTTCTTCTTCAAAATATTAAGGCATATCTCTACTTATTCTATCCATGCAAATATACCCTTCTCTATAGCACCTTTTGGTGCAGGCCACTCCCAAATTATAATTACCTTTGTAGGATCCATCTTTAACCATTTTGGAATAGTAATATTATTGATAGCCCCTGAATCGGTGCACATTCTTCATTCACCATCCTTATTTGGTGTTAAAATTATTGGAACTACACATAGACTCAAATTTTTTCTAATAAATATCTTATCTAATAAATCTTGCACTTATTTATTTAATTCAACATTCATATTTGGATTAATTTAGTGGGCTAATTTATTGGGAAGACTAGTTCCTAGGATCAGATCTATCTGATGTAAGATTTTCCTCATAGGAGGTAACCTTGTAGAAAATCCCTTAGAGACAAAGTTTACATAATATTTCAATATATCACCAACTTCTATTGAAATCTCATCCTCCTTATATATCAACAACTTCTATTGGAATATTTTTTATTTCCTTCAAAAATTGTTTACCAAATAATAACACTACTCCATTTTTGCCCTCTTCTACTTATTCTTTCATAGGCATCGACTCATATTTTTTTCCATATTTAGACACTGTAATTCTATTCTTTCTTCCCTCATATATCACACTCCTATCATATTTCCAAGGTCTTCCTAAAAAACATGAGAAGCATCCATTGGGATAACATCACACCATACCTCATCATAGTATTTACTAATATTAAAATTTATCTTGCATTGATTAGACACCATGACTTGATGGCCCTTTTACAACCATGAAATTTATACAAGTTGGTATGTGCCATAGTTTTCAATGCTAATTTATCTACCATATCTATAGGCACTAGGTTGTCATTGCTATCATTGTCTATAATCAGCTTGCAACACTTACCTCTAGACTTACATTTATTTTTTTAATATGATCCTCCACTACCATCTCTATAGACACTAGGTTGTTGGTGCTACCACTGTCTATAATCAGCTTGTAGAACTTACCTCTAGACTTATATTTAGTTTTGAATATGATCCTCCTCTACTATGGTTCATCTTCTTGATTTTTTGGTTTTAAAAATACTATCTTCAACATCAAATTATTTTTATTTTTTGGTTCTATGGATGCAACCGTATCATTTTTATTTATTTCATTTAAGAAACATTAGCTTTATTGTCACCCCTACTATTTTCCTTAGTAGTTTCTAGATATTCATATGCCTAATATCCATGTGATCCATAGTTGTAGCAGGTGTCATTAAACCCTTGACCACATCTTGATGGTACAATTCCTCTTTCTCTCAAATATTGAAATCCTCCTCTCTGTATACTTCTCATACATTGATCCTCCTTTTTGTTGGGGATTTATTTACGTCCAACTGATTACTTTTCTAGAAACAAACAAAGGCAAAATATCCATTCAAATCCTATATAAAAAGAAAAAGAACCAAACTAGAGAGATCTAGTGGGAACCCTTAGGCACCATAAATAATCACTATATTTGTAGATAATATTACGCAACACTCTAATAATAAAATGAGGATTAGGAGGGGGTTATTTATAGCAATATAAAAACTCTAATTACATCATAAAGTTTAACCTAAGACAACATAACAAGAATGATATAGGATAATTACAAGTTAGAAAGAGGGTTTAACCATAACAAGGTTAATCGTGACCCATAGGGATTATATAATAAAATATTAAAAATTAATTAACACATGTATAATGAAATTCCCTTAGGTCTATTCAATACATTGCACAATATCGTCCTTGGTCATGAATCATATTACAATTTCAACACCCCCCATAATTTGATCTAAGGGGTCAAGGAGAGAATATATTAGTGATAATAATATCTTCCCCCATAGTAGATGTTGTAATGGTCCCCTATAGTTGAGGAAGATATGTTATAATCTCCCTCATAATTTGGAAGACATCCACCTAACTTCAAGAACTCAGCTTCAATCCTTTGTAGCTTCAATAAGTATTTTCATTTAATGCCCCTTCCTCTTGTAATATTCATAGGTGGTCTTCATTTTATTTAAAGACAACCTAGACCTTGAGTCCCTAGGTAATAGCCTCATATTTTAATTAATTTACATAAGCCTATATTTATGGACTCACACCATAATTTTGCATTTCCACCTAAAAGTAAACTAGGAGAGAAAAACTAATCAAGAGTAAGAATATTTTGAGATTCCAAAAATATAGGAACCATATGAACCATTAGTTTTAACATCTAAAAAGAGGGGGAGATATTATCAAGGATATTGTTTAACACATTCTACATCATCTTTATTTTTTCCTCCAAAAGATGTAATATCTACCCTCAAAACCTTCAATCTTAAATTATAGTCCTTAACATTATCAAACTCAACTAGTTTAGGAGAAGAAAACTCTAATTCCAAGCAATTGACTTTAGTAGCATTGAATTTTGCAAAATGCTTATGTAGTTTTGACCATACCTTAATAATTTCACTCTCCTCTTTGATGTGGAAAAACAACTCTGGTTCAATATTTAGCAAGGAAAATAAATCAACAACCTCTTCTTCCCTTTGATAACAAGTTCCATTTTCAAGAATAATCGCTTTATTCTCTTGAAATATGCACTATAGGTTCTTACTTTGTAGTAGGACAATCATCTAGGTTGACCAAACACTATAGTTTCATCTATTAAGACAAGTAACTAGGGCTTTGCAGTCCATATTACATAATCTGACCCCTAACACTATAATAGGCCCATGAACTAATGTCACAAGTGCGTAAAACTCAAAAAATCATGACTTGAAAAAATAGGCTTAAAAAAATCCCATATGTGAAAGTTATGGCCTCTAAATTTTTTTCCCTAATGGATGCCAAAATATTAAAACTTAAATTCTCAAACCTTAGGGTTCTAAGAGCCAATATTGACCTACCACTTTGTGAATTTGTTGCACTCCAATAATGTTTTGCCACTTTAGCTCCTCTAGTTCACCTAGTCGTCGATACTTGCCTAATCTTGATTGGATGAGTGGGTTTATATAATAATTTTTTTTGTTTGACATGGTGCTAGAGAGGTCTATGTCAACCACCATATTGGCCAAGGGGAAAATCTCATGAATAATCCAAAATCATTTTCCATAGCGTTTAAACTTGACCCCTCCTGGTAAGAACCTTGGTGTAACCAAGGTTGTAAGGCTTCCATTGGAGAGAGGAAGCCAATGCACCACTAAGTCCAACCTAAAAACGTTGACACAAAGACTCGACCCTATATTATTGGGGTCCTAAACATACTATGAAGGGTAACTTTGCTAGTAGACCACAAATTTTTATTGTAATATCTCCACTAGTGATGTTATAGCTATTACTATATGCATTATCCCTTGAGATAAAAATAGTTATCATGAAGGCTCAAACCTAGAGCCTTCGCCTTTCTACTCCTTTATAGTCATGTTATTGGTCGTTATGTCATGATATTGATTAGAGATCAAATGCTTTATAGAAATATTTGATCCTTGCATTACATCTAAGCACAAAAAGTTGGATCATGTGGAAAATCAAACCCTTGATATTCCAATACCAAAGCCTTTGAATACCATTACATAACCAAGGCACCACCTCTCTAGTGCTAATGAAATTGGTTCTACCCCTCATAGAGATCCTGACAGAAGCTATCAAATAAAATGATGCCAACTTTCAGGTGTGCAAGTGCACACAAATTACAGTAGATGCAAAAAAAATAATTCAAATTTAGAATTTCTTCCTTGCATTTTGCCACTAGTATGAAAGGAGGAAAACATGCAACAATTTAGAACCTTATCTAGAAACTGGAAGGAGAGCCAAAAGGACTCTGATAACAATGAACTATGAAGAATATCTAGTAAAAGAAATTTAGACTTATCAAAAAAAGTGGAAGAGAATAAATTAGTCATAAATTTCAAAAGAATGACTGGAGGCTCCAAAGATACTTCTTGCATGGACAAGCAATGATGCTCCACACGTGTTCTGATACCCTATTAGAATTCACAATATTTTATAAAAATGAATGGAAGTAAAACATTCACTCAGATCTTATGTAGAAAGCAAAAGAAAATTGAAAAATGCAAAGATATAATGGATACCCATAAACACCATAAATAATCACTATATCCATAGATAATATTACACAACAATCTGCTAATAAAATAAGGAGTGAGAGGGGTATTTATAGCAATACCAAAACCCTAATTACATCATAAAGTTTAACCTAATCTAACATAACAAGAAGAATTTAGTTTAATTACAAGTTATAAAAAAGGTTTAATCATAACAAGGTTAACCACAATCTATAGAGCTTAAGTAATAAAATATTACAAGTAATTAATACATTGTACAATAAAATATCCTTAGGCCTGTCCAATACAATGCATAATGCCATCTTTGAACATGAACAAAATTACAATTTCAACATTCCTTTGACTTGAACTCTATCTTTGGATGCTTCTAGTTGTTAGATCATCCAATTATTATTTAAAGCCCTTCTTCAAGTTTGAGGCTTCCTTAGTATCAAACTTAGTTTAAATTTTAGTTTGTTAAAAACTCAACGTAACCAACATCTAAGATAGGATTTATTGTCGTTCTTCACTTGCAAAACATAAAGACTGAAAAGAATAAAGAACAATATAAACTAATGAAATAAATGAATTTAACCATGATTTTAAATGATTTTTTATTTTTCACAGGTGTTTTTTTTTTCAACTTTTTAAGCACAATATTTACAAGAAGAAGAATAACAAACAATAATTTAAATTAATAATTTTTTTGAAATTAACTATTATTTAAATTGAATTTCTAATTTTACAATTATTTTTAATTATTATTATTATTTTATAATATAAAAATATTATATTAAAAAATAAAATACATTTAAAAAAAATAAACACGCTACTTGTTTTTTTTTTTTTTTTTTTTTTTTTTTGTTTTTTTTTTTTGTTTTGGGTATAGTGCAATAGATCGGGATTTGGCTTTTTTTTTGAGAGGTTCAAGTTTCAAATCGCAACGTGGGTGAGTGTGTGAGAGGGTGGGTGTGTTTTAATTTCCCTATTCATAAACATAGCTCTCGACTTTAAGAGGGGTCATGGTTGAAAGAAGCCTGCTCAACCTTGTGCGTTCGTCATAGAGGTTTCTCACACTAAGTTCCTCATAAAATTTTCTCACACTAACCAAATAAAAAAATTACTATTTAATTTTTAATTAAATAATAATTTTAAATAACTCTTTAACTTTCTATATTTAAATAATAGTTTGAATAGTTGTATTTATTTTTAAGAATGGTACACAATTTTATATGAATGTTGAAAGACTATATTCAATCATGCTTCAAAAGATATCCTATCTAACTAGAAACTAGTTGTCTTTAAGCTACCAATTCCTTATTTTATTCAATATAAAATCCCTCTTCTTCAAATTTATTTACTAATTTATTTAAAGTAAAAGGTAGAATATATAATTAGGTATTATGAATACCTATGGTGAATGTTGATAGAATAAAAATACAAGAGTATGGTTTAATAGCAAATGAAATTTAAAAATAATAATTATAATATTTTTTTTGATATTGGGTAAAAAATAGGATTTTGAAAGGGACCTTAATTTTTTATAGAGAAGCTTGATTATATTGGAAAATAAAAATCATAGGCTAAAAAAAGAGATTTTATGAAAAATCACATACTTTTCTTCTTAGAAATGAATGATGTTAAAGAAAAACTAACAAAAAAAAATGAATTACAAAGATACTACCTAGATAGACTAGACTCAGATTAAGTATTATCTTTTAGCTCAATGACTTTGATAGAAACTCACAACCCACTTCAATAAATTTTTTATATTATTCAATCCAACAAGCTGACCTTCAGCCTCCAATGCAACTATTCTTTGTAATGGCGATGGAAAGTTGTCATCCCAAATTCTGTTTTGACCACTATCCAACCTCATATTGGCCATAACATCAGTAGCATGATTACCTTCTCTATAGATATGATCAATTAAAACATCACTCATCTCTTTTAGGATACTTGAAGTGTCCTTTATAATGTTAAGTATAAACTTGTTCTCTGTATCTCCTAATTTCAAATCTCTAATTATGTTTACAGAGTCCCCTTGGACCATAAATTTTCTATAACCTCTATCATAACTGTTGAACTCCTAAAAAAAGAGCTTTGGCTTCTACCATATGGTTGGTCTGAACTCCATAATCCTCTACATAAGCCCATAAAATTTGACCTTTATCATTTCTAATCACTCTGCCCCCTCCTGCTCTTCCTGGATTTCCTTTGGCTGCCCCATCTATAGACACCAAAACAACACCAATCCGATTATATGACTACAAGCACTGATCGTATTGGCATACATAGCCCCTAGGGCAGCCCCCAGAGGTTAAACAGTGGTCCTAACCACTCCCAAAGCATTTTTGGAAGGTCAGAGGTTAGTTTGGCACCTTTCAAGCACTCTACTCCCTATTCGTTCCACCTTGGGATGATTAGAATCCTATTCGCCCCACCCTGGGATGATTAGCAGCAATTGCTCCAGGGTGGGACGAATAGCAGGTTTGACAGGAAAAAAGTCTAACCTTGACAAATGGCAGCCCAGATTCACCACTCAACTCCACCTTCAAGGCATGGGAGTGCGAGTGAGCATTTCAAATATCAAAGAGGCAGTCATGGAGGCCTCAATCAAGGAGCCCTTAATCAGGGAGGAATATTCTCTCCCCTAACAAGGCATGATGGCCAAGTGGCGCCCTTGCATGCGCATTCAAAGGAGACCCTCAGGTCTATAAAATGGTGAGCCTTCTCACCCTAAAAAAATAATAGAGCAGGAGCATTTGGAGCAATGGAGTGCTGCCAAATTATACCCCCACCCTCTTTGTGTTTCCTACATCCTTAATCTCTCTTTCGAAAGGGAGGTTATCGGGTGAATACTAGGGACGCAATTCAAGACCCAAAACCTGAACAATCGGCCACAATACTACACAAAATTCATCGACACAACCCCTTAGGAGGTTTTGGACCCATCCCACTTGGATTGGTGTCAAAACCAAGCCCCAAACGGTGGGCGTCCTATCCCCGAGTGCCCCCTACACTGTTGTAGTCCTAATCGCCCCACCTCGGAGTGATTAGAAATATAAATTATATTTCCTTACTATTCTTTTTGCATCATGTTATATGTGATTTAATTATGCTTCTATTCAAGTTTCACTGCATTATGACCTGTTTTGACTGTGTTTTTATCATTTTATGCATTTACTAACCTACAAGGAGCACCTTCGGATACAGGACAATCTAGGTAGAATATGCCAAATCTGACCTTCTGGGTCATCTCAAAATTCCCCCTTTTGCCTAACCCCAAGTTTGTAGGAATTTTAGAGGCCTCTGGATAGGACATTTTGGAGGTCACCTTTGCACATTTTATGGCAGTCCCCAGCATCCCACCCCAGAGTGATTAGAAATCCATGCATGATTTCTCTACTGTTATTTTTGCAATGTGTCCCTAATGATGTCTAGATGCTTTTGTGAAAGTTTCATTTCATTATGACATGTTTTGATCATCGTTTTATTATTTTACGTATTCATTAGTCGGAGGCCTTGGGGATTGCATGTTTCCTTCCATCCGCATATGCTATTAACCATTTGCTATTTCTCTGTACTCAGGATCTCGATGCCAGGAACACCAGAGGGGCAGAAAGGAATGATGAACACACTCACACAAGCGGCAACAACATTTGGCCCACCCATTTTGAATGTGGGCACGTAGAAGACCCTAGAAGCGTACCATCCATTGATGTAACAAAACTGTATCAAACACTCCGAGCCCCCGAAGGGGAGGGGGACGTATTGTAACCGAGTTGCAAGCAACATTAATAAAATAGACTACACTTTTGTTTTGCTTACATCTCATTTCATGCGTCGCTTTCCCTTTTCATGCACCTGTTCTTCGCATTTCGTAGGACTTAGCATTTCATTATCTACTTTGTTTGCATCACATCCGGTATGTCATGCTTTTGTAGACATGCTTTCAGTGGTGATCATGATGGGACCCTATCCCCTATTGTTAGGATCAAGTTTTTGATCCAAAATTTTGTGGTTTTCTTTGCAGGTGTTATTCCTTTGGGCACTGGACTGCTACTCGTGCCACCCTGTGACGAATACAGACCTAGCATTCATTCCACCCCGGGAAGAATGGGCATTCATCCCACCCTATGAAGAATGTAGACCTGCTATTCATTCCACCCCTAGATGATTAGAGTTTTGTGTAGTTTTTGGGCAGAAACTCAGAGGCATCTGGTTTAGACAAAGAGGAGGTAGGTTTTCTGAACATCCTCTGTGTTTTTCTATTTTCTATTTCTGCAATTTTTTGTTTTCTTTGCTTGCATAGAGAAGTTAAGTAGTTGTTCCCATTTGTGCAATAAGAAAAGAGAAAATAAAAACATAGAGTAAATCAAATGGAAAGAATTTGACTAGGAATGCATCTTTCTTTGGTTTGCTTGCATGATACTTGCACAAGTGGCAAGTCCTCATTCTAGGTTTTAGTTCTAGTTAGGTCTTGTGATTTCCTTTTTGCTACTAACTATCTCTGAAGGATAAAACGTACTTTGAAGCATTGCATTAGTGAAAATCATCATTTTTTGTATGTTTTCTTTCTTTGCGCAAGTAAAAGGAACCACATACACCACTTGATAAGATTAACATCAAGGAGTTGGTCTTAATACCCCAACACTTGATCAAGACCAACAGTGGATTTCATCACCACCTTGGCTTAGATTTTGCATACATATACCCCGATCGTGACTATTGCTCGACGTAAATCCTAACGAAAGCTGACCAAGTGTAGCGGGGGTGATTCCCCGTACATGAGGATAAGTCTTCTATGGTAGGTGTCAAAAATAGAGCGATTCCCATTGCATACCGCCTATGTTCCACATACTTTTCTGCTCTCGCGTACCAATAGTTTCCCTCACATAAGGGTGGGTATATTGAGAGGTTCGGTATAATGGCTTGACAATGGTATATTGAAGGGGCAACCATTTTGGAGATATAAGAGCCCTCATTATGCATGTATAACAGAGTTTTATTTACAAGGTTTGCACAACAAAAATCAAACACACTGAACCAGATTTAGGACACACATTTAATCTATAAACGAGATAATCATTTCTTTGTTTGTGTGGTCCTCTTTTGTTTGGTGTAGCATAAAAATTGTAAAGGAGATAAAAACATACAAATCTTTCATAAAACCATCACCATGGTGTATACCCGTAGCCAAGCCCAATCACGGGCAGAAGCTACGAAAAGTATACAAGGAGGCACAAGCCACCTCTTTTATAGCCCTAAGGACTTGGTTATACCACCTTGGCGGCCTGACCCACTACATAGTCCACACCATACTACTACAGAACAGGACTATAGAGGCACCCTTTTGAGGGGCACTCCCGTTCAACATAGACCCTCTCAGGAGGGGTACATACATGGGAAGACCCCCTTAGACACGCATTATGAGTGGCCACCATGTGATGAAGTGCTAGAATAGCATAGGGTTCATAAAGAGGGGCCACATGATTATATTATCCCTCCCCCACCCCTCATTACTGTCAAAACTAATAGGCCAAATCCAGAGTGCAAGGCTCTTCAGATAGGGCAAGCCAACTCTGCCCATCCCATTCACATTGATAAAAGGGAGCACGAGGAAAACCAGTATATTCCTCAAGAGCAATACATAGCGCGGGAGCAATGTGCCTCCGCACCTACTAATTATCAAGATCACCTATTGAGGCCAGAGCCTTGGGTGAATGTTGCTAACCTCGACAAAGGGAAGCGATCTATAGAGATCTTGAATCACCACGACCAAGATAGATATGTAGGGGAGGCATCTAGGCCTCCTAGACCTAAGATGGCAAAACAAATCGACTTGGCATTTTCCAAACATGCCACCCGCCAAGCGCAAATCACGCAACTTGAGCAAGATCAACAATAGTTAGAGCACTTGTATCATCTTAGCAAAGAGCACATTCAGCGTTAGATAGATGAGTTGCTCCAGAACACTATGCATGAGAGGATTCCAACCCCTCGCACACATAAGATAGAAATTTATGAGAGACACAACCCCTTAGTACAAAACAGGTCTCCACAACCTTATCAAGTGTTGCCTCCGAGACCTCCTAGACCTGAGTGGGAGGCCACTCCTAGAACCAATGATGGAAACCTTCCTCGGGCACCCGTCCATGTTTATAGGTCATGCCCAAGAACTCCTCAGGAAGCCTATGAGGAATTTGAGTGAGAGGAAGAGCGGGCTAAAATGCCCTACCAAGGCAGGGGGTGCTATCCGACTACCCCTCCATAGGCCTCCAGTTCCTCATAATTCATGATGGGAACAAACCAAAGAGGAGGAAATCAAATCCTCCGATGCATACAAAGCGCTACTGGAGCACTTAGAGTCTATGGAGACCAAGACTTTAGAGCCCCAAAAGCCCACCTTACGCTAGCTTCGTAGTCACCCTGTGCATCCTTCAGTTTTGACACCCCTATACCCCGACCACTTCAAAATGCCTCAATTGGCAATTTTTAGAGGGGATGAGGATGCCCAAGAGCACGTGACAAGGTTCTTGAGTCAATGCTTTGGCATTCAGGACAATGATGCATTGCTTTTGAGAACATTTATAACCACGTTCGTAGGCCCTGCCTCGGATTGGTTTACCCTATTTTTGAAGCATAGCATCAATAACCTAGACTAGCTAGTGGACGCGTTCCTCGAACATTTTGCCTTCAACACCAAGAAGAAGGCATCCTTGAGCGACCTAGCTAGCGTTAGGCAATATGATGAGGAGACCATGGCTGCTTATGGGAATCGGTGGAGGACATTACTTTCAAAGCTACCTTACCTCCCTCCCATGGCCAACTTGACTCAAATGTTTTCAAAGAGTTGTTTAAGGTTGATCTCCGTGCTGTTGCAGCTACAACAGTATGCTACCCTCAAAGAAGCCTTGGTGCAAGACAGGATAATAGAGGAGATCAAGATACAAGATGACGATATTGCCAATCTGCACAAGAAAGAGTGGCCTAAAAATGCTAAAATTGGGCCCATGCAACCAAAACCTACCATGGTCAACCAGGTTGCCATAAATATACCAAAGATTGCACAAACGACACAGCTCCCAAAGGCTAATTATTAGGCAGTTCCTCTTGATAACTATGAGAAAAAAAATCATAAACAAGAGCAGAATCAACAACGTCATCCTAGGAGACAATTCACACACTTCACAGAGTCTAAAGACTCCTTGTTTGACCGCTTGTTCATGGCAAACTTGATAAACTTGTTAAAAAGTCGACCCATAGACCCCAATGTGCCAAAACCCAAGGGCTATAGGGAAGACTTATATTGTAGGTTTCATCGACAGAAAGGACACGACATCTACACTTGTTGGAAATTCAAAAACTTAGTGCAGGACTTGATAGACAACAAAATGCTCATGGTGGATAGTCTTGTAGCACTTAGCAACCAACATATGGAGGTCTTCAAAGACCCCCTGCCTACCCATGATGCGCAAGCAAAGACTTTACAAGTAAACGAGGTGACACAAAACTGCCCCATGCAAGGGTACGTAGGGATGATAAGCATAGTGACACGGAACAAGAGATACCCAAACACAACTGCCCCCGCTATAGCTACAGGAGATGTTCCATCAACGTCACAACCTCCACAACACCCTACACAACCTCCCTTGCCTAGACCAGTGGCCACGATTCGAACTAAACTTACTCAAAGTTTAAGGACCACGTCGGCTAGGCTCTCCATTTATGAGCTCATCCAACAATCACCATCCCATCGGGAGGCTCTGATGGAGATACTCAAAGCCATTGAGCTACAACCCCATGAAGCTAACTCTTTCAACAACTTTGTGGGACATGTGAAACGATGCATAGAACCAGTCATAACCTTTAGGGAAGACGAACTGAAACCGGTGACTGGTGATATGGTGGATCCACCCCTGCACATCATTACATGGGTCAACAAGATTCCATTCAAGAGGGTGTTGTTGGACACTAGCTCGTCCAACAATATAATCATGGTAGCAGCATTAAAACACCTTAAGCTGCTAGCATCCCATATCATGGCATCCACTTACACCCTTCGAGCATTTAATGACGCGTTGTGCTCGATGGTTGGCACAATTGTCCTGCCCATCCAAGTAGGACAGAAGACCATTCCTACGTTGTGTCACATCCTTGAATGTGATATGGCCTACAATATCTTACTAGGCTGGCCTTGGATCAGGGACATGAAGTGTGTCCCTTCGATAGCCCATCAATGCCTCAAATACACATACGAAGGGCAAGTACATGTAGTCCCAGTAGACTTAGAGCCCTTCAAGTATTGCAATGCGGTGTAGCTAATGCCACAATCGACCCTCCCATCGACACATTTGGACTTTCAATTGAATCCATCCACATAGGTTCTTATTTTGCCTACATCCTCATTGTTGAGTCCCTCAACTCACCAACCGGGCCCATCTTCGTCATCTGTTCCTTCACCAACGATGCCACCTATGGTGGCCACATCGAAGGACAATGGGAAGAATCCCCTAGAGGAAGTACCACCATCGGTCTCAACCATTTCTATCGAAGATGTGCCCAGTCGAATGGAATTTGAGACACCTGGTTCACCCAACATGGAGTGGACTCAGGGAGAACTCCCATTCTCTCCCCCTCAACCGCTGACGATTACCATTGAGATGGCCAATACGGGCCTGGGGGAGTACCTAGTGCGGAACATTGTGGCAACACCCGCACTTGAATCCACACAAGACATGGGGAGACCTCGCCTCCCCATCGGTACTATCGTCCCTTTAGGCTACCCACCAAATCAGATAAATTTTGTATATGGGGGCCTCGACAATGACATTGAACCTTATCTACAAGAGGAAGAGGATGAAGAGCCATTTGCTGAGAACGTTGACTATCTGTCCAACCCAAACTTCGCTCTGAAATACCTTAACCAATGTAATTGGCATGGATATAGACTAGGCAGATACGAACAAGGAATGTGCATTCTTTGTCAGCCAAGATACTAGATGCCATATGATAAATCAGGAGTAGGGTTCAACCACCCTTTGCCCCTTGACATCTTGGTAGAAACCATGCAAGGCATGGGTTTAGGCAACAAGAATGGGTTGGCCCAAGAACCATATGCCAATCCCAACACAACATATACATTGGGATATTATCTCCCATTATTAACAACGAACCTTGTTGACCTCAACAACCCCTCCCCTTTGATCAAAAAAGGGGAAAGTTCAAGAAATTACCTCCAAGAGGGATATAGACAAGATCAAGGAGGATCTTCTGAAGATGAGTCAGATTATGAGGTAGCACCTTGGGACCCTTTTGAGTCTGATAGCAATCACTCGCAAGTGACACCCATAGATGACTATCAGGAGAACTTCATGGCAATGTTCCCCTTCAATGTTCCAATCGAGCAATTGCCACCTCAAGATAATCCAGTCCTCCCGTAGAGAGTGGAACAACCTAGATGGAACCAGATCAACTTGCTCGAATAGGATGAGCCTCACATGCCGCACATAGTTTTCAGAGCCAATGAAGGCCTATGGATCTTCGATAGTGATTATGAGGATGAGACTGAGATGGCATATCTCAACCATATGAGGCAATGGGAACACCCCATAGACATAGATGATATGTTTGAACAACTAAATATGGGACCAAGGCATAGGTGGCATTTAAACCAAGCACAGTTGGACCAAGTGTTGCATCTACAACTTAGGGCATACAGAGAGCACCTCCCACCCAAAGACCTTATAGGACCATCAAAGCCAAGGGCAGACCCTATCCTTCTATCCACACATAGGGTCGATCCTTTTGTGCCAATACCCACAGAGCCAGATCCGGGGTACAAGGATCACCAAGGATGTCCGAGTCAACACCCGCACGGTAATGGAGACCAAATTCATTCCATCAACATGATCTCCATTGACTTAACCACCCCCATCCACAATCCAACCGATCCAACATGACCATTGTATCTAGACCTAGATGCCATAGACTAGGATCATGCTAACTTGCCACCATCCCCATCAGAGTACTAGCCTTATGGTGAGATGCTTCATTTCACCCCAGGGCCGACTCAGGATATCTTCCATGCTAAAGAGGAACCCGACGTTCCCAACGTAGATCTAAATTCATAAAATGATATCCACCTAATCCCAACTCCACACCAGTTGGAGGATGGGTCCCACATGTCAGTTGAAGAGACGATTGACGTAGACATCGGCTCTGATCCAATAAATCTGCAAATCATCAAGCTAGGGGTAAGTCTATCTCCTGAAGAGCAAGTCGATTACATTACCCTTCTCAAAGAGAAGAAGGAGGTTTTTGCATGGTCCTACAAAGACATGCTGGGTCTAGACCCGTAGCTAGTCACACATAATCTAATGCTTGATCCAAAAATCAAGCCAGTCAAGCAAAAGCTACGTAAGATGCACCCAACAGTGGCCTTAATGGTCAAAGAAGAGCTCCAAAAGTTGTTGGATGCACAGTTTTTCATCTGTGTAGATTACCCACCATGGTTGTCCAACATGGTACCCATCAAAAATCTTGACGGGAGGATTCACATATGTACTGATTTTTGAGATTTAAACAAAGCGAGTCCCAAGGACGATTTCCCCTTGCCCAGCATTGATGCATTGGTAGATGCTACAATAGGCCACGAAATGCTTTCCCTCATGGATGATTTCTTGGGATACAACCAAATTTGTATCAATCCCAATGATCAACTAAAAATGGCATTCACAATGCCTTGGGGGACATTTTGTTATAAGGTCATGCCCTTTGGCCTTAAAAATGCTGGTGCCACCTACCAACGCACTATGACATACATCTTCCACGATCACATGCATAAAACTTTGGAAGATTATATGGATGATTTGTTGGCCAAATCTCTTTTGTGCCAAGATCATCTTGATGACTTACGCAAGATCCTTGATCGCCTCATCGAACACAAAGTTAGGCTAAACCCCAAGAAGTGGGTATTTGGCGTCACATCTGGAAAACTCTTGGGTTTCATAGTCTCAAAATGAGGCATCGAGGTAGATCCAAATAAAGTCAAGGCAATCCTTGAAATGCTTCCCCCAACCACCATAAAGCAGCTCAAAAGCTTGCAGGGTAAGGTTGCATCAATCAAGCGCTTCATAGCGCAGTTATCTGACAAGTGCTGACCCATGAATAAATTATTACACAAGGGGGTAGAATTTCATTGGGATGACGAGTGCCAGTCAGCCTTCGATGACATCAAACAATACTTGGATTTTCCATCGGTATTGGCACCACCTAGACCAGGAGTGTCATTCTATTTATACATCTCAGCTATTGAGGTGGCATTGGGTGCCATGCTAGCCCAAAAAAATGAATTACATAAAGAATAGGCTAATTATTACCTTAGTTGTACACTGGTCAGTTATGAACTTAACTATGCATATGTTGATAAGCTATGCTTAGCAGTGGTATTTGCCACCAAAAAGCTATGCCATTACATGCTGAGAAATACGATGTATGTTGTGTCTAAGGAGAATCCATTATGGTACATGATGAGTCATACTTATCACAGTAGTCGCACGACAAAATGGATCATGTTGTTGATGGAGTTTGACATCGAATTCATTGGACAAAAGTCCATCAAAGGTCAAGTCATCGCCGATCAACTAGCAGAGGCTCCTCTCGAAGACGATCAGCCTCTGACTGTAGAACTACCCGATGATGGGGTCTTCCATGTCTCAGAATCACCAGATTTTGATGATCCTGAGTCACAAGCCGACATAACCCTATTTTTTGATGGTTCTAAATGTGAGCAAGGGGGTGGCACGAGAATCGTATTCTTCACACCACAAGGGGCTCCAATGCCTTTATCATTTAAACTTGATTTCCCGTGCACCAATAATAATGCTGAATATGAAGCCTTGCTTATAGGTCTTCAGACAGCCATCACCATGAACATAAAATGCTTGAACATCTTTGGTGATTCGATGTTAATTGTCAACCAAGTGAAATGGGTATTCCAATGCAAATGCCCAGTTATGCAGGTCTACAAAGCCCTTGTGGATAAATTCCTAGCAAAGCTTGAATGGTACGACATCGAGGCACTCCCTCGATCATCGAATCATTTTGTGGACACTATGGCCTCCTTGGGGTCACTAATCTCGTAAGACATTTATGGTGAGATGACAACCATTCAGGTCAAAACGTTATTGCAATCCGTGATGGAGCGTGCAAGCTCTAACCTAATGCTAAAAATCCACATGATCCAGATTGAACCATCTCAAGATAGGTTCTCTTGAATCCATGATAGTCTAAATTATGCCAACTGGGGGTCTTTGTTCTCCCCAACCCCTCTTGATAGCAACACAACGCTATTCTTACAAGTTCTTTCCCGCTCAACGTTTTCTAGGGATGAACTTCAAGAGGGATTGGCCGTTCATACCATCAAGGTTTTTGATCAGCAGGATTGATACACACCCATAAGAGACTACCTCAAGCTAGGTAGCCTCCCACTTGGATTGTCACACACCGCAAAAAGATCATTCAAATAGAAAGCGACAAAACATGTCTTGCTAGGAGACATATTATACCTTCGAAGCTACGAAGAAATCCTCCTCCATTTCTTGGACCAGCAGGAGTCCACTTGGGCGATCACCCAAGCGCACGATGGTACATGCGGTGGCCACTTTAGCGGTATGGCCATCGCAAAGCACATTCTTCACATGGGCTATTATTGACCATCTTCAGAGCGAGATTATTGCGCATATGTGCAGAAGTGCATGAAGTGTCAACACCATGCTAACTTGACACACGTACCTTCTCAGGCCTTGCAGCCGATCCAATCGGCTTGGCCATTTTTGTAGTGGGGTTTAGATCTCATCAAAAAGGTCTCCCCTACGTCGTTAGGTCATCACACATTTATCATAATGGCCATAGAGTACTTCACTAAGTGGGTGGAAGCAATTTCGATTACCTCTATGACTGGATCTCACATTACGGAGTTTATCTTACATAACATCATATGTCATTTTGGTATTCCATCCAAGATCATCTCGGATAATGGGATGTCGTTTAAGAACAAAGACGTGCATGCTTTGACAACAAAGTACAAAATTTAGCATAGTTTTTTGACACCTTATTATCCATAGGCAAATGGGCAAGCAGAGGCGTCAAAAAAAATGCTAGTTGCCATCCTTAAAAATACGGTCATAGATAGTCATAAGGATTGGCACATTCAAATACCACTTGCTTTGTGGGCTTATCACACTAGCATTAGGATGCCCACTAGGGCAACTCCATTTTCGTTGGTGTATGGCTCCGAGGTAGTCATGCCTCTCGAGTTGGAAATTCCTTCCCTGTGCATATCAATGCAAGAGTTCATCGATGATGACACTGCGCGGCAGGCCCGGTTAGACCAGCTTACGTAACTTGAAGAACGACACGTCAATGCTCTCAAGAATTTTGTATCTACCAAGAGTGACTTAAGAAAGCATACAACATGAAAGTTCACCTGAGGGACTTTCAGGTTGGTGACCTGGTCTTAAGAGAGAACCAACAAAATTCTAACTTGCTACCCCATTTAAGGGACAAATTCGTGGCAAATTGGTTAGGTCCTTAATCGATAGTAAAATAGGACCTGGAACATACCGGCTCACCTCTCTTGATGGAATAAAGGAACTAGAACCCTTGAACATCAGTCATTTGAGGCCATTCAACATTTAAAAGAGCCATGGCCCACCCCAAAAGCTCCAAGGATTCCCGTAATCGCTTGGTCAACCTAAAACACCCCAAAGGTGTCCATAATCCCTTTGGTCAAACCAAAAGCTCCAAGGATTCCTGCAATCACTTAGTCAACCTAAAATGCCCCAAAGGTATCTATAATCTCTTTGGTCAAACCAAAAAGTCCCAAGGATTCCCGCAATCGCTTGGTCAACCCTAAACGCCCCAAAGGTATCCATAATTCCTTTGGTCAAACCAAAAGCCCCAAGGATTCTCGTAATCGCTTGGTCAAACCAAAATGTCCCAAAGGTATCTATAACCCCTTTGGTCAAACCAAAAGCTCCAAGGGTTCCCGCAATCACTTGGTCAACCCAAAATGCCCCGAAGGTATCTATAATCCCTTTGGTCAAACCAAAAGCCCCAAGCGTTCCCACAACTGCTTGGTCACCCAAAATGCCCCAAAGGTATCCATAATCCCTTTGGTCAAACCAAAAGCTCCAAGGGTTCCCGCAACCTCTTGGTCACCCAAAACACCCCAAAGGTATCTATAATCCCTTTGGTCAAACCAAAAGCCCCAAGGGTTCCCACAACCGCTTGGTCACCCAAAATGCCCCAAAGGTATCCATAATCCCTTTGGTCAAACCAAAAGCTCCAAGGGTTCCCGCAACCACTTGGTCACCCAAAATGCCCCAAAGGTATCTATAATCCCTTTGGTCAAACCAAAAGCCCCAAGGGTTCCCACAACCGCTTGGTCATCCAAAACACCCCAAAGGTATCCATAATCCCTTTGGTCAAACCAAAATCTCCAAGGGTTCCCACAACTGCTTGGTCACCCAAAATGCCCCAAAGGTATCCATAATCCCTTTGGTCAAACCAAAAAGCTCCAAGGATTCCCACAATCACTTGGTCAACCCAAAAATGCCCCAAAGGTATCCATAATCCCTTTGGTCAAACCAAAAGCCCCAAGGGTTCTGTTGGAACAAAATCTGCCTTCGGTTAATAGTGTTGCGCCTTAGACTTTGCCAATATTGAATAGACATATTTTGCTTGAGCTCATCTGTCTAGTCTCCAGAGAAGGCTGGTTCCTTTGAGTTTTTTAGAGAAAAGGGGGTACAAGAGATAAGGGAAATATAGCCTAAGCTAGAACTTTTCTCATGGTACAGATTAGACAACAACAAACATTGATGATGCAGATTACTACTTTCAGAGTTTTCTTTATATCCTTTTATAGAAAACATGAATTCTTGAGTGCAAATTTTAGATGTTCGTCTAAATACATGTAAATATCTCGAATGCTCAACTTTAGAAACAAGGTTTATACGTGCACAGTCCATATTTTAGAATAGATACATTATAAAACTTAGAATGAATAAAATTTAAAACACCAGATACATACACTCGCATACAGAAGTTTCGGAAGCCAGAGGAAGAAATATTTTATTGCTTGTAATCCAATACATGTACATCAAGTCTGTAAATGTCCAAGAGCCGACATTTTTTCATGGTCGACTTACTCCTATTTATACCCTAAAAAGAGTATCTTCTACTATGTACATTTTAATTCCTTCAATCAATTACAAGTAATTATCTATAGTTTCTAAGAATATACAACGGATTTCCCGCAGATTGGATAGATTTCCTTCTGGCTAAAGTTAGACGAGCCTATTATTCTGCAATCATCCAGCGGACCTGCCAGGTTATAATCAACTGACCATTCTTTAGAAATCAACACCTGGTGTCAGTGCATGTCCCAGTTGCCAAAAATATACCCTGTTTCCTTGGCAAAAACTAGACATGTCGCGAAATCATGACACTCTTGTTTCTCTGCCTGCCTCCCCTTTTTGAGTCATGAAAATGCAACATGTCATGAAATCATGACATTTCTATGTCTTCAGCTTGATTCTTTTTCTTGCATCACGAAAATGCGACATGTCATGAAATCACGACACTTCTACCTCCTTGTTCTCTTTTGCTGCTTTTGGCCACGAGAATACACATGTCGCGATATCGCGACACTTTTTCCTTCTTGCTCTTTCTCTTCTCTTTTGGCCGCAAAAATGCAACATGTCGCGATATTGCGACACTTTTTCCTTCTTGCTCTTTCTCTTCTCTTTTGGCCGTGAAAATGCAACATGTCGCGATATCGCGACACTTCTGCCTCCTTGCTCCCTTTCTTCTCTTTTGGCCATGAAAATACATGTCGCGATATCGCGACACTTTTTCCTTCTTGCTCTTTCTCTTCTCTTTTTGCCGTGAAAATGCAACATGTCACGATATCGCGACACTTCTGCATCCTTGCTCCCTTTTGTTGCTTTTGGCCGCAAAAATGCAACATGTCGAGATGTCGCGACACTTTTTCCTTTTTGCTCTTCCCTTTTGCTTTCCCTCGTGAAAATGCAACATGTCGCGAAATCACGACACTTTTGCCTCCTTGTTCTCTTTTGTTGCTTTTGCCCACGAAAATGTAACATGTCACGATATCGTGACACTTTTGTCTTTTTGCTCTTTCTCTTTGCGTCGGACCGCGAAAATGCAACATGTCGCGATATCGCGACACTTTTTCCTCTTTGCTCTTTCTCTTTGCTTCGGACCGCGAAAATGCAACTTGTCGCGATATCGCGACACTTTTTCCTCTTTGCTCTTTCTCTTTGCTTCGGACCACGAAAATGCAACATGTCGTGATATCGTGACACTTTTTCCCTCTTTGCTCTTTCTCTTTGCTTCGGACCGTGAAAATGCAACATGTCGCGATATCGTGACACTTTTTCCCTCTTGCTCTTTCTCTTTGCTTTGACCATGAAAATGCAACATGTCGCGATATCGCGACACTTTTTCCTCTTTGCGGTATTTTGCTTTTCCTTTGATCTTTAGCATATGGGCCACTTCGATCTTCTTGGAAAATATGCAAAAAGGTGCATCAACTATTTTTTTGTAGTTAGTCACTTTTTGACTAACATTCTTGGCGACTTTCGAGGGAATTTTTGCTCGCAAAAATAGAGACCAGGCCTTCATCCATTGGGAAACGGAGTCACCAGCACAGTTGTGAAAAGTAAAATTTCGAGTGGAAAAACAAGGATAAAATAAAAAGAATGCATTTTGGAATATAGGTGATCTTTACCTTATCAGAATCTTTCTTTTACCACTTAGGGACTTAACCTTTATCTGAAGAATACAAAAATTCAATTCTAGGAGCTGGTTCCAGCTCTGGCTGCTGGCTGATGCCCCTGATGTTTAGACCTCCTAATTTTGTCCATGGCTACAACTATCTCTTGATAAGTTTTGCACACTTGATTCCAGTCTTCATCTTCTAAATCAGAAGAATCGATGAAAAGTTGATAGACATACTGCAATTCTTCCACTTTATCATAATAAATGGTATTTTGTTTTAAAATCAGTTCTTGCAAACATGTTTTGATCTGTGTTAACCTCTGGATCATTTCTATGACCTGCGTTTCTCCTACAGGTTCTTGCCAGTTGTCTATGTTTGTTTCATTTTCAACAAAAACTTTTATTGATGCCAAAAGGACTTCTTCCTTCAAAAATTTTGAACCTTCATCCTAGAGGTAAGGAAGCCCATTATGGATAGCCAAATCAAGATTTTGGAGAAACCTTTTTGCTTCACCTTCAAGCTCATGCAAAAACTTGTTTCCCTGTGCTATCAATTTAAACTTCCTAAAGAAGTTCTTTGCTGCTATTTTAGCTTGGGACCAGGCTTCGCTTCTGAGTTTGGCTTCCATGCTTCCTGGCATCTTTTTTGACAAAATCTGAATTTTGGTAGCCGCATCCTCTCTTTTCAACAAAAATGTTTCGGCAGCCTCAAACTCCGGTTTTACTACTTCGGTAACTTCCTTTACTTTAGCCAAATACAACAATAAAGGTTTAGCCTTTAATACTAAAAAACAACAAATCTTTTAACAATTCCTTCCTCATGCTCTTTACTTTATCTTTCGAAAATCCAAAAGGGGCATTTTGTTGTTCTACTAGCTGTTGCTGGAGCTGCTGTATCTAAGTATTTAACGCCTGAATCTGAGCTTTTGCTATACTCAACTTTTCTTTACCTTTTTCCACTTCACTGGCAGCAGCACTGAATTTACCTTCCCATTTTTTAGCCTCTAAAGTAAGAGCTTTTTCTACTATTTTTTGCTCTTTAACTACAACCTCCAATTCCTTTCTCTTCTCTTTTTCTTTCAAAAACATTTCTTGATAGTGTCCTCCCTGTAAATATATGGTCCCAAAATGCGCTTGGGCTTTCACCCACTCGTCTTGCATAGGCAGTTGAGATATATCTTCGTTTATTTCTTCTGCCTAGTAATCTTCCACAGTCATTTCTCCCTTTGATTTCTTAGTAATGGGAGTTAATTTCAACTTCTTCCTCTGCATATTGGCTGGGTCTAAAGCAATAATTTCTCTTACAGTAGCTGGTGCTTTAGGATCTCCAACTGAATGTGAAGTCCACCAATCTAAAGCATTCCTGCTCACCCTTTTTAGATTTTCAATCTTGGCCATGGTGGAATGTGACTCAGTCCCTTGAGAAGTTGTAACTCCAGCCGCTGGGATGTCAATGCCAGGGAGAAAGGGAACGGGAGCAACTGTGGACCCAATATTTATCGGGCTCTGGGGAGACGCTACCATTTTTGGGAGGACAAGGTAATTTTTGGGCAAGGACATTATATGTTTGTCGATTTTAGAAAAGGAAGGAGGATTACCATGGGAATGAGTAGGAGAATGAGAAGAAGAAAGTGAAGAAAGCATACCCATTTCTGGTTGGGCTGGCTGTTGGTGTCCTTCTTCTCCTTCATGTTCACTTACGACAATTTCTTCACTCTGCATTTTTTCTGCATCAGGATTTTCATTTTCTTCATCACTTTCATCTAAGTTTATAACTTGTTTCTCCTGTTGTTCTTCTACCATCAAGATCTCATTTTTAACCAAAATTTGTTTACTCTTTTGGCTCTCTCGAGCCGAACTGGGTAGGCCGTGTGGGACTTCCTTCTGGGAAGTTTCATGCTCAATGTTCTGAGCATCTGCATCTATGTTTCCTTCAGTTGTATGTGTTGGTTCACCTTCTTGGGTCTCTTTCCTTGAGTCGTCCTTTGTATCTTGAGGCTCTATTCAAATTTCTAAAATCGACGCATGGTCGTATTTCTCCATTTTTCTTGTGGACTAGAACTAAATTTACCACCCAGGTAGAGTGCTTGATTGGGTATATTATCTTAGCCTGTAGGAGTTTTAACAACTCCTATTTCATTAAGGCTTCAATTTTAGGATTCACCAGCCTCTACCTCTGCCTAAAGGTTTAACTCCCTCCTCTAGTTCGATGGTATGCTGAATGACCTCTTTCCTGTACACTTTCAAATCACTATAAGTCCAGGCTATTATATCTGGATATTCTCTACATAACTATTTTATTTGTTCTAGTTCTACCACTGTACAATCGGTCCCTACTTTGATCATTTTTCCCGGTTCTAGTTCTATTTCCTTATACCGATGTTCATCTACCTTGATCCTTTGACCTACAGCTCTATCGCTATTGTCAAAAAGGCTCTCCAGGGTGATTAGTCCCCTAGGGATATGATTATTTTTTAGTTGAATAAGACTCTCTTCGTCCTCTTCTTGTAACGCTCTTTCTATAGAGAAATTCATCTCATGAATAAAAAAATCTAGGATCTGCTTGTCATTTTCGAATACTTTCCAAAAAATGTCCTTGTTGGGCACAGAAGGCCTGTATATGAGTCTAACTATTTTGGACTTTTGAATAACATTACTGACCGGGCAAAAATTGGATCCTACTGACGCTAACAGGTCTGCATGGGTGTTCCTCTCTCTGGAAATGGATTTTATGTTTAGTGCTTCAAAATTCTCCAATAGATCCAACACTTTGTTTTTGTAAGCCTTTAGGTAATGTTGCTTACAAATGCATTTAGAAGTAACCCATTTAACGATCAGCTCTGAATCTCCATAGATCAGCAGCTGCTTTACGCCCAATTTTTTAGCTTTCCTAAGTCCCAGACACAAAGCTTCATATTTAGCCACGTTATTGGTGCAACTCCACGTCAACCTATATGAAAAGACCTTTTCTTTTCTAGTAGGTGAAATCAGAACAATTCCAGCTCTTGCTCCATTTTTGCACCTTGAGCCGTCAAAGTACAATTTCCATAACTGGTTGGTCGAATCACCTGTTTTAGGGACAACAACAGGAAGCTTTTTTGGTTTTTCAATGGAATAGCTTCCTATTTCTGTCTCTACCATAGCGTTGAAATTCTCCATCAAAAACTGATCTTTAGACTGGAGTTCCTCCATGGTTTCTTCCATTAGATCAATGTTTTCCAATTCCTCGGACATCATGTTTATGGTAGCTATTTCCTCTAGCCTTTCCACGTGAAAAGTAGATGGTTTTTCATTGTAGATCTTGACTCTTTTACCTTTGAAAGGTACCTCCAGATGAGAATAATCTAGAGACAGATAACCACCCATTTTGGCTGTGAACTCTCTGGATAAACACATACCGAAATATGGTTCTAAGTCTACAACAACTACTTCTTGTATGACGACTACTTCTGGCATTCTGTGGAGTTGAATAGGGATATCTTTGATCACCCCGATAGTTTTTACTAGAGTACCATCTAATTGCAACACACCAGGATGACTTTGAGTATATTCCATCCCCATTATGTCACATACGGCTTTCGACATTACCGTAGTTGCGGCCCCTGAATCAATCATGCAATTGTGAACTATCCACCCCTCCATTTGCAAGGATAGATAGAATGGGGGTGGTCTATTTTTCCCAGAGGTTGACACAACATTTGCTTGTATAATATTTGAGGAAGAGGTATCATTATTTAAATTTAAGGATTCTTGGAGGAGGTCGATCTGACCAGGAATTTGCAGTGCATCATACATGCTTATTTTGGAAGGAGTCCTCTTCATTTCTTCTACAATATTGAATGATAAGGTTGCAGTTGGGGATCCTTCAGTACTTCTTTCCCTTCCACTAGTTGATGCATCATATCTGTCCCTATAGACCTGCGTGGCTTCTATTCGTTGTATTTTCGTCAATGAAGGAAATTTGAGTCTTTCCTTTGCTTGCTCCTGAGTCTCGCTCCCTTTTCTAGGAGGAAATTCCTTTCTTGGCATAGTCACAGAAGTCTGAGGAGGATCAGAATGTCCTTTCTCATTAGACTGGTTTTTCTGTGGAGTTGCCTTGGGGGTAGGAGGAAAACCTAGTGGTTGGAGTTCCTTAGGGTCGACTTGTAACGATTTTTTTCCCGATCTCGTCAAGACCGAGACTTGTTCCATGGATGGCATTGCCAAATTGTGGTGGACTTCTCTGATTATGTTCACCTGTCCCTTGCCATTTTCTTTGGCTCTTTCATTTATAACCGCTTGCACATGATGTTGATGAATCATGCATGAATCTTCTCCATGAGGATCGTTGCAAGTGGTACACCAGTAATCAAAATTAGCGGGTTCTCCATTATCTCCTGTCTCTTTCGCATACACCACATTTTTTCTATCTTGCCCTCTACCACTCGTTGAGGTGCCATATTTCTGTATCTGTGGAAATCTCCTTGCTTGGATATTCCGTTCAGCTTCCCTCTTTTTCATGGATGCCATTTCATTCGACAATGTCTTCATTGTATCAATTATGGTTGTGAATTGATCATTGGGGGGAGCCAATGCAAGGGGTGTGGCTAGTAATGCAATGAATGTGGGAGGTGCGGATATAGCTGGGAGAGCCTGCATTGATGGGGGTACAGGCAGTTTAGAAATTGCCACTTGGGAAAGCTCTGGTACAATTGGCAATAGACTCTTTGATGGATATATTTTTGTAGCGATGAGATCAGCTTCGCCCTTTGCTACCTCTAGATAGATCCTAGGAAAAGTGGTTACACGGGATTGCCTTATTATCATACTGAGATCTGAATCAAAAGCCCTTAGATAATAGCATATAGCTTGTTCTTCCGTGGGTTTTAGGCCTTGCGGTACTCTATCACGAGTTCTTGTAAATCTGATATTGAAATCTTGGATTTCTTCTCGTGGATGCCTCTCAATGATAGTGAATTGATTCAGCAATGTGAAAGGATCCACATGTATATTAAATTCGTCGACCAGATGACCGACAAGCACTGCCCAAGAAGTAATGGATCCAATGGGGAGCACTCTGTACCAATAGAGCATCTTTCCCTTCAAAGATATAACTAGCAATATGACCATTACATCTTCTTGAGTGATATTGTAAATAGATGCTAGTGATGATACATCTAAACAATGCTCATCTGCTGTTTTGCCCATTCCGTAAAAAGTTGGCAATGCTTTTAGTGCAGCTTGTGGAATTTGGTTTTGTGCTCCTAAGTTTATAGGACCAGTTTGATTCCATACAAGATGCGTTGGGGTAGGGGTGGCTGCCATGATTGCTAAAGGAGTTGCAACTACTATAGGATTGCTTGCAGATGCCCCTACAACGGGTGTTAAAGAGGTGCTAATGGTGCCGGGCGGATTTGATCGTGCGGCTAGCACAGGGTGTGCCTTTAGGCTTTCGAGATGTAGTTCAAAGAACTCAATGGGTTCTTCAGAGTTTCTAGCTCGGTATCTGGTTATCATATGGCTATATAACCATAAGGTTTTTAGACAAGGTCTTTATTTTATGGTCTAAATTGCAACGGAGTCGCCAGGTAGTTTTTCTTGAGAATTTTCAAACAAAAGGCTCTTAAGTAAAACACCAAAACTTATACAATACTGTGGGATTGTTGGTCCCACCGGGCATGCCAAAAACTATTGGAACAAAATCTGCCTTTGGTTAATAGTGTTGCGCCTTAGACTTTGCCAACATTGAATAGACAAATTTTGCTTGAGCTCATCTATCTAGTCTCCGAAGAAGGCTGGTTCCTTTGAGTTTTTTAGAGAAAATGGGGTACAAGAGATAAGGGAAATATAGCCTAAGCTAGAAATTTTCTCATGGTACATATTAGACAACAACAAACATTGATGATGCAGATTACTACTTTTAGAGTTTTCTTTATATCCTTTTATAGAAAACATGAATTCCTGAGTGCGAATTTTAGATGTTCGTCTAAATACATGTAAATATCTCGAATGCTCAACTTTAGAAACAAGGTTTATATGTGCACAGTCCAGATTTCAGAATAGATACATTATAAAACTTAGAATGAATAAAAGTTAAAACACCAGATACATACACTCACATACAAAAGTTTCAAAAGCCAGAGGAAGAAATCTTTTATTGCTTGTAATCCAATACATGTACATCAAGTCTGTAAACGTCCAAGAGCCAACCTTTTTTTATGGTCGACTTACTCCTATTTATACCCTAAAAAGAGTATCTTCTACTATGTACATTTTAATTCCTTCAATCAATTACAAGTAATTATCTACAGTTTCTAAGAATATACAATGGATTTCCCATAGATTGGATAGATTTCCTTCTAGCTAAAGTTAGATGAGCCTATTATTCTGCAATCATCCAGTGGACCTGCCAGGTTATAATCAACTGACCATTCTTCAGAAATCAACACCTGGTGTCAGTGCATGTCCCAGTTGCCAAAAATATACCCTATTTCCTTGGCAAAAATCGGACATGTCACAAAATTGCGACACTCTTGTTTCTCTGCCTGCCTCCCCTTTTTGAGTCGCAAAAATGCAACATGTCATGAAATCGTGACATTTCTATGTCTTCAGCTTGATTCTTTTTCTTGCATTGCAAAAATGCGACATGTCATGAAATCATGACACTTCTGCCTCCTTGTTCTCTTTTGTTGCTTTTGGCCATGAGAATACAACATGTCACGATATCGCGACACTTTTTCCTTCTTGCTCTTTCTCTTCTCTTTTGGCCACGAAAATGCAACATGTCGCGATATCGTGATAGTTTTTCCTTCTTGCTCTTTCTCTTCTCTTTTGGCCGTGAAAATGCAACATGTCGCGATATCGTGACACTTCTACCTCCTTGCTCCCTTTCTTCTATTTTGGCCATGAAAATACAACATGTCGTGATATCGCGACACTTTTTCCTTCTTGCTCTTTCTCTTCTCTTTTTGCCGTGAAAATGCAACATGTCGCGATATCGCGACACTTCTACCTCCTTGCTCCCTTTTGTTGCTTTTGGCCGTGAAAATGCAACATGTCACGATGTCGCGACACTTTTTCCTTTTTGCTCTTCCCTTTTTCTTTCCCCCGCGAAAATGCAACATGTCGCGAAATCGTGACACTTCTGCCTCCTTGTTCTCTTTTGTTGCTTTTGCCCACAAAAATGTAACATGTCGCGATATCGTGACACTTTTTTCTTTTTTCTCTTTCTCTTTGCTTCGGACCACAAAAATGCAACATGTCACGATATCATGACACTTTTTCCTCTTTGCTCTTTCTCTTTGCTTCGGACCGCGAAAATGCAACTTGTCGTGATATCGCGACACTTTTTCCTCTTTGCTCTTTCTCTTTGCTTCGGATCGCGAAAATGCAACATGTCGCGATATCGTGACACTTTTTCCATCTTTGCTCTTTCTCTTTGCTTCGGACCGCGAAAATGCAACATGTCGCGATATCGCGACATTTTTTCCCTCTTGCTCTTTCTCTTTGCTTTGATCGTGAAAATGAAACATGTCATGATATCGCGACACTTTTTCCTCTTTGCGATATTTTGCTTTTCCTTTGATCTTTAGCATATGGGCCACTTTGGTCTTCTTGGAAAATATGCAAAAAGGTGCATCAACTATTTTTTTGTAGTTAGTCACTTTTTGACTAACAGGTTCCCACAACCGCTTGGTCACCCAAAATGCCCCAAAGGTATCTATAATCCCTTTGGTCAAAATCGCCAAGGATCCATAAGGATCACTTGGTCTGCACCCATTCGGGTTAAAACCAACCATAATATTCCAAAACAACAAAATAATAAAAAATAACAAAAACAATTGCATCTCACTTTCATTCATACTCTTAAAAATCAAAACACAAAAAAAAAAAAAAAAATAAGCTGCATTAGGCATCGCATACATACATTGCATATTTGCTGGTCATACAGGTCAAACGCACCATAAGCTGTAATTACTCAGCAATGCCATCATTTTCCACATTTTTCCACTCTATAAATAATCCAACAAGAATAACGCCATCCACATTTTCACCATATCATAATCAGTTGTCTTCTAATGTATTTAGGGTTTTCGTCATTCAACTGTCTTCAGATTTCTAGCCAAATACTGTACAAAGTCAGACAGATTTTTACAAGGTAGATTTTTACTTGGATCACACCTTGTTACATAGCATCCCAGCATAAGTTTAAAACACATAAAAAAAAAATCCCAAGTTGTGTAAATGAAAGACGAAACCTGCAAAGCAGTCCAGGATACCATATAGTGAAAATGTTATCTCCCTCATCCCCCTGTGCGAATGACCCCAAGAATGCTGAGAGTTGGCAAAAGGACAAGCATCTTCCCTACCCAATTCCCCAAAATAAATAGTGGTTTTTATCACTATCAAAAATCCCAAATTCCCAAGTTGCAAACATAAAAAAAAACTACAAAAGTCAAAATACACACTCCAAAGTTTGACATCAAAACCCTCAAAGTGCACACATCAAAAAGCACAAGAGAGAGTGATCCTCATCACTCAAAATTCAAATCCCTTACTCAAAAAAAACAAAAATAAATAGTGATTATTATCACTATATATAAGAGCAAGTATCCCAATAAAATTGAAGAAAATAAGGGAGTCGAACTTGAATCCCTGAAACTCTCAGCATTCGAAAGGTCATGAGGTGATCCTCAGTATCGGTTTGGTGGATAGCTTACTGGTCACTGGTGGCAAACCTCCTGTATGACGATATATCTATCACATTAAATTGTGTATAGATCAATGTTTGCATGTGGATGAGCTAGCTTATCGTATCCTAGATTGTGCAGAAGATTAATCTTACTAAATACAACAAAGGAGTTAGTGGAGCTAATTAGGTGATCCTCAGTACGAGTTTGGTTGATAGCCTATCTGGCACTGGCGGTATCTTGACAAATACCACATAAACGAATTCAATCGCACACACAGGGATGTGAAATAACTTGGTCAAACTCAAGTCTAATTCGTACCTTGTTTGAAAGTCTTGTAAGATAAATGTACAGTCTTGACTAGTTTGTTAAAGCGTCTGAGTCTCAAAAAAATCTTAACTACATCCTAAAATAATTGCGGTACATTTCATTACTTGCATCACCATCAAAAAATACAAAACAAAAAATTACACATGCAAAGTCATTTCACAAAGCAATCACATAGTACAGAAAGCCAGTAAATCCTATACAGTCTATGGTACCACCACCTGCATACCAACAAATCACTCCATCCATTCCATATGCATACATATATATCATATAGTTAAAATCATCCACATTCATAATCACACATGCATACACCAACATAAATAAATGTGCATAGCAAACAATAAATCATGACAAGTATATAATCAAAAGAGAGTCATGTATATATTAAGTCAAAAATGCCCCCAGGCTACAATAAGACGGTCCTCTGACCTCACAAAAAAATCAAAAACTCAAAATCCCCAAATCCTAGGGAGTCGGCCACCATGATCACGTAGGATCGGTGCGACTAGAACTACCCCTAGTAGTATGGGTCCTATGGGACCTCTCAGGGTAGCTACTGCCAGCCCGCGCACCCGACCCACCAACGCTACCCTCACCCAGCTGCCTACGATGAGAGGATGCAGACTGCTCAGTCTCACTACCCCTTGTACAATGCGACGAGCCATCTCCATCAAGCTCAGGTAACTGTCCACCAAGGCGAACAACCTCTACCTCTAACTCCACTCGGTACCGACCCCACTCCACATCCCGATGGTGATACACAACCAATGCGTTATCTCACTATGCCAACTGAGTCCGTAGGAGATCCCTCTCCCACAAAACATCTCTGTGCTCCTCATCCTGTATCCATAAGAGACCCTCCAATCATGCTATCTCAGCACAAAACCTAGCCTCCATATCCCCTGAGACAACTTGAGGCATGGGCACCTTCGGGATGGCATGCTGCTTCGGCACCCACTGCTCTAGGACATCCTATATATTCGGCTGCTCTGGAACCCCCAAAGCATCCCCCTCACCAGTGAAGTCATCTACCTCCACCATGTTTGCATCATCAAGTGGAGCCCCCAAACCTCCATCGGTGCCTCTGCACCCCCACCTCCTAATGTTGTCACATCCATGCCTCCTAGAAGCCCCTCACCCTACCATCGCCGCATAGTCCACCACTAGTCATACTCTACGGCCACCCCGACATTGTCCATGTTAGGTACATCAATAACTGAATCAGAATCCTCGCCTAGTGGCTCAAAGATCGGCCATACTAGAGTCCTCTCATCGCCCCGATGTCGATAGATCAAGGGCTCACTAGGCAATCCCTGGTGCACCCCAAACTATCATGTCACCCGAACATATGGGAAGTACTCCTGCTCTGTCTCGTGCCACCCAATCAACCATCTCCCCCTGCGCACACATCGGAGCCACTCGCCAGCCTCAGGCCAGGCTGGATAGTCCTAGTACGGCTGCCAAAACACCTGCCCTAGAGCTAGATGCGAGAAGGCATCAGTATAGTGACTTACATCACCGGCCCACCATCGACTCTGCCCATGCTCCTTCGACCTCCGCCATAAAGTGGCATAACCAATCTCCCTATCCACCATCTCACCCTGAGTGGTCCAAGGCAACCCCTACGGTCACTCCACAACTATGTGCTGCCACCCCAGGACTACAAAAGATAGTTGCACCCGATCCCCTTTCGCCTCTGGTAGCGGACCTCGTACAACTCATCGTATAGCTGTGCCAATAGCGTCTGACCCCACCTCATAATAAGTGGAGCTGATGTTGGACACTCCACCAGTCTAAACACCAACTCAAGTAGATTCCAAGGGAACCTCACACCTGAGGAGTCAGGAAGCAGCATATTGGAGATGAGGGTCATGAGCAACACATGCCTCACCCCCAATACGCCCTTCTCCAGCCACCATCGCACTAGAATCCCACCTATCTGGTAGTCCACCTCTGCCCTCTCCATAGCCCTATCCACCCCCATATCCATTGCCTAACCAAAACATCGTGTCAGCACCGTTGTTCACTAGTCACAGTGGGTCATCCGAATAGGTAGTCCATCTATCAAAATCCACAAAATCCGATACACGTCCTCTAGAGTAACCGTCATCTCCCTTGTTGGGAGATGAAAGGTGTTGGTGTAGGGGTCCCACAAATTGATCAGGGCAGTCAAATATGCCCGATCCCCCACCATAGGCTCTAGCCGCGTCACTTGCTTGAGCCCAAGGGCATCAAGCCACTCCCAATCCATAACTGTCAATGCATCTCGAGCATCAGAGAACATAGTCGGCTGGCGGTACCGACTCTTCACAAGCTAAAACACAAAAAACATTAAAAAAACATTAAAAACAAACAAATGTACAACAAATTACAAAAACATAAAACATTTGTACAATCACAACATGTCATCTTAGGGTTTTTGCCTTAATATGAAAAACAAAGTAAAAACATTAAAAAAAAATCAACAAACAAACAAAAACAAAACAAAAAAATCATCACTAGGGTTTTAACCTTAGTCTAAATGCAAAAACAAAATACAAAAAGTTAATTATGGTTTCAACTTTAATTAGCAAAAAAGAAAAACAAAATAACAAGCAAAGAGAAGGAACACCATACCGGTCTCGCCTCAGCTCCACCACTCGAAGACCCAGTTCTTGCACTCATGGTGTTCGCAAAATTTTTGCAACGCTCTGCTACGCAAAATTGCACTCCTCATCACTGCTCCAAATCGCCAGAAAAAAAGATTGCAAATGAGCCCAAAACCTAGTTTTGGCCCTTATATAGGCTCTTAGAACTGTAATCGTTCCACCCTGGGATGAGCACTCTAGTTAGCGCTCGTCCCACCCTAGGATAATTACAAAATTGGTATTCATCCCACCCTGGGACGATTATAGAGCAAGAAATAAAGCAACAAAAATTGCATCCCAAAAGTGCACCAAAAACAGCAATAAAGTTGCCGAACAAAGGTGCCTTTGCACCTGATATTCATGGCATGGAAAATCAACATTGGGGTACCAAATTATCACTATCCTATGCCCTAAGAAGGCTAGCATACCTGGACCGCTCCCCGGGAAGGAGGATTTTTGACAATTTCAACCCCAAAAGGCGTCACAAAAAATGGTCAAAACCCACCAAAAACAGCAATAAATCTATCGAACAAAGGTGCCTTTGCACATGAAATTCATGGCATGAAAAACCGATGTCGAGGTCACAAATTATCACTATCCTATGCCCTAATAAGGCTACCATAGCTGGACCGCTCCACGGGAACAAGGATTTTCGACAATTTCAGCCCTAATAGGCATCACAAAAAAGGGTCAAAACCCACCAAAAATAGGTTCGATTGTTGGGAAACTGCATAAGCGTTCAACGAAAAACAACTGAAGGCACCCTTACCAATGCCATATTGGGTCAAGCAACTCATCACTTTTCTCATGTTTGTTCATTCCCTCATCGATTTGTCGCTTGAGGGGGTAGTCACACTTAGTCACCAATCAACAAATACACACCCAATCAAGGAAATGGTATGCATTCAAAGAATCATTGACAAAGACAATCACGCTCCTACTTGGGGCAGAAAACAAGCAATAATCACAAGCTGATCAAACACTTGGCATTATGGAAGCATGAACTCAAGGTTCCCTACACAAAAGGTTGTGCCCTTTGCCTATTCATGACTGAACAATGTCCAAGATCAAGTAACACCTCATCGAAAAAGGTTACACTTGAGTTAAGCTCCTTAGCTCGTCAGAAGCAAGGATTCAAGAATGCGTGCCCTCTCCATACTTGGGGCATCAAAATTTGGTTAGGTTACTAAGAAACCCTAATAATTAAGTGCTTTGGTTATCTATTTTTGCTTAGCGTTGCGCCACGCATAGCGCATCCCAAAAAGGGGCATCTGTAGACACCAAAATAGCATCAATCCGATTATGTGACTACAAGCACTGACCGTATTGGCATACATAGCCCCTAGGGCAGCCCCCAAAGGTTAAAAAGTGGTCCTAACCACTCCCAAAGTAGTTTTGGAAGGTCAGAGGTCAGTTTGGCACCTTTCAAGCACTCTGCTCCCTATTTGTTCCACCCTGGGATGATTAGAATCCTATTCGCCCCACCTTGGGACGATTAGCAGCAATCGCTCTAAGGTGGGACGAATAGCAGGTTTGACAGGAAAAAGTCAAACCTTGACAAATGGCAGCCCAGATTCGCCACTCAACTCCACCTTCAAGGCATGGGAGTGTGAGTGAGTGTTTCAAAGATCAAAGAGGCAGTCATGGAGGCCTCAATCAAGGAGCCCTTAATCAGGGAGGAATCTTCTCTCCCCTGACAAGGCATGATGGCCAAGTGGCGCCCCTGCATGCGCATTCAAAGGAGACCCTCAGGTCTATAAAATGGTGAGCCTTCTCACCCCAAAAAAAAGAATAGAGCAAGAGCATTTGGAGCAATGGAGTGCTGCCAAATTATACCCCCACCCTCTTTGTGTTTCCTACATCCTTAATCTCTCTTTTGGAAGGGAGGTTATCGGGTGAATACTAGGGATGCAATTCAAGACCCAAAACCCGAACAATCAGCCATAATCCCACACCAAATTCATTGACACAACCCCTTAGGAGGTTTTGGACCCATCCCACTTGGATTGGTGTCAAAACCAAGCCCCAAATGGTGGGCGTCCTACCCCCGGGTGCCCCTCGCACTATTGTAGTCCTAATCGCCCCACCCTGGAGCAATTAGAAATCTACATTAGATTTCCTTACTATTATTTTTGCATCATGTTTTATGTGATTTACTTATGCTGCTGTTCAAGTTTCACTGCATTCTGACCTATTTTGACTGTGTTTTTATCATTTTATGTGTTTACTAACCTACAGGGAGTGCCTTCGGATATAGGACAATCTGGGTAGAATCTACCAAATATGACCTTCTGGGTCGTCTCAAAATTCCCCCTTTTGGCTAACCCCAAGTTTGAAGGAATTTTGGAGGCCTCTAGATAGGACATTTGGGAGGTCACCTTTGCACATTTTATGACAGTCCCCTACGTCCCACCCCGGAGTGATTAGAAATACATGCATGATTTCTCAATTGTTATTTTTGCAATGTGTCCCTGATGATGTCTAGATGCTTCTGTGAAAGTTTCATTTCATTATGACATGTTTTGATCATCATTTTGTTATTTTACGTATTCATTAGCCGGAGGCCTTGGGGATTGCATGTTTCCTTCCATATGCATATGCTATTAACTGTTTGCTATTTCTCTGTACTCAGGATCTCAATGCTAGGAACACCGAAGGGGCATCAAGGAATGATGGACACACTCACACAAGCGGTGGCAACGTTTGGCCCGCCCATTTTGAATGTGGGCACGCGGAAGACCCTGGAAGTGTACCATCCGTTGATGTAACAAAATGGTATCAAACGCTTCGAGCCCCTAAAGGGGAGGGGGATGTATTGTAACTAGGTCGCAAGCAACATTAATAAAAGAGACTACACTTTTTTTTTGCTTACATCTCATTTCATGCGTCGCTTTCCCTTTTCATGCATTCGTTCTTCGCATTTTGTAGGACTTAGCGTTTCATTATCTGCTTTGTTTGCATCGCATCCGGTACGCCATGCTTTCATAGACATGCTTTCACCATAAAAATTAAGTATTATCCAACCTTGTCTTGGTTTCATCCATCTTATGTTCATTCTTTTTTGGGCTGAGTCCATTATGCATGGTTTGGATTGTTTTACCTTCCACCCTTCAACAATCATTATCTCTTCTTTTTTGTCATACCCTTTAACCTCTGGGAGAATGGACAATTTTTCTTCAATAGCAGCTTTGATTCTTTTAAATATATAAACTTCATCCTTCCTCTCATTCCTAAATATGCATCTTGTAGACACAAAATTATAGCCACTAATCCTCCATCCTAACCATTCCACCATCCACTTGTCCACCATACACCTTTCCCGCCAATTATTTGGCCCAATTCCACCTTTCCCGCCATTTCCTAACCCAATTGAGATTATTTTAATATTATTTTATATTATTTTGTATTTAATATAATATTTTATATTATATTATAATATATTTATTATAAAATATATATTTATAAACTCAATTAACCACAGTCGTCCGATCCAATCTAATCCCCACCGTCCATCTTCATTAATCCATGCCACATCTAAAAAGTAATCTCAACCTTAGGATCTCATTTAATCTTAGCCACACGATCAAAAGTGTAAGGTTAAAACCCTAAGAAAACCCTAGGTTGGATTATAAATAGGGGCATTTGCAAATGCCCAAACCTTGGAACCCTATAACCTTGAGATTAGAAGTTACACCCTGGAGGAGTCATTGTTGAAGCCCTAGCGAAGCTGAGAGAGATAGATTTTGAAGATCTAAAGCCCTAGCTAAGCCAACAAGACTTCTGTTGTTCCAGCCATCCCCCATTCATCCTCCCTCACCATTGCAACCCCCATCCATCTGTCGCATTCATCGCCACCCCCTAGATATGCTTCTACAGATTCTGCCCTAACTCGTAGGCACCCTCCAAAGCTTGTGAGGCTCACTATAGAGTCTATGAAGCACTCACCAGAGCCTACTGTATTCCACAAGCGCTCTCCAAAGCTTGTTGTATCCTGCAGGTGCACACCAGAGCCTGCGAAGCTTGCATTAAAACCTACCAAGTACGCGTCCAAGCCTGCTGCAACCACAAAAACACAAATCTGAGCCTGCTACACCATGCCAACTGCAACAACGAAATGAAAGCAAGGTATATCTTTATTGGTTTTATTTTGTTACATGATTTTTAGATTTTACATGCCATTTGATCCATTTTAGTTAGGGTTTACTGATGTCTGAGGGCCTCACACTGTGGAGCTCTCACAGGTGTTATTAACCCCTTTATCTATTTTTGTGTATGCAAATCTGCAGATTTCACATATTGTTGAATGATTGTTGAAGCTGGAGTGGCCCGCCATAGGATATCCAAAGCCCACTCACCCTGTTGGAAGCAAGAACACATCAATCCAAAGAAACTTCATTGTTATAGCTAGGGTTTCGAAGAACCCTAGCATTTTTGTAAATCATTGTATCAAATACCCTCATTGAGGACAGATTGTATCAAAAAGAGTTTATTGGCTCCCCCGTATTATTGAATATATCCATTTGTGCAATCTTGTATCTCATTGTGTTATTTTATTTATTTTATTTTATTTAAGTGTCGCGTTCCTGTCTTCACACATCTATTCCTTTCCCACCATATACCCCATATATAGTGAGGGAGAATTAGGCTCCATAATCTCATTAGGCTCTCACTTACAAAGGGAGATCTCCATTGGTTAAACAAATATCTAATGGTTTGTGGCATGCTCCACTTGGATGAAAGAGAGTTCATTATAGCATAGAAAACTTTGTTTGAGCCCTCACAATGGTTGAAAAAGTGATTTAATGACTCAACATCCTTCTGGCATAAAGAACACATATTTGTCATTTGGAATCCTCTTTTGCATAAATTATCTATAGTTAAAATCTTATTATGAAGGCATAACCAAAGAAAGTAAGCAGTTTTCGATACAAAATCAGGGGACCAAACCTTCTTCACTGGATAAGCTCCTCCTCTAGGAGGAATATGAGCTTTATAGGCTGATTTGATAGAGAAGATTCCTTTCGGAGAATGGTTCCATAGCAAAGAATCCTCCTTGTTGATTATAATATTAGTAAAAATAATAATATTAATATTTTTGAATTGTATAATAATATGGTTAAGGTATTATATGATAATAGTTTAATTAGTTATATATTTCAACATTAAAAAAAAATCTAAGTTTCAAATTTGTCAAGTCATACATGAATAATATTTTTGTTGTTGTAATATCACTGTATGGTGATGATGATGTAATACAAATTAAATTCATTTTAATATCATATAATTTGAAAAATATAATATGATTAAAGTTCTCCTTTCCAACTAAAATAATCTATTTTTTGTTAAAAAAATAACATATTAAGAGAAACATAAGAGTACAATACATAAATCTTATGATTTAGCCTTTTGGTTACTAGCCAAGTAGCAGTCCAAATAAAACTATAAATTCAAACTAATATGCCTACCCAACAAACCAACTATGCTACCATTGGAGCTTATGACTATTGGAACAAGACCCTCTAACATCCTCTATCATGGCTAGAATTGAGGAACTGCACAAGAACAGAGAAGATCAAATACCTCTATCATGGCTAGAAATGAGGAACTGCACAAGAACAAAAAAGATCAGAGAAGAACAAACTACACTAAGGCTTGCACAAGAACTGGTTGAAGAACTGTAAAAGAACTACCTAAAATAATTGCACAAGCACCACTTGAAGAACTATACAAGAACTACCTAGAGAATTGCACAAGAATTGGCTAAAAAATTGTACAAGAATTGAAGAACTACACAAAAATTATCAAAAGAACTGCACAAGAACATCATGAAGAATTAGGCTTGCACATGAACTGCCTGAAAAATTGTATAAGAACCGAAGAACTACTCAAGAAATATTAGAAGAAATGCACAAGAACATCTTGAAGAACTCCACAAGAACTGCCCAAGAAATTACTGAACAAGTTAGCCATAGCTTCCAACATTACCATCAAGAGACTGAACAAGGAGAAGATCGGTCCTAGTTTGGTTTGGCCACCACCTAGGAGGGAAACCATAGCACCTAATATCTCCTTTATCAAGAGCCTAATTTTCCATAGCATCTGCCACTCTATTCTATTCTCTAGGCACATGATTGAAAATAATCTTTTGAAAACTCGAAGCTATTAATCTAATATTATCGTGATCCTTTGAATTCGTCAATCTACCTTCTCAAGCCTTGAAGTTGAATTTAGGTAATTGATCATAATTTGAGAGTGTGACTCTACTATCTCACCCTTAAAGAATTACTTAAGAATTTTACCCTTCAAGAATTATTTAAGAATTTTGATGCTTTAAATAACAATAGACACCACTAAAAAGATATTCAATATCATGGTAAGGTAATATTTAAATAATATGACAAATATTGTTGCCTATTTCCTTGTGTAGAAGAAAAAAAAACTTATTGGATAAAGATATAATAATAACTCAAATTAATGTCTATAAAACTCATTGTGTGGTTCTCTTGTAACATATGGAAATCAATTTTATAGACTTTAAAGATTTTATTTTTATTTTTTTCTAGATTTGGTCAGTGTGAGGAACTTCTACGACCCATCCTTAAGGTTGGGCATCCTCATCCCACTATGACCTCTCATAAGGAGGATGGTTGATCTTGTAAATAGGGAATTTAACAAAGCTTCCTCCCACACATGTCACAATTTGAACCTTGGACCTCTCAAAGAAGAACCAAAGCCCAAACCATTATCCTATTCATAGGGATTTTAAAACATTTGTTCCTAACAAATGTTGTTTTTAATACTGAAGTTTTAAAAAGTTCAAATTAATATATATATATATATATATATATATATATATATATATATATATATATTATTATTATTATTTTAATAAGTTATGTGTGGCTACTATTGGGGACCACTTCCATTACAAAAACAAAATATTACATTGCTAACAAGTTAATTAAAGTATATCCAACTTTACCTTTCGATAAAAGAAATTTTTCATTTGCCTTTCTATCAAAGATATTCTCCATATTCCTAAATCTGGTAAGTTTCCACAATCAACTCCTTTTATATCAGATGCCTTATGAAATTTAAATTATTCTAGGATAAAATTCAACACCACTAATGGTTAAAATATTTGTTGCCCAACTTCATCTATAAATATTTTGTCTATAACAACCTGACAATTTCTTAATACTTTTTTTAGTGTTCTTATTTGTTGCCCAAATATTTTTAGGGTTTTAAAATATTTGTTGCCCAACTTCATCTATAAATATTTTATCTATAACAACCTCACAATTTCTTAATACTTTTTTATATCAAATGCCTTCTGAAATTTAAATTATTCTAGGATGAAATTCAACACCACTAATGGTTAAAATATTTGTTGTTCAACTTCATCTATAAATATTTTGTCTATAACAACCTCACAATTTCTTAATACTTTTTTTAGTGTTTTTATTTGTTGCCCAAATATTTTTACGGTTTTAAAATATTTGTTGCCCAACTTCATCTATAAATATTTTGTCTATAACAACCTCACAATTTCTTAATACTTTTTTATATGAGATGCTTCTGAAATTTAAATTATTCTAGGATGAAATTCAACACCACTAATGGTTAAAATATTTGTTGCCCAACTCAGGGTTATGCATAGAGGCTATTTATCGCCAAATTGGCTAAAATTAGGATTTTCAAATTTGGAATTGGCTAATATTTGGGACCCTTGACTAGGGTCCATTAGCCAAAACCTTTTGGGTGTAAATTTATTTTTGGGTCGATTCGCCCCAATTTTATAATAATTTGACCATTTTAAGTTTAAATTTCCAACATTGCTCCTAATAATAGTGAACCTTCTACATGCGTTTGGACACTATTCGCTTGGATTTCGAAACTGATTCGCCAAAATTTTATAAATACATTTTGGGGCCAACCCTTATGCATAACCCTAGCCCAAATTCATCTATAAATATTTTGTCTATAACAACCTCACAATTTCTTAATACTTTTTTTAGGGTTCTTATCCATTTCCCTAATATTCCAAGATATTATTTTCATTGTTTTTTTTTATTTGTGGGTTTAGCCCCACTTCTTGTTAGCACTTATGATATTTGCTTTTGTTTTCTCATATCAATATCCCTCTAAGTTTATTTTTCTCTTTGTTTTTGCTTTTTGGGTCTTTTTTTTTCATTCCTAGCAATACTTTCATCTTCATCAATCTCTTAAATCTTCTCACAGTGTTGATAGTAAGACTTATCATCTTTAGGTTTACCTTGTTCTAAAGGATCTGAAGTGCAAGGAATAACCTCAAAAGTGTAATCTTCTTATGTTGCCCTAGAAACCCTAAAGTGCAAGGATGCTCTTCTGTAGTAATTACCTTATTATTCTACTCTAAAAAACCTAAATTGTTATAGTTTTCCTCCATACTCATTTCTTTATTATGTTGCTCTTGAAACATTGAAGTGCAAGGGATAATATCTTCATCCCTTTCACTCTTATTACTTGAAGAGGATTCTATATTACTTGAGGAAAATGAATATGATTTATCTAGAGTAAACTTGACCTCTTTTATTATCTTTTTTTTAGGATTTCTCTCATCTTATTTGGCACCTTTAGTTCCTTCTAAACTTGCCAAATGATACTGTAGATAGGCTTTCTTTACCTCTTCTTTTGGAGTGGAATATCCTTGATCTGATCTAGCTTCTCAACCTGTATGATTTCCTTGCTTTGTATTGAAGTTTATCTCATGGCTAGAATTTTTTATCTCTTTCTTCATAGTTTTCACTTTGCAAACTCTTGCCATGTGTCCAATCTCATAATAATTATGGCAACAAAATATGATATTTTCATAATCTACTTGTTGATCTCATTCTCTTGATTCATATTTTATCTTAATGGATTGTGGCAAAGGTTTTGAAATATCCATAGCAACACATATTCGAGTATAAATAGCATGCTTTCGCTTCTTAGTAGTTAGTCTTTCCTTCATGAATTCCCCTAGGGTATTTCCAATATTCTTCAAAACATCCTTATTAATAAGTTGATATTGAAGTCCAAAAATCCTAACCCATACTGGAAGCTTCTTAATAGCTTATGTCTCAACAAATAAAAATTCATTCCATGGTCTCAAATAAAGTGCATCTCTTTCCCTAAATCATGGGCCACCAACCATATTTTTATCCCTAATTTCTGAGCTGGAAAATATGATGAGAAAAAAACTCATAAAGTAATTTAAATTTAATCCCCACTTTCACATGATCCAATTTTGAATCTCCAAAAACCTTGGTCATGATCTATGGAACTCACATATTAATCCCCTAATTTTAAGAACCATTATATCATGCTTAATCATCTCATCCTTGATACTCACTTTTGGTGTAACATATGCTACCTGGATCAAACTTGCCATGTATTTGCTCTTCTAGTTATCTCCAACTTATTCTTGGACCTCCATACTTCTAATTAGGGCATCCTAACTTCCCATTAGGGCTTTCAAATATGAATTTCCTTCCATACTAGCTAATGGGGCTTGCTCTTAGCTTACACTCCCTCTTAGTTCTCCTTTCCTCTCGGCTCACCTTCCCTCTTGGCTTGCACTCTCTCCTACCACACACTTGCTCTTGGCTTGCACTCCCTCTTTGAGAGAATAATCTCATTGAATTATTTATTTGTTTGCATAGTTTTACAATATAGAGTTCTTAGAAGAACTTGATTAAGGCACAATATTGTTGGAGCACAATTATTCTCATGAAACTATTCCTTACTTAGCTATATGACTCACCCTACTAACATAGCAAACACTAACTTAACTCCTTGATGCTCTCAAACAATATTCTAGAATAACAACTAATAATAAAAACCTAGATACTTTCAAAGTCCAACATTCTCCCACTTAAATTTGAGAGGGTTGACCAAACAGTCTCTCAGCTTTAGATATTGAGCTTTAGCAACTCCTTTGGTGAAGATATCTGCTATGTTGTCCAAGGTACTGCAATATTTTAGCTCAACTACATTTTTCTCCACCATGTCTCTAATGAAGTGATACTTCATGTCGAAGTGCTTTGACTTGCTATGGTGGATAGGATTATGTGTCAATTGTATGGCACTCATATTTTCACAATACAATAAGGTATGACCACTTTGTTTTTCACCTATTTCTTCTAGTACTTTTATCAACTATAAGGCTTGGGAACTAGCATTTGTAATTGCTATGTACTCAGCCTCAGTAGATGATAGTGCTACAGTAGTTTGTTTTTTAGAACTCCAAGTAATTAGTCTTGACCCAAGACTAAAAAAAATTCTTGAAGTGGATTTCCTATCATCTATGTTGCTTCCCCAATCACTATCACTAAAGGCAACTAATTTTACATCATCATTTTTGTGGTAATAGATCCCATAATCCATTGTACCCCTTACATACCTCAAAATTATTTTAGTTGCTTGTATATGAAGTTCATATGGATCAGCCATATATCTTGATACTAGAGAGACAACATATTGAATATCTGGTCGTGTGTTGGTGAGAAACATTAGACTCCCAACCATGCTCTTGTAATTGGTCTTGTCAACTTTTGATGCTCCATATTCTTTGCTTAATTGTATCCCATGACCTATTAGAGTTGCAACTGACTTGCACTTCTCCATATCAAATTTCTTGATCATGTCCTATGCATATTTATATTGACATATGAAGATCTCATTTTCTTTTTGATGTACCTCCATTCCTAGGAAGTAATGCATCAAACCTAGATCCTTCATTTCAAACTCTTTCATCATGGATTTTTTGAACTCCTCATTCATTTTAGCACTACTACCTATGAATATTAGATCATCCACATATAAGCACACAATAAGGATGTCTTTACCTTGTTTCATGTAGTAGAGAGTAGGTTAACTTTTGCTCCTTGTGAATCCATAGTCTTGAAAGTAGCCATCAATCCATGAGTACCATACCCTTGGTGCTTGCTTTAGTCCATACAATGCTTTCTTCAAATTTTAGACAAGATTCTCCTTACCTTGTTTTTCAAAACCTTGAGGTTGTTGCACAAAAACCTCTTCATTAAAGTACCCATTAAGAAAGGCACTCTTAACATCCATGCGTTGAATGTTCCACCCTTTGTGGGCAACCAAAAAAATTACTAGTATAATGGTCTCTTGTCTAGCCACCGGAGCAAAGGTTTCCTCATAGTCAATCCTATACTTTTGAGTAAACCCTTTTGCTACTAGTCTTGCCTTGTGTCTTTCAATACTCCCATCAGCATTGAACTTGGTCTTATAGACCCATTTACATCCAATACATTTCTTTCTTTTAAGAAGCTCCACTAGCTCCCATGTGTCATTATTTTTTATAGATTTCATTTCCTCTTTCATGGCTTGTTGCCATACATCATGATTACATGTTTTTTCATAACTAGATGGCTCTAGCTCTATACTAGTCATTAAAGCTTATTTTACAACATCTCCCTTAGGATCTTGGGAGTCTTCATCACCATACATGTGCAAATTTTCAAGTCTTTTCAAGACTTCATTCATCTCACTAGCTTGGCTTCTAGTGTACCTTCTTTGAAAATTATTTTCCATCATTTGAAAAGAAGGATGCTACTGAAGTGTTCTCTTACCTCTTGATGGTGGATCTTATTCCATTGGCATTAGAGAAGAACTTGATGCTCTTGGTGGTATGTGTGGAGGACTTGGAGTAGCACTTGTTGTACTTGAAGTAGAACTCTTTCTTGGACTTGGAGAACTTTCATTGTTTTTTTTGTCAATGGGCTACATTTGGGAGGAGCTTTCACCTTGATATCCATAATCAACAAAAAGTTTTTTATGACCCCATACTCCCCTTTCATCAAAAATTACATCTCTTGAGATTACAACTTTGTGTGTTTTTAGATTGTATAGTCTATATGCCTTTGAAAACTCACTATACCCAATGAAAATACATGCTTGACTTTTGGGGTCAAGTTTCTTTCTTGTCTCATCAGAAATGTGTGCATATGCAAGACAACCAAAAAATTTGAAGTGCTTTACATTTGGATTTTTGCCATACCATCCCTCATATGGAGTTATCCCATCTAAAATAGAAGTATGACTCTTATTCAAAATGTAAACACTTGTCCTAACAACATCAACCCAATACATGTTACTTAGTTTCTTTGTTTGAAGCATGGATCTAGCCATTTATACAATAGTGTAGTTTTTTCTCTCAGCCACACCATTTTGTTGTGGGGTGTAGGCAGTAGTGAATTGCCTTTTGATCCCATAATCTTTACAATATTTGAGATTTGCATTTGAGAAAAACTCCCCTCCTCTATTAGTCCTTAAAATTTTTACAACATACTCACTTTGATTCTCTACATTATTTTTGAAATCCTTGAAGCATTCAAAAGCTTCATCCTTAGTTTTCAAAAAATAAATCCAACACATTCTAGAGAAATCATCAATGAAAGTAAGAAAGTAAGAATTGTTACCCAAGCTTTTGGTATGCATTGGATGATAAATGTACGAATGTACCAATTGTAGTGTATGGCTTTCTCTCCGTGCTTGACCTCTTGGAAACTTTATTCTTGAGTGCTCTTCAAATTTTGGTAATCCACACACCATAGCTTGAGAAGTCAACAACTTCAATCTTGTAAAATTAAGACAACCATATATCAAGTGCCAAATCACACTTGGATTCTCTATGACCACACTAGCAAGTTGAACACCTCCTTATTCCCCAAATTTAAGAGGAAATAACCTATTATTTGTCATAGGTACATTTGTGACAACTCTATTACAATTATTTTTGTCAAAAATTACACATTTTCCATCTTCAAAAACAAGTTTATAGTTCTTTTCCATGATTTTCCCAACACTAAGCAAATTATGCTTGAGGTTAAGAGTGTAATAGATATTGTTTACATTATTTGTGCCTTCATTTTTTGGAACCTCCATGACTCTCATACCTTCAAATTGGAGCGCCTTGTCATCTCCCAATTTGATCTTGGACTTGTATGTAGAATCCATTGTAGAAAATAACTCTTTTTTTTCACTCATATGATTTGAGCAACTAGTATCCAAAATCCAAGTTTCATTAAGATTTTGATCTAATTTTCCATATGTGAGGAACAAATTTTAAGAAGTTCCTTCCTCTTCTCCATAGTTTCCATAATTATTACTTCTCCCTTCTTGAGAAGCCTTGAGTCTACAATCTCTAGCAAAGTGATCAAGCTTGCCACAATGATAACAAGATTTTTTTGATTTATCACCTCCTATTTCTCTTCCTTGGTAGCCACCTCTTGATCTACCTCTTCCTCTTGCTCTTCCTCTTGAATATTGTCCTCTCTTTTGTCCTCTTCCTTGTGTATTGCCATGAGTCTCACCTTCCTTGGATGAGAATGCTTTTTCATCACCTCCAAAGCTTGATGATGTAGAACCTTGGAGTCTCTCTTTATGGGACATCAAAAAACCAATTAGTGCATCAAATGAGAGAATAGAAAGATCTTTTGATTCTTCAATAATGATTGCAATATGATTCCACTTATGAAGAAGTTTTCTCAACACTTTCTTCACAACAACTTCATTTTTTACATCCTCTCCAAGTTGTTGAGGGGGGGGGGGGGGGGTGGTGTGGGGGTGGGGGGGGGGTGTGGGGGGGGGGGGGGGGGGGGGGGTGGGGTTGGAGGGGTAAGGTGTGGAGTGGCGCTGTATCGAAGGAAAAAAAATACAGTAGAAGGGAAGGAAGAAGTGCTTGTTTAAAGGGTTACTAAGGTTATTGACAAGTGGCATGTAAAAATGTGGAAGTTAAATATAGGAGTTACAATTACTAAGTTGTAGGTGAGAATATGGATGTTATAAAAGGAGTTTTGCATGGAGAATTCATGGTGTGCATAGAGGGCTGTAAGAGGGTTGTATGAGTGTGGAAAGTGTGTGTGTTTCGTGAATTGTGAGAGAGGTTGGGTAAGAAATAAGACCATTCAGGGTCTTGTAAAAGTGAAGGCATTTTAATGTCAATATTCTAGTTGAAAAATTGAAGTCCAAGTTGGTGCTTGGCATCAGGGGTTGGTGCTCTTTTTTTTTGGTGTAGATAAATAAAGGGTTGGTGCTGGTAAATTGGTTGTAAAGTTGGTGTTTTGCAAAGGCTGGATTTGGATGGGTGTCCAAACAATCATTTTGAGGAGTAGCCAAAATTGGTGAACCTTGGTACATCTTGTGTTGTGTGATGCTCTCTTGTTATACTTGCTTTATTTGGTTTTAAGTTTTCATTGTTTTGGCTTTAAGAGTTGTAGATTTAAGTATAATGAGCTACACTAATTCACCCCCTCTCTCAGTGTCATTGTGAGACTAACACAAGTGTCTCCATTTTTTTTATAATTGCTTTGACTCTCACACAATAATATCCTACTATTTCATCTTTTTGCATTTTGAGATTATCAAAATATATCTTCAAAGTTTGAAGCCTCACTTGCTTCACTTGATTTCTCCCTTGATAACTATCTCAAGGCATTCCATGCTTCTAGGGCTGTTGAACAAGAAGCAATTCTAGGAAAGATACTTTTCTCCAAAGCTGCTTGGAGATGAATGGTAGCAAAAGAGTTTTTCTTTTGTTCATCCTTCTTATTATTTCTATCAGTTACATTTTAAATGTTCCAATCAGTTGGTTTATTGTAGCCATATACTACAATGTCCCATAAACCTTTGCCTATGAGTAATATCTTCATATTAATAACCAATACTCATAGTACAATCCATTAAATTTAGAAATAGGTGGGTTGTTATTAGCAGCCATTGATGCTAATGAATAAAAACTTGTAAAATAAATAAATAAATACCTCTTTGTACTCTGCCTGCTATTCTTTTATTGCAATCAAACTTTAATGGACCTACAAATCACCAAGCAGTATTCTCTCCTCCAGGTAGCAATGTGACTCACCAAATGATGGCTCTCCTTTCCACAATAGTGTCACTAATCGCATTGCACTAATCGTTGTCCTTAAATGCACTAAATGTATGGATATCACTAAACGCATGTTGTTGTATGCCTACGCTACTCTGATGAGCTAAGTCAACATCGACGAACCCTCCATGTTGTCTCCTTTGTGCAATGAATTACTGGCCTCCTTCAACGATCATTGTAGCCAAGGGAGTCAAAAATGGATTCCCCTCCAAGAATATTGCCTATCGTTCATTGTATGTGGGCCGCCAAAGGTCAATTTTTTCACTGTAAGGAGCATAATAATTTCACTATGTTACTTCATGAAAGCTCCTTAATACGTAAAATGAATGAGGAATCAACACGTAAATCAAGCACCTGCTATCGGTGTGATTCATAAATCGAGCGTCTATCACCCTCACAATCCTTCATGATACTACTCTTACATAGATCCTTCACTCTTGCTTTGATTTTGCAGCTACAATATTTTGTCTTCGAATCTGATATTCACTTTTGTGTGATTTCGGTCTATAGCCTACAATTTGGATTGCATCGATGAACATCACCACCTGTGTGGAATCGATAATAAGGATACTTTATAATGCCTGCAGATTGTAACTATTTGAAATTTGATGATGCTTCAGAGATTTTCGTCGTGTGATATCGTCGATACCTCCTAGAAGTTTACAACCTACAAGTTATTTTTACAACCTCCAATGACACACATAGGAAACCAGTGTGTTGGGCGATCATTCTGGTTTGGCAGATCATCTACGGTACATTCAAAAATTCGATGACAACGACCAACAATTTGCTAAAAATAATAATTACAACCTGCAATCAAGGATCCTTTTTCTGCGAGAAGGTGAGAAACCTCCTAAATTTGATCAGTGAACCTTTTGCACCAAATAGTCAATGAATCAAAGTGTTATGACCACCATTGTTTCGATCTGATATTATTTGTGCTGCCTCTCAGATGTAGCGATCACGCACTATAGATTTGGGCTATCTGCAAGCTCCTCACAACATCGTCTATTTGATTAAAAAACCAAGTGTTTTTTAATGTTGGAATTCTCTCTGCAAGCTGTTTATTCCATCATACGTGCATTCTTCACTATAATTTTTTACAACGCGCAACACTCCTTTCCACCGTGCGTAAACTCTAAAACACTGTGAATGGCATCGCCTATGCATACGTCTGCAAACTTCAACACTTCAAGGCTCACCTTGATATCTAGATGATTGTTACATCAAATCTAGATTTACCTCGCTCTGATACCACAATGAAATAATAAGCTCATTGAATTGTTTATTTTCTTGCACAGGTTTACAATATATAGTTCTTAGAAGAACTTGATTAAGGCACAATATGGTTGGAGCACAATTATTCTCGTGAAACTCTTTCTTACTTAGCTATATGACTCACCCTACTAACATAGCAAATGCTAACTTAACTCCTTGATGCTCTCAAACAATATTCTAGAATAACAACTAATAATAAAAACCTAGGTACTTTCAAAGTCCAACACTCTTGGCTAGCAATAGCCTTTGTTTTTTTTTTTTTTTTTTGGTATTCCTTTGCTTCAATTTTTTTTTGAAAATAATGTTTCATGCATTCGTGGTAAGGGTTTGAAGCATTGATGCACTCTAGATGAACTCGTTGTTCTTCTACCATGATTGAATCTTAGCTTGCACTCCCTCTTAGATCACACTTCCTCTTGACTTGCACTAGATTTTTTTCAACTGGATCACACTTTTATTTTTACTTCTTCCTCACTTCTGATTCACACTCGCACTCACTTTTGGCTACACTCACTCCTGGCTCATGTTCGCACTCGCTTTTGGTTGCACTCACTCTTAGCTTGTGCTCGCACTCGCTACTGCACTCACTCTTGGATTGCACTCGCACTCATTGCTGTAGTCACTCTTATCTCGTACTTGCGCTCACACGCTACTGTATTCACTCTTGGCTCACACTTGCATTGGCACTTACTGCTGCACTCACTCCGGCTCTCATGATCGCGGTCACACTCATTGTTGCACTCACTCCTGGTTTACATCGGCTGGGCTCTCATGATCATACTCGCACTCGCTGCTACACTCACTCCTGGCTCATTCTCCTGGCTCATGCTCGCACTTATCGATGCTTTATAATTATTTTTTACTTCTAAATATTATTAGACTGTAAATATTTTATTCTAACAAATGTTTTTAATATTGAAGTTTTAAAAATTCAAATATATATTTTTTATTAGGTAATAATACTACATTATTATTATTATTTTTAATGGGTTATATGGGAATGAAATGAACCCCATCTATATTACATCATCACCACATAGTGGTATTACAACAAAACTTGGATATTATTCATGTATAGTTTGGCAAGATTCAAACTTGAGTTTCGTCGAATCTTTGAGCTAATACCACTTGATTAAAAACACTACATTATTAAACATTACTTTTTATAAAAAAATTAACTTTTAGATTATGTTATATCTTTAAATAATATTATCATATTTTATTTGATACATTAAATAAGACTCATAGTGAGATGCAATTTTTATGGTCCATATGATTGTTTAATTTAAATTAATTAGTTGAAAGTAACATGAAGAGATTCTACAAAATTACTTTATTGCACAGACTAATATCTTACAAAAAAAAATGGTAAATATCTTGTAACTTTGAGGATGAATAACAACTATTATTTATTTTAATTTAATATTTATAAAATTTTAATTAATTATATGGAAATTAAAAGAGGTTTTTACTTGTATTACATCATCACTATATAGTTATATTACAACAACTTGGATATTATCCATGTATTGCTTGGTAAGATTTGAACTTGGATTTCCTCATCAATCTTAAAAAATCTAACCAATTGAACTATCACCATGTAATTAACAATTGGTTATATGGGATGGAAACGATCCCACCTTACATCATCACCATTGGGTTTCCTCATTGAATCTTAAGGGATCTAATAGGTTGAGCCATCATCATTTGATAATTTTTTATAATTTAAATAATATTATATAATTTAATTTAATTTTTTAAATTGGTAAGAAACCCCTATGACCAACGCTTAGAATTAAGTATTCTCATCCCAACCATGACCCCTTGTAAATCCAAGAGCTATGTTTATCAATAGAGGATGATAACACAAATGTCACCAGTTTGAACCTTGGACCTCCCAAAGAGAGGCCAAAGCCTGTTGTGTTGTCTCCCAAACAATTTAATTTAATTTTAATTTTAAAAACAACAATGAACACAAATAGTTTATAGAAATTATATATATTTTTTTGGTAATTAAAAGAAGGTTTTGAAAGGCATCCCACAACCTTGTACAACAACTCTAGCACAGTGAAATGAGGGCTTTAAAAGACATCCCTCAACCTTATACAACCACTCCAACAAGAGTAAAGAAGCAACCCGACCACCATACTTAAATATTTAACATTCCCTCGTGTCGATAAAACTAACAACCAAACAAACAAGAGTGGAAAATATTTTCAAAGAAATTCAAATAAACAATCCGCTCAGACCAAACAACAAATTGGAATCAACTCTCATAGCGGAAACCGAAAGCCAAGACCCCACAACGAAACCACTTCAAAGCATAGAAGGTCATTGTAACTCTTTCGAGAACCACCCAAAATTTCAAACTGTAAGCCCACACACTGGTAGCTCCACCCAAGCAAGATCTGGAGAAATATTCTCAACATCCATAAACACCACCAAACCGCTCGAGCACCTGAAATCTTGACTCGGTACCAACCAAGGAAAAAAGCCAACAACTACTACAACAACAACACCCCGAAATCACCCCCAACGGGTTTGGGTTGGTATTTGACCATATCCCCCTCAAGGACCTCGAACAGATAATGACCAGATATACAGTGGTAAATTAAAACCAAAAGAGATGCAAAATCGACTAACCAAGGCCCCAACTGACAGTCAACCCAAGCAGATTTGACACTCACCAAACCAAAACGTATGTCCAAATCCAAACAAGGGACCACCAACCAGAACACTCCACACCACAACAAAAGCTCCAAATCACCCTATAGGTTGGGTTGGCATATGGCTCTATCCCCCTCAGGGACCTCAGCCAAATCTATAATAGCTTACCGAGCACTCAATAAATCTAAAATGAACTAGAAATACCCCTTGGACAGCACAAGACCCTGCCCACCACCGAAAAAGAGCATATAGACCAAAATGAATAGCCACATCTAAATAGGGGAAGACAGGGGGCCTCCCGCTCAAAAGGATCAGAGCGACAAAGCCAAAGTGAGAGCCACCAAAACCCTAATCCCCGAATGACTTGAAATTATATTTGCTTGTATTATATTATGTAAATTTTAATTTAATATTTTAACTTTTAATTATTTCATATTATCTAATTAAATTTTAAAATTATGTTAAACACAAATAGTTCATATATATATATATATGAATTTATTTATTTTTGATAAGATTATCCATACATTTTGTACCTGGTGGGTGCAACGCAATGGTTTGGGCTTTGGCTCTTCTTCGGGAGGTCCAAGGTTCAAACCGTGGCGTGGGTGTGTGTGAGGGGGTCGATGTGTCTCTCTGGTGGAGTTGTTGTAACAGGTTGGGGGATTCTTGGTCAAAACCCCCATCTCTTAATATTACCAAAAGATATATAGATAGATAGGTATTAACATGAACGCGGAATTCCAAAAAAAAAAAGATTATCCATACATTTTTATTATAAGTTAAATGTGGTTTCTATTTGGAACCACTCCATTCTAAATAAAAATATTACATTTGTTGTTCTTTTTCGAGAGGTCCAAGGTTCAAACCACAACGCATGTTTGTGGGGTTGTGTTAATAATTTATTGATAAGTTTAGCTCTTAGCCTTATGAGGGATCATGGTTGGGATGAGAATGTTCAGCCATAAGCATCGGTCACAAGGGTTTCTTACACTAACAAAATAAAAATATATATATTACATTTGTTGTTAGGTCAATTAAACCATTATCTAGCTTGTTAGTTTATCAAATATATTATTTATTTTCTTTTCTATCAAATATATTCTTCATATTCTTCAAGTTATGTTTCCACAATCATCTCCTTGATATGATTTTCATTGACAGATAAAGTCCAAATCTTAGTTTTTAATTAAAATTTAAATTTTACCAAGTTAAAGATGAATACTAAGATTGGATAAATCATTTGCTACCTAATTACCTTCTCTATAAACAAGCTCACAAGTGAGAGATTACCTCCAACAATATTTAATGAAAATGAACAATAATATTATTTTTTATTTAATATCCACATCCATTTTTATTGATAACATTAATGAAAATTTATGAATCTCCTCCCATTATATTTTTATCCTTTTTCAACTACAATTTTAATACTTGTATCCTAACCTCTACACAATTGTTAGTTGAAGTTCCATATGATTGTAAGTGAGGAGGGCTTTACTTTCCTTATTTTGAAAAACAACAACACTACTAGATTTTCTCCTAGATTTCTTTTGGAAGCATTTCTAAAATCAATTTTTTTTTTTTAAAAGAGGGTAAAAATTTATTAACTCCATGTCAACTATTCGACATATCACTCTCATATAAAGAAGAGAGTTGAGGCAATATTGAGCCTTTTGATAACATTTGAATAGAAGTTTAGTAACATTCTTGATAGACAAAAGAAATGAATTAAAGTAGAGAGATATTAAGAATTTGAGAACCAACTCAACGCAACAAATAAGACTATTTAATTTAACAAATTTATAACAAAGAATATTAAAAAATAAACAAAGCATATTGTCAAAGCATATAAAATTGAGTGCTTATAAGTTATTAGAATGATGTTTAAAGCAAGAAAAAATGATAGTAATATATCCCACAAATACAAATTACATTAGAAGATATTATTAATTTTATAGAGGATTATTTGCTTAAATTATTTAATTAGAGACATTAGAAGACATTAACATCAATAATTTTTATGATATTATGGTAGAGAGAATAATAATTTTGTAACGTTTGGATATTGAAAATCCTTTATGGAAGTAGTTAACTCCTTACCTTGGAACATATGACGTTGTTCATGTCTAATTCAAAAATGCATGTAGGACCAATATATCAATTTAAAAAAAAAATATCTCAAAATAATATTATGAACATAAAATGATTATACTCACAATAATGATTTAAAAGTAATTGGAGAAGTAAATTCTCAAATTTTTACTTCCTATAGTTATAGCATAAAGAGGGCAAAACCATGCTTTTGAAAATTTTCCATGTGAGACAATGATTATGATTTGAATAAAAATAATTAAATAAATTATTAAATTTTACAAATTTAAAATGATAAAAACAATAAGTAGAAAAATTTATTTTTTCAAGTAGAATATTAGAGAAGAAATAGAGAATATATATATGCACAATTTGAATTTTAGACTAAATACAAAGATTATTTGAAATATTAACATAAATAAAATTGAGAAGATTTGAAGATGTGGAAATAAGAAGAGGAGCAAATATCAAGAATTAAAAAAAGACATAAAAATAAAATAATAAAATTTTTTTTAGTATTAAAAATGATTATAAAATTGATTATTAAGATACTTGTGGAGATAATTTTGCAATTTTGTTTTTTTTTACTAAAACGAATAAATAAAAAAGAGTAGAAAGAAACATTTTTGTACAAATAGTTCCATTTAACAAGACTATTTTGAGAACAAGATTAATAGATTGTTAGAAAGAGAATAGTCATGAAGAAAACTTTGGAGAATAATAAATTATAAAAAAGACTTAAGTAATAAAAAAAGTTAACATTATGAGTTAATGATAACTATAGAAATTTGTATGTTATAAAGTAAGGAAAAAATGGAATAGTATGTAAGAGGAGAGTTATAAACTAGAATAAAAATTTAGCTTGAACTGGATCTATTTTGAAAATTATTTTAATAGATTTTTATTATTCTGAAGAATAAATAAAGTAAATTTAAATTTTTTAAAATAGAGTAAAGAGAATATAAAAAATATGGAATTGTTTATATTTATTTATATGAATAAGACTGAAATTTTAAATTATAATTATAAAAATGAATAAGATCTAAGAAAAATGAAACAAAGGAGAGGGTTTATTAATTAGAAAATATAGGGAGTTGTATAATATAATACTAATAGAAGATAAATAAACAAGAGGATTTTGTGAAGAAAAAATTTATATACTTTATATATTATAAATAAATTATTTTAGAGTCTATAGAATATTATAGATATAAAAATAATATAAAATTATAAGTTAGATAATTTAGTAATAATTTTATAACAATTAGAGAATAGTAATAAAAAGTAACTTTTTTAGAATTAGCATAAAAATGGAATTAAAGTTTAAAAGATGGTTTGAAAGATAAGAAAATAAAAGATATTTAATAATTTAAAAGTGTTGAAAAATAAAAATTTTTATAAGGAAAATATTTTAGTTATAATGGAAATAGGTTGAAGAAGGATGATTGATCTCTTGAAATAAAAAGGTATACATCGCAAAATATATGATCATGACCCAAAAAATCCTAATATAAGAATAAAAATAATTGAAATAAAATAAAATTTAAAAAATTTTTATTTTTTGAAAATTTTACTTTGTTTAATTTAATGATTGATATTTAGTATAAATTCTTTTTGCAAATTTAGCTTTGAAATAATTAACAAACATTTTATCCACTTTTTAAGTTGATAATTTCACAAATTCTATTCTTTTTAACAAAAGAGTACATAGATGTGGGAAGGACAATCCGACTTTCATCAACTCGTACAAAGAGGATCCTAAGCCACATTAATGGAATTTAAAACTTGGATGATGATCATTTATTTAGAGATAACAAGTTTAATAGGCTGGTGATTCACCAAGAATGTTGAGTTAGTAACCCAAGAATGGTGCTAATCCAAAGGGAAATGATGAAGTAAGAAACATGTCCAACCTCTCGAGATCGAGTTAGAACCACACCGCTTATTGTCCAAGTGAACACACATTCTTTGGCTTAATATCCACCGATTAAGAAGTTGAATATTATATTAAGGAGTTAGAGGCAGGCCCCAAAGTACCCACACACCCCTCTTCTCATCAATACTAGATACACATTAAAATCTCCCATAATCCAAGGATAGAATGGAACCAAGTTGAACATTTGAATATCATTCATATATCCTTCTCACACAAGACACGAGGGGCGTAAATGTTAGTGAAGATAACCACTTCTCGGACTTATGGCAAGAAACTCTCATAGTAAGAGATGCTTATTCGACTACTCACCAAAGAGGAGTAATGTTAGAGGTTCTAAAGGGAGAAGCCCCCAAACTACCACAAACACCGACAAAGACCTCGAGGCCGAGTTTAGAAGCAATACTAAATAGACCCTCCACGATAATTTAGATTCTTCGAAGAAAAACAATCCTTACTGCTAATCAAATCATGCTTTTTGATGAGGTAAGCTATTCAAACCTCTCACATCCAAGAAAGAACAATCATTTAGAGAGAAGAAAAGTGAGACTCGGGTTTAACCACCCCACTCTCAACCAATGTTTCTCCCTCCATATGCAATTATGTGCATATATCTTTCAAACCACCTCAATCAACTTCGTAGGCCCCCCTTTTAAACATAGAATCAGATAGAATGCTTGAATAAATCCAATTCCACACAAATACGGAGCTCATGAGACTACTTTTTGTCTGAAGTTCGTTGAATAATTTCTAAATATATTCTTTTTTTCCAAGTACTCCTTGCCACTAGTTTACTAATGCCAGAAAGGGATGCAATCCCTAGAGTTTGTTTCTCATATTAATGCATAAATTTGCATATTTGGAATTTTATCTTATCCTCCTCCAAAGAATAGTACATGCCTCAAGCCAATGGTATCCATTTTAAACTAGAAAAAAAGGATCCAAGAGCTTCCAACCAGACATTATCCGACCTTTTTTCCCAAAATCTAAATCCCCAAAAATCCAATCTCTTCCTTGGAACCCAATCCATCTCTTCAGAAATACAATTCAATATGCTCAATATGATTCTAAAATCAATTTTAATAAACCTAATTTTTTAATATTTTAATTTTACCATATATTGAAGAAAATTCTTTTGAGTTAATTATATTGTCACATATGACTCTTCTTTTTCTATTCAAATCATATAACCTAGAGGCTAACACATTTTTTTGCACTTAAGACTTCCTATTATGAACACCATGCCTATAAACATTTTGCATGAGAGGCAATATAATGATTTTAAACTTGGGCATCATTTTGAATTTTTTTTTCCCAATTCTTTCCTTAATATTTGAATAATCTTCAACCAAGTTTTTCCCCTAGGACCAAACTCATAGGAATGTAATTCCACAATTATGTTCCTCCAATATTCTTTTCTTTGCAAACCCTATCCCACTTACAAAGAGGAAACCAAAATTTCTCCTAACATCGTTTTGAAAGAAAAGCTCTTTGAATTTTATCAAATTCAAATGTTATACTTGCTGGCAATCTTAAAAGTGACAACATATATATAGGGATGGATTGTAATGTAATATTTATGAGTTGTAGCCTTTTATGCATGGTTAAGAACTTACTTTTTCAACTTGCCAAACAAGATTTCATTATATCCAAAATTGAGTCCCAAAGCTCCTTTTTGTCTTTCCTTTATGAGATTAAAGAATATCCAAAATATGTTGATGAATTTGTTTTTATTTTTAAACCATAAATGTCCACAATAATTTATTGTTAAATCTAGGATAATGTGAATGAAAACAATGTTAAATTTTGTAGTATTAATCAACTATGCAACAACCTTATTATAGCATAATAATAATAATGATTTAAATTACATGGCTTAAAATGATTGAGGGATGACCCAAAAGAAAAGTATCATCAACATATTGGAGATGAGACCATTTGTTGCAACTTGAATACTTTTGACTTTTGCTTTTATTTTTGCCTTTGAGAAAGCTCTTCCAAATGCCTTTATAAGAATAATAAACAGATAAGACAATAGTGAATCACCTTGGGAGAGTCCATGTGATAACTCAAAGTATCTATATCTACTTATCAAAATATATTTTTTTTAGTGTTAAAACAACATCTAATCTATTCACACCATCCTTGATCATAACTAAAAATTTTAGAATATTGTGTAGAAAACTCTGGCAAACCTTATCATATGCTTTGTTCATAACTAATTTCATAAGCATACATGGTTTTTCATGGAATGAAGAGAATGTATGTCTTCTTGTGCGATTATTAAACCATCAAGATTTTTTTTATTATGAACAAAACCACCTTCTTCCTATAATATAACAAAATCTAAAATGCTTTCCAACTTATTTTCCATCATAATTTTTCAAATGATATAGAAGTCCAAAATATCTAGTCCACACTAAGAAAATTTTATTAGTCTTTATCTCCACAAAAAAATTCTTACCCATGATCTTAAATATAATGCATCTCTCCTCCTAAACCATGGGCCACCATCTATTTTTTTTTTTTGGTAATATTAAGAGATGGGGTTTTGACCAGGAATCCCCCAACCTGTTACAACAACTCCACCAGGAAGACACACACCCACCCCCTCACACACTCACCCACACCACGGTTTGAACCTTGGACCTCCCGAAGAAGAGCCAAAGCCCAAACTGTTGTGCTGCACCCCAAGGTGCCATGGACCACCATCTATTATTTTATCCCTAATTTTTGAATTAGAGAATATGGTGAAATTTTTTCTTTTAAAAAAAAAAAAAAGTCATGGAGTAATTTGAATTCAATGCGGTTTCACTTGATCAAATTTTAGATCTCTAAACACATTGGCTAGTATTTATGAAACTTAAATATTAACCCTTTATTTTAAGAACCATTATATCATGCACAATCATCTAATCCTTGATGATCACTTTTGGTATAATATCTGCTACCTAAATAAGGTTTCCTATAGATTTATTTTTTTTATCTCTAAAGCATCATTACTTTCAATTAAAACTTTCAAAAATAACTTTTCCACAATGTCATTTATATTTTCTTTATAAAAATATTTCAGCTTTTAAAATTTTCAAAAATCTAAGACAATAAAAAATAATACTCATAACTTTGCTCTACTTATTTTGTGCTCGCTTTTATAACTTATTCTCTATTCTGTGTATGTCCAATAAGAGATTTTAATAATATCCTTATTTTTTAATATAATTTTTATTTTATTAAATAATATTAAATTAAAAAATTAAATCAGTTTTTAATAGGAGAAATAAAATATCTAAAATTTAAATAGTATAATTTTTTTTAATTAAAAAAATAAAAAATAAACAGTGGTAGAATTTTTCATACAATTGTCAATTTAATTTAAGTCTGGTGAGATAGTGCAGTAGTTATGAAAAAGTATATGGGTTTATAATACATGTAAAAGTATATGGGTTTATAATACATGTAAAATGTTATTTTTGAAATTTTTAAGATGTATATATAAATTATTTTTATTATAATTTTATAAAAATAATTAAATTAATAAATTTTTAATAATTTTATTTTTTACTTATATTAAATAATGGTAAATATTTAAATCATTTTATAATTATATATTTATAATGATAGTTATGATAACTATTAGTTAAGAGAAGAAGATTGTTGTAACCATTGGTTAAGGGAAGAAGATAACCAAACATACTTTTGATTAAATACATTTAGTAATAAAATATATATTTTTATTTTTTATTATGATTTTAAATTTAATTTATGAATATTTGAATTATATTAATATAAAATATAACTTGAAATTTTATATATATGTATTACAATTTAGGATAGTTGAGTTGGTAGCAGTCATCACACTATTGATTTTAGAGTTTATAAAAGTTTTTCCAAGAAAAAAATAATAATTTCAATATAACATTTTAAATAAATTTTATTATTAATTTAAATAATGTTTTTAAAATACATTAAAGATTAAAAAAAAATATTAATCCATCAAAATATTTGAAAGTTAAAAGCATCAAATATTTTATTTATTTATATTTAATTTTTTTAATGAGTTACATTATCAACACATAGTTTATCATAAGTATATTATTTGGTAAGATTGGACCTTGGTCTTTTTTTTAAATTTTTGAGAAATTTAACTTGTTAAACTAAAGCCACTAGAGGGTCTTCCCTTAAAATGTTGAGGAATCTAATTGAGCTAATGCTACTTGATTAAGTGTCATATAGTTAAACAACATTTAAAGATCTAAAAACAATTTAAACATATTACAAATGCAATAATTTTACAATGTTTTTAATTATATTTATATATGGATGTTCTTAGTTTTTTTAATAAACTCATTTACTGGTATATGTTATGGTTTGTACTTGGATCTTCTAAAAGAAAAACCAAAACCCTAACCACTATGATGTCCTAAATATACCACATTCTCGTAATTTTTTTATATGTTATGGTTTGTACCTGGATCTTCTTTAAAAAAAACCCAAAACCCTAACCACTATAATATCCTAAATATACCATTGTTTTGTTTAATGCTTTTGAGGATATTATATGCTCGTTTGGAAAAGGCTTGACATACAGGAGGTCGGTTTTCATCATGCTCACTGGCTGGTTGGCCATTGCAAAGAATAACTCATCGTTGAAGACAACACACAAGCTATGTTTTTCAAAAAATGACTCTGAGATTGAACATAACGAACATTTTTACAGTAATTTACTATGATATATTAAAATAAACTAAAATTTATATATTTCAATCATATAGACATAAAATTAATGAATGTTGCTAAATTCACCGTAGGATCATATTCATATTTTATTAAAGTAAAATATTCATTATTAATTTCACTTTATGTCTCTTTATTTGCTTCCTGGTAAATTTTTTGGTATGGTTCTTTTCTTGTGCCCTTTCTTGTGAGTTACAAGTTTTCTTTTCTATGCTTGCAATCCTCTGGTTTATTTGATTCTCCTTTTATTGCCACTTCTTATTAAATTTGGGTTGTCTTTGCGGATGACATTTACCCTCTACATGTCCAAACACTTTGCATTGCTTATACCTGATAATTTTCATATTCAGCTTTTTGTTCCCATTCCCCAAGCATCGATTTGATACCCACTTTTTCCACTTTATCTTGTTCTAACTCCATGTTAACACAGACTCTTTCACACATAATTCTTGTTTTGTTGTAGGTGGGTGAATCTATTGTTATAAATTGTCCTATTTGTGTTGCTAGGCCCTTAATAATTTGATCATCCTAATATTCTATAGGCTAGGAACCTAATCTAGATGAGAACTGAAAAATTCTTCCTTTTGAGGGTTGAAGCCTTGATGCCAACGTTTCAGGAAAACCAGTATTTTTTCAAAGAAAAATGAACCTCATGATAAGGCTACCACCAGATCCTCCTCAATATTGAACCGAATTAAGAAGTATCCCTTTGATAGACCAATAACATTCATTGAACCCTTTGTTTGAAGTTTAGAATGAAGCCATCTCCTAAGCACATCTAAATTTGGTTTGGGCCCTAGAAATTTGTCTACCATGCTAAATTCATTATCCCTTTGTATTTTTTTGATTAGGAAGTCAACAATACATACCTTTCCATTTTTATGAGACATCTCTGTGTCAACTTCTTCTTTAATCGCTTCCTTTCTTCCTTTGAGAATCAATGTCCAATAATCCTTTCTTGATCCTTCTTGTAGAACATTTTTTGCATCTATCATTCCCTTTTCTACACATCGACTAGCATTCCTTAGATCCCTAGTTCTCCCATCCAGATCCCTAATTTCACTATTTTTCCCTAATGGGGGAAATTTTCTATCGTTCAGAGCACCCATCCAAAACCCTCGGTGTTCATAGATCAAGCATCCATCCAAAATCCAAAATGGTTGCATTTTCAGTCAGAACAAAAAAGAAACAAAATTCTATTATGGTCACAATAAACTTACTTGACCCTTTAGGTGGGACTAAGGTAGAACAATATGATGATAATGAAAATGTTTAGGATAAACACAAGATTTTTAGAGGGGTTTGGACCCCTATCAACAGGGTGGGCGTAGGAGGAATGGAGCCCTGTCGACCTCTATCAGCACATAGGATATTCCTAGAAATGCTACATATTTGCAATATGGAGGCAAGGGGAATAGAACCTGGGTCGACCTCTACCAGCACCTAGGATATTTACCACTGCACCACTGCAATAAACACAGAGAATGTAAACAACAATTTTAAAGTCGAAGAAGAAATATTAGTAGATGATGCTAAAATGTTAGAGAATATCTCATCCACTCAAATGGACTCAAAATAAGAGAATGATCAGATTGAAGGAGTTTGAGGGTTTAAAGTCAAAGAAATAGAGGGATGGCAGGGATTAGATCAAGTTTTAAATTCGTAGAATGAAACTAAACAATTTGAGGAAAAAAAGGATCTAAGCATAATAGAAAACTCAAAGTAGATTAAGGAGGGTATGCAAACAAGATTCAACAAAAGACTAGAGTTGGATAAAATAACTCAATCAACAGTGGAATAATATTCGACAAGATGTACTCAAATGGGAGAGAATGATCCTCTTGGAAGACATACAAAAAATGCAAAGAATACAGGCAATTATAGGAAAAGAAAGCAAGGAAGACCCCCAAACAAGAAGAACAAAAATTACCAAAGATCAGGGGACAAGCATTAGATCCAAATGAAGAATGGATGGTTAAGGATAAAATCCCATCAAACAAAACTAAAAAATGAAAATTCTTTCTTGGAATATGCAGGAGCTAAATTCCCCTGGGAAAAGAAGAATTGTTAGAAATCTACTCATGGAATTAAAACCTGATATTGTTTGTCTTCAATAATCTAAAATTGACACAAAAAAACTTGACATTATTTAGAAAGAGGTTTGGTTGAATGCTAAATGGATCATAAGACCAACACAAGGTTTTTTTGGAGGTATTTGCATCTTTTGAGATAGAATGAATTTTGAAGGCACTTTAATTGATCAAGAAGAAAGATTTTGCACAATCATATTGAAGAATAAAAAAACTAACTTATGTTGGGTAATGACAGGGGTTTATGATCAAAATTATGATCGTGAGAGATTCCAATTGTGGAATAAGTTGTCTTTTTAGAGGAGTCTTTTCATTAATTTGCATTGGATGGTTTTGGGTGACTTCAATATAGTCTTAAGAATAGAGGACAAAAGTGGAGGGAGGATTAATATCACTCAAGGTATGTAATATTTCAATAATTTTATTTAGAATAATAAGTTGATTGACCTGGATATGTGTAAAGGTAAGTTTATGTCGATAAACATAAGGATGGGGGATAATCACATTCAAAGACACCTGGATAGAGTTCTTATTTATGATAGTTGGTTAAGTATAATCAGTGTTCATAGACTTATGTGTATACCCTAAATAGGATTAGATCACAATCCTCTTTTTTTGGATATGGAAAAGGAGTAGAATCAGGGAGGAGTACCCTTTAGGTATGAGCTTATGTGGAATATGCACCCAAACATTACAAACAACATTAAAGCTTGGTGACAGGAGGATGTTCAAGGATCAACTATGTACAAAGTTACCCAAAAATTAAAAAACATCAAGTATCGAATAAAAATTTGGAATAAAGAGGTTTTTGGTAACATCAATTTAAGAAAACAACAACTTAAAAAGGATATCCAAGATATAGAGGAAAAAATAGAGAGGAAAGGTAGAAAACCAGAGTGGCACGAAAGAGAAAAACAACTCCTCACAGAGTATCATAATACCATTGCCCAAGAGGAAATTCATTGGAAACAAAAATCTAGAATATTGTGGCTCAAGGAATGTGACAAGAACACTAAATTCTTTCATGTTTCAACTATGAAACATAGGAAAACCAATAAAATCCTCTACCTTATGGGGGAATATGGAAAAATTATGAGGATTTAAATGATATTAAAAATATAGCCATCACTTTCTTTCAAAATCTTCTTAGCAAAGAAAAATAGAGTACAACATGGAAATAGAAAGCATAATTAATAATGTTTCCAAAGGAGTTAATGATAGCATGAATGAACATCTATGCAAGGTAATATCTAAGGAGAAAATTAAAAAATATGTATTCTCTATGGGATAATCCAAGGCTCGGGGGTTGGATGGTTTTCTGTCGGGTTGTTTTCAACATCATTGGGATATTGTTGGAGACGATGTAGTCAATGCAATCCAAGAAGCCCAGGAATATAGTAAGTTGTTTAAAGAATGGAATAGAACCTTCCTTGATCTGATTTCCAAGAAATATGGAGCAGATAAATTGCAGGACTTTAGACCAATTAGCCTATGTAATACAATTTACTAAATTTTTATTAATGTGTTGGCCAATCGGTTGAAAAAAATCATCCCCTCAATCATTAATGAAGATTAAGGAGGTTATGTGGTAGCCAAGAAAATTATTGAAAGCATCATTAGCATTTATGAAATAGCACACTCTCTTAAAATGAGGAAAGGGTCAAGCATGTTCCTTAAGCTAGACATGAACAAAGCCTATGACAAGGTTTCTTGGTATTTCTTAGATAAAATAATGGAGCGAATGGGTTTCAGTGAAAAATGGAGGGCATGGGTTGGTATGTGTATTTCTAACCCTTGCTTTTCAATCATGATCAAGGGATAATCTGTTGGTTTATTTCCTTATACCAGAGGAATTATGCAGGGAGATCCCTTATCTCCATATCTCTTTATCATTATGTAATATGCCTTGGGAAAAACTTTGGAAATAAAGTGAAAGGATGGTAATATCAAAGGTCTGAAACATTCATTCATTGGTGAAGCTTTGTCCCATCAATAATTTGTGGATGATACTTTCTTGCTTGGGGAAGATATAGAGGAAGAAGCTTTGGAGTTAAAAAAAAGTTCTTGATTCTTATGAAAAATATATGGGTCAAACAATAAATTATGAGAAAAGCAGGATTATATTTTTAAACATGGAGGAAATTATAAGAGATCAAATAATTAAAGTGTTGGGTTGTAAGGAGGAAAAGTTCCTTATCACCTATCTTGGTTTGCCTTTATTTATAAAAAAAATAAAATATGAACTTTGGAATCCGGTTATTAATAAATTTAATAGGAAAATTCAAGGTTGGAAAGGATTTTTGTTATCCTATGCAGTAAAAGTACAACTTATTAAACACACATTTCAAAGCCTCCCTATTTAATTCATGTATTTCCTAAGGATGTCAAATAAAGTGGAAAAGACTTTATAAATACTACAAAAAAATTCTTATGGAATGGCACTGAATGCAAAAAATGTATACATCTAGTAGCCCGGGACACTTGATGCCAACCTTTATAGAATGGGGGTCTTGGATTGAGGAAGTTGAGAGATTTAAATAGAGCTCTTCTAGCTAAACATGGTTGGAGGATTTTCACTGCAGCATTAGGGAAATGGGCTAGCATTATCCAAAACAAATACTTTGAGGGTAGAAACCACTTTATTAGTTGCTCTAATACTCCATGTGGGTCTATTTTTTGGAAAAATATTATCAACAGTAGGAAATTTATATGGCAAGGTCTAAAATGGAGAGTAGGTAGGGGGGACAAAATAGAATTTTGGAAAGACCCTTGGATTCAAGAGAAGACTTTAGCGAACTACAAAAATTTCAAATATAAAAAGAATATTTAACCATAACCTATGGTAAGAAAATTAATGGTTACATTCATAGGGTGGGCGATTTTTAGGAGTCGAAAATCCTACAAGAAGATATGCAAGGCCCGGGGGTAAAGATCTGCAAAACCTTTTAAGGAGTTATTATTTAGGTAAAGGTTCAAAGGAGGATAAGATAATTTGGGGAAGAAACCAGCAAGACCAATACTCGATGAAGGATGGATATAGAGTCTTGGGAAAAGAAACCTCAAAGAAACCCAAGCTTAAAAGAATTTGGAAGCTAAACATCATCCCTAAAGTTGCTATATTTTTTGGGCTGCCATTCTCAATAAGATCCTCACGAAAGACAATATGTTCAAAAGAGGAATTGTGGTTCCAACTATGTGTGTGGTGTGTAATAAAGAGGATGAGTACGTGGACCACCTGTTTAAAACTTGTGATTTTTTTGTGATATCTTAAATATGTTATTGAGAGAAGTTAATTTTTCTTAGGTCATTCTAGATTCTCTAATCAAGATTTGGGAACACTGGAACTTAGGAAGTAGTATGTTTTAGAAAAAATGCATTCCACATATTTGTTGGGGGATTTGGTTGGAAAGAAACATACGAGTGTTCAAATATAAAACCAAAGGAATAATTGGGGTTTATACTAGGATAAATATAGCCCTCTTGGAGGATTGTATTGAAAACATTATCAACTAGAAAAATCTTGCAATGATCCTCTCTAGAGAAAAAGATATCTTAAATATGGAAAAAATCAATAAGGTGAGACTAGATACTAGATGGGAATGTCCTCACAAATATTGGATAAAAATTAACTTTGATGGGGCTGCGAAAGGCAACCTGGGTCATGTTGGTGGTGGGGGCCTCATTAGGAATGACAAAGTTCAAGCAATGGTTGCATATGTTGAGGATCTAGGAATTACCATAAATCACCAAGCTAAAGCAAGGGAAATGCTTACGAGCCTTTGAATTACAGTAAATTTGGGTTTAAGAGAATTGTTCTCCAATGGGATTCCAAGAATATTATAAATTCTCTTCAAAAAAGGGAGCTAAATAATTCTAGCATTTTCCAAATAATTACAGATACAAGGTCTATTTTTGGAAACCTAGAAGAAAGTCAAATTAAACATATTTATAGAGAGGGAAACAAAGTTGTCGATAGAATGGTGAATATGGTAGTTAGATCTAAGAATTTCAAGGTCTAGTCATACACCACCATGGAATTGAAAGAAATTATAAGAATTGATAATGAAGTTAGCAGATAAAGAGGGCAAAATAAAGTAGAATAATTATTGGGATCATGCGATGAAGGATTTGAGCACACTAAATTACATTGTTGTCATCGATTTATTTATCAGTTATGTAAAGCATTGAGCACTACATAAGCCTTATAAAATAGAAGGATAACGGAAGGGATATTATTTTAACTTCTCCATCAGCAGGTTTAGCCCAGGTATTTTTGTTTTACTAAGATAAATCTATCTTGCATTTGTCTGATCTTCTCTTATTTTTTTCTTGTACATCATTTGAGCTCTTTGTAAAGGGTCGGGGCCCTTCAACCATTTTTTATCAATACTAAAAAATAATATTTCATTAAAGTAATACAAGTGAATGTCACTATAAAATTTTATACTTGACCCCAAAAGCAAGAAGAGAGAGCAACCATTTTCACTTGGTTCCAACTTTCAAATTTTACAAGGAAAACTTTGGAGCTACTTCTTGTTTTTTTGGTTTTTTATTTTAAATATTAAAGCAACACATTTGATAAATTTCCAAAACAAAATCCAAGATAATATGTGATGTATTGTAAATAATACTACCACTAGAACTTTGTGGTTTGCCTTTGATTTCATCCATGATATGATGGGCTAACTTTGAATTGAGTAAAAATATTACCATTAAAGGAATAAGTTAAATATGAAGACTCAAAAATAAAATTTAAAATAATATATTTATATTTGTCTCCCTTTTGATAGTTATTATGGATGTTATGAAATATTGAAAAATATTTCATGTGCATATTTTCTTAATCCATTCCTTTATGGGTATTCAAAGTAATAAGTCTCTACGGGCTGTGTTGGTATGGAGTCTCAGCCAAAAAATCTATGATTTGACAACACAGTTTATCGACCCCATCCCGATGGAGAAAAGTCAACATTGTACTAGGTTGCAATGAGGTATTCTATCATCCCAATGAAGAATGAATTTTAAGTCCTTCCCTTCACAAGTTTTGGACTCTAGCCAAGTGCTTGTAGGCTATGAAAAGCATAAACCACGTATCAAAAATCTAAATTTGGTTTTCTTCATCACCACATTGTAATGAGGATGCAGATCAGAGGAACCAATATACTTGTAATCCATGTGATTATCTATGCTAACATTATCACATCTATTCTAATGTTGATCTAAACTTCTAGAGTCTATAAATATGGAAAAACATTGAGGGGCTTACAATTTGAAGTGGTCTCACTATCATAGCGATCAAGCTGACTCTTAGAAAAGTAGTTCATCTTCGAGCAATGAAGAATATTGGCGGAGCACTAACACCCCCTGAACTAGTCAAGTTTCACATAATTAAAATTGGAGATGTTCATCTCCATATTTTTTGTTGTCCTCTAAAGATACAAGTCAATGAAATGTATTTTCATTGGGTATGGTGAAGGAATCAAAGGATATAAGCTATGGATCCCAAAAAAACACCACCATGCATATAGCCAAGATATCATCATCATAGAAGAGTTTGCTAGTGAAAAGCAAGAAAATTTAGATACTTAAGGAAATGAAGAACAACAAGGAATAAATTTTGAAATAAAAAATCAACAAGCTGGAAATTACCAGCAGGTGTTGCCAAATACAAGTGTCACTCATGTTTCAACTTCATTATGTGATATGCAACCGCTTGTAAGTGGATCTAATGATGAAAGGCAAGTATAGTAGCAATAAGAGACTACTATGGAGAGTAATAAGCCTATTCATAATGAAGCACATCGAAGAAATGAGATAGAACTCAAAGTATAAAAAATTGAACAAAGTGATCAAATGATAAGGAGGAGTCTTCGACAAAGAAGAGCACCTGATAGGTTTGGCTATGAACCAAGTGATTTTAGTTATTTTGCATTGTCTTCCATGTGTGACGATCCAAGAAGTGTGAAAGAGGATCTTAATAGTGATGAAGCTATTCATTGGAAAAATGCTATGGAAGAAGAAATGAGGTCACTTGAACAAAACTAAACTTGGGATTTTCAACCATTGCCTAAGAATATAAAAATAGTTGGTTGTAAATGGATTTTTAAGAGGGAGTACAAAGTTGATGGTTCAATAGAAAGATATAAGGCAAGGTTGGTGGCAAAATAATATACTCAAGTAAAGGGTATAGACTTTAACAAAACCTTCTCTCCTATGGAAAAAATTGCTTCAATTAGATTAATATTGTCAATGACAGCAACTTAAGATTGGAAATTGAGCAAATGGATTTGAAGACAATTTTTCTTCATGAGAGGTCAATGAGGACATTTATATGCAACAACCGAAAGGGATTGTAGCAAGTGGGAGTAGTAATTTGGTGTGCAAGTTGAAGAAAGCACTATATGGCTTGAAGCAATCCCTAAGACAATGGTACCATAAGTTTGAAAAGCATGTGATTGAGCATGGTTTTACAAGAAGTTATGGAGATCATTGCATCTACTTTATGAAAAAGGTAAATCACTTTATTATTTTGGTCTTGTATGTTGATGATATTATTTTTCTTAGTGACTCAAAGAAGTTGGTAAAAAGGATAAAGTATGAATTTTCAAAGAAATTTGACATGAAAGACTTGGGTCCATTGCATTATTTTTTGGGAATTGAAGTTAAAAGAGATTGCATGATAAGAAGGCTTTGGGTAAGCCAAAGAAAATACATAGTGTATCTCCTTGAACTCTTTAGAATGGATAAGAGCATTCCTATGAACACTCCATATCAAGTGGGAGTGGTATTGTCAAATGAAATGAGTCCAAAGAACAAGCAAGAAGAGGAGGAAATGACACATGTGGAATTATTGTTTTGTTTAGAAAACTCTAGAAGTGTGAGGAACCTTATCTAGATATTTTGTGGTAACATGTTGGAGCAGAGAATGGATCATAGCAAGCCTACCATTGAAAGTTTTAGTGGGCAAAAATTATACTTATGGAAGCTAAAAATAGAATATCTCCTTGTAGAAATAGATTTGAAGGAGACTATCATCAAGGATACAAAGCCAACAACAATTAGTCAATAAGACTATGACAAGATGAATGACAAAATTATTGCCTTGATTGGTTTGAACCTTGTAGATTCAGTCTTAATAAATGTTATTGGAGCCAACTTAGAAAAAGAGCTTTGATATAATCTTGGTAAGCTCTATGAATCAAATTCACTCATGAATTTAATGTTTCTTAGAAATAAATTGTATGCATTAAAAATGGTTGATGGAGGAAATATAGCTAAATATTTAAACACCTTTAACACTCATAAATTAGTTGAAATTAGTTGGTTATGAGATCAAAGAAGAGGAACAATGTATTTGTTTGCTTTGTAGCTTACCAGACTCATGGGACAATCTGATTGTAGGAATCAGTGGAGCACAAAAGTGGAAAATCTCAAGAAGGATGAGATCATTGGTCAACTTCTCCAAGAAGAAACCAGAAGAAGGACCTCTAAACCTACTAAGAACATAAAAGTCTTAGTTTTTAGGGATAGAGGATGAAGTTGAGAAATAAAGGGTGATAGATTCTATGACAATGGCTATAGGTCCAAATCAATAAGAATATTTCCAAGCAAAGGAAATAAGCAAGAGATTATTTGTTAGAAATGCAAGCAAGAGGGGCACACAAAAAGTGAGTGCAAGGCTGATCTTGTTAGATTTTGATGCTAAATATTTAATGAAAAACAACCACAAGATCTAGAATAAGCATACTATATCAAATATAAGATAATGATAATATTTAAAGCATATAAAACTCATGAAAGGATTTTGAAATAACTCATAAAACTACCATTAACAAAAGCTCATGAAAATAGTATTTTGATATAGAATGGAGATCTCAAACTCCCCATATTTCATACATGCTTCTACATTATATCTCTACCTTATTATCTACTCGATATTGTGTCTCCTCATATGCTCACACAAAGGCCAATATATAATGGGATGTGACTCTTCACCTTCATATTCTATGGACTCATGTGCACATGGACTATTATGCACATTTACATTATTGATACTTTGCACATTCTAATAATACTTGTGCATTTATTACATTGCATAAAGTAAATACTCACACCCTAATCTAAGACACACTCCTAATATAAATATGTACCCAAGGTGGTACATTAGCATGTACCAAATAATATAATATATTCCAATAGATCTTTCCAAGGAAAAACAAGAATATTTAGCAGCTCTATCAACTAGTGAAGGGGGATTGTATATTGGTATATTCTTGATAATGAATGTCCAAGATGGAGCATGGTTAATTAAATCCGAAGCATCCTTTCACATGACACCACATAGAGATTAGTTCAAGGAATATGCAACAAGTCACTATGGAAAAGTATTATTTGATGATATTTATTACTATGAAGTTGTTGGTAAAGGTAGTGTAAGAGTTAAGCTTAGTGATGGAAGGATCAAAACCATACCAAATGTAAAACATATTCCAGGATTGACATAAAACTTACTCTCAGTAAGTCAACTTGTAGAGGTAGGCATTGAGACTCTCTTTGGCAAAGATGAGTGTAAGTTAGTTCATGGAGCCATGGTCTTGGTTAGAGGTATAAGATATAGAACCTTGTACAAGTTATATGTAGTCCTTGCTGAAGTTGGTAGTGCAAATACAAGCTTTACAGAGATGCAAATCCATAAAAACAATAAATATGTCAAAAATGATGTTGTGTCATAGAAGGATGACACCTCTTGGAGAGAAGAGCCTATGAGAGATGTGCAACAAGCAAATTGTTTGAGGTTTGTAAGGTATGAAGTTTGGTTCATTTGATTTTTGTGAAGCATGTGTGATGGGAAAACAAAAAAAAAAATCATTTAATTCAAGTGAATATAGGAGCAAAAAAAATCTTGAATTAATACATTCTGATGTATGTGAACCAATGGAAGTGGCTTCCATGGGAGGGTCCAAATGTTTTATCACATTCATTGATGAATTTTCAAGTAAGTCATGGGTATACTTCATGAAATAGAAGAGTAGTGCTTTAGATATGTTCAAAATATTTGTGGCTGAAGTTGAAAGACAAACAAGGAAGAAGGTAAAAGCACTAAGGATTGATAATGGAGGTGATTATTACTCTAAGGAGTTTGATTCATTTTGTAGGTTGCATGGCATTGCAAGGTATAAAACTACACTATACTCCCCACAACAAAATAGTATTACGGAAAGGTTAAATAGAACCTTAGTGGAGAAGGCAAGGAACATGAGAAAGGATGCACACTTAAGCAAAATGTTTTGGTCTGAAGCTTTACATATAATAAATTTTGTGAAAAAATTATCTTCTAGCTCTTTTTTGGGTGGAAAGACACCAAAGGAGGCTTGGAGTGGAAAAAATCCCAAAATAGCACATCTAAGAGTCTTTGGATGTGAAGCCTACATGCATGTTCCTAAGGAGAATAGAAGAAAACTTGATAACAATCCAGTGAAATGCATTTTTATTGGGTATGAAGGAATCAAAGGATACAAGCTATGGATCCCACAAGAACACCGCCATGCATATAGTTGAGATGTCATCCTCAAGGAAGAGTTTGCTGGTGAAAATTAAGCAAATTTGGATACTCAAGGAAATGAGAAACAACAAGGAATAACTTCTGAAATAAAAATCAATAGGCTTGGAATTATTAGCAGGTGTTACCAAATACAAGTGTCACTCCTATTTCAACTCCATTATATAAGATACAACCACTTTTAAGTGGGTATAATGATGAAAGGCAAGTACAAAAAAAAGAAGAGACTATTATGGAGAGTAATTATGAGAGTAATCAGCCTATTCATGATGAGTTACAATCGATAAATGAGATAGAACTCAAAGGATTAGAAATTGAACAAAGTGATCAAGTGACAAGGAGTCTTCAGAAAAGAAGAGCACCATATAGGTTTGGTTATACACCAAGTGATTTTAGTTATTTTGCATTGTCTTCCATGTGTGATGAGCCAAGAAGTGTGAAAGAGGCTCTGAATAGTGATGAAGCTATTCATTGGAAAAATGCTATGGAAAAATAAATGAGGTCACTTAAAAAAAATTTAACTTGGGATTTGCAACCATTGCCTAATAATAGGAAAGCAGTTGGTTGTAAATGAATTTTTAAGAGGAAATACAAAGTTTATGGTTCAATAGAAAGATATAAGGTAAGGATGGTGGCAAAATTATATACTCAAGTAGATTCTATAGACTTTAACAAAACATTCTCTCTTATGGCAAAACTTGCTTTAATTAGATTACTATTGTCAATGGCAGCAACTAATGATTAGGAAATTGAGAAAATGGATCTGAAGATATATTTTCTTCATGGAGAGCTCAATGAGTACATTTATATGTACCAACTGGAAGGGCTTGTAGCAAATGAGAGTAGTAATTAGGTGTGTAAGTTGAAGAAAACACTATATGGTTTGAAGCAATCTCCAAGACAATGGTACTACAAGTTTGACAAGCATGTGATTGAGCATGGTTTCACAAGAAGTGATGGAGATCATTGCAACTACTTCATGAAAAAGGTAAATCACTTCATTATTTTTGTCTTGTATGTTGATGATATTCTTTTGCTTAATGACTCAAAGGAGTTGGTAAAAAGGACAAAGTTTGAATTGTCAAGAAAATTTGACATGAAAGGCTTGGGTCCATTGCATTATTTTTTGGGAATTGAAGTTAAAAGAGATCACATGACAAGAAGGTTTTGGATAAGCCAAAGAAAATACATAGCAGATCTCCTTGAAATATTTAGAATGGATAAGAGCACTCCTATGAACACTCCATATCAAGTGGAAGTGGTATTATGAAATGAAATGATACCAAAGAACAAGTAAAAAGAGGAGGAAATGACACGTGTACCATATGCAAGTGTAGTTGGAAAGCTCATGTATGAAATGGTGTATACAAGATCTGATTTAGCCCATACAGTGGGTGTTGTAAGTAGATTCATGTCCAATCCAAGTAATAAATATAGGGTTATTGTTAAGAGGATAGTGAGGTATCTACAAGGGATAAAATATTGTGCAATATGTTATGGTACAGTCTAAAACAAACAATTACAAGGTTTTGTTGATTCAAATTTTGAAGGAGATGTGGATAAGGGCAAGTCCACAAGTGCATATAGCTTCATATTGTTTGATGGTCTAATTAGTTGGAGAAGTAAGAAGCAAGAAGTGGTTGCTTAATCTACAACATAAGCTTAGTATATTGTTGTTGCAGAGGCATCCAAAGAAGTTATATGGCTACATTTATTATGTGAGGATGTGGAATTTGAGCAAGGACCAATACCTCTTTGGTGTGATAACCAAAGTGTAATTGTTCTTGTAGTGAATCCCAAGTTTCACTCTAGAACTAAACACATTAGAGTGAGGTTTCACTTCAATAGAGAAGTGGTAGAATTTGGAGAGGTCGAGCTACTCAAGGTGAAAATAGAAAGGAATGTAGGAGATGCATTTGACCAAGCCATTGACTCCACAAAAATTTACTTGGTGTCAAGGCAAGGTAGGTTTATAACCTTGGTCAGAGTAGTCATCAAGTGGGATATTGTTCGATCAGTGGTCACTTCACTATCCAATTGGTGTCCTATGTAGGTTTGTAGTGGTAGAGGTCAAAGACCACCTTTTTTATCCATAGTGGTGAAGGTCAGAGCCCATATTTTTTGTCTATAGTGGTAGAGGTCAGAGCCCACTAAGCCTAGTTCTAGGTAGTGTTGGAGATAATATAATATTTTCTTATTTATAAAATAGGAGGTAGACTGAGAGGTATGCAAAAATTTTCCATGCTTGTTTTGTAGTGCTCTATTGCTGGTCTAAAACAAAAGGTAAAAATATTTAGCTATTATTGTTTGTTATTATATCATTTTGGTAATGTAGAGAGGGGTGGCTACTCTATTGTATGATAGGTTAAAATCCTAGGTTTAGGTATTGTGTTATAACAACCATTGTATTGTTACAACCATTTGCTGAATGGTGTGTTGTAAATAACCTTGCTATAAAATAGAGAATATAACCAATATAGAGCTAAGTCCCTATTTTCTATGTACTTAATTATTTTTTGTTGTATGTCTGTCTATTATTTTGTTCATTTTCTTTGTTCCAAGTGTTAAAGTTACTCCACAAGGAGGATGTAGATCAGAGGAACCAATATACTTGTAGACCATGTGATTATCCATGCTAACATTATCACATCTGGTCTAATATTGATCTAAACTTCTAGATTTTATAAATATAAAAAAATGTTAAGGGGCTGATAGTTCAAAGTGGTCTCACAATCACAGTGATCAAGCCGACTCTTGGTGAAGCAGTTCATCTTCTAATAATGAAGGATATTGGTAGAGCACTAACACCCCTTGATCTAGTCAAGCTTCACATAGTTCAAATTGGAGATGTTCATATCCATATTTGTCATCATCCTCTGAAGATACATCTTGGAGGTTGAGGAAGCCTAGAGAGGGTGATGCGTACAATCGTACTTGATAATAATATGAAGCTAAATACATGTCAAGGGTATCTAGCATGTAGAGGGGTGATATTGTTACTCTGCATCTCATCCAAGGTTATGGATTTCTCACTCCAATTCTTAGGTATGGTAGCTAAAAAAGGATATCAACAACTTGTATTTTTGGGTTGGAGAGAATTCTAAGTCAAAGATGGATCTCTTTGAAGTTTGAACTACAGGTTCGTGATGTGTTGGAATAATTTTCAAATGATTCAATAGACAATTCAAGGGCATTGCATGCATTCATTGTGCACTACAACCAAAGGATCCTAGAAAATCTGCTTTCTTACTTGGATACTCTCTTACACCATTGCAAAAAAAACCCACAAAGTTTTGTGAGGGATAAAAAAATGCCCAATTGGATTTCTCCAACTATTGAACCATAAAAACCTACCCTTTTCTCTTGTACATTAAGTAATAAAGCTAGTCAAAATGATTTAAGAGGATAACCATACACCGTTACATTCCTCAAGGTTGAAGCAGTTCTATAGAATTTTCTTTGGTACCTATCTATTGGTACCAATGCCATTTATACCTCTAATCTAGAGTGGAATACCATGTGGTTGGACCTAACATATTCTAAAATTACAAATCATCCAATTTACGGGGCATCTATGATTTTTTTATTTGTGGGGACTTCCTAACAATATGCGCTTAGGTGTAGGCCATGCATGCATTTACCAAGGGCTAAAAAATCCCAAGGGGGGCCAAGTAAGCCTTATTTTGTAATGAGAGCCCAACCATATCTAAGAAAATTGCACCTCTATAATAGCAAACCACACATATAACAATGAATTGCACATCATGTGGAAAAGGCTAAGTGGTTTTTAGCCTCTTTGGGGCTCCCTAATGGTATCTAAATGAACTACTTGGAAATCAAAACTTCTAAAGTTTCCAAGTCCTAGACAACAAGTGAATCACTTGCTAACTCAAGCAAACTACCCTATTTTTTGAGCAAATCACACAAATTTTTGAGCAAATCAGTATCCTACCTAAACTACAACTAAACACCTCTAATGAGTGGATTATTTATATTTTTCAAAAAATTATTTGGAACCAAAAAAATCTAAATTACCCTTTTTTTTTTGCTTTTTCACCTACGTTTTTGCATTTTTCATATCATGGACACCTCATCTACCTCTATTATCCCTCCAATATTAGAATCTCTAATAGCTTCACCACCTTTCACATCTACCAATTTATCCATTATTTTTCCACTATCACCTATAGTAGTTACCACAATGGAAGCAAGACCATTAGAAGAGGTAGGGCCATTAGAGGGACAAGGTTAAAAAATAAAAGGGTAAAGAGGAAGAGGAAAGATCCTACATGGTATAGGACAATGCGACCACAACATGGGAATTATCCTTGAAGGCCCATAACACTTGGAGGAGAATGTGTATTCCCTAACCAAAACCTAAGTCCATCTAGGTAGGTTATTCCAGTCCTTGGTGCTTAGTTACCACACCTCTATGGGCTAACTAAGATCAATACCACTCACTTGGTATTGGAAATGACTACTCAAACCTACACGTTTGAGGAATCACCACTACTATCTTGTGAAGGGTTCCACAACACTTAGTTGGGATACACTCGATCCTACTCGTTCAAGGTGCAATGATTCACAAGAAAACCTGTCTATTGTATTTAGATAACTTCTTCCAAGTTCATGAGTTCTTAGCTATTGCATTCTTGCAACTCCTTCTAAGACTCATATCTACCTAGTTATTGCATTCTCACAACTCCTCCCAGGATTGGGCTTTATCTGACTTGGGTCCCACAAGAGATTCTAACCATCCCAAGTTAACCTTATCTCTAATAACATTGTTGCACTTTAAAGCATACTTCTAAAGTAAAGCAACATACATTACATAATATCAAAAGCACTTTAAGTCAAGTCATCATGTATTTTATTCGAGATGCTAAAATAGATAAACATGGTTGCCTCTTACATAAAAGTTAAATTTATCTTATCTCAAATGCTAGACATAAAGCTTCAAAAGACACATTCCTTTAACTTAAATGCTATAACATAAATGATCCAAGTATTTATCATAAAGCCATATAAAGCTCAATACCATCTTTCCTACTAAAATATTGCAATATCATCATAATGTACAAGATCCATGGTAACATTACAACAACATAAACCTTTAATTTGTACAATATTAAAATTTTAAAACACTCATTTAACAATACATTCTTTTGCATAGCCTTTGTTTCCATAACATTTATACATTCAAAAAGTACTATGAAGCCATCCACAAGAATATCCAAGCCATCTATACTTTGCAATCCTTTTTATAAAAGAGAAATCTACCCATGATCTTGAGGAATACTTAGGGATTAGGACAACTCCAAATGCAATGCAATTTAATCATACCATTAATACTATGCAAGCAACCATGCATAAGAAAAAAACCTTCAAGAAGAGAATCCATACTTCTCTCTCTATAAGGGTCCTTTTACCCATATGAGTATCAAAAACCAAAATAGTTTCTCTTTCAAACCAATATCAACAAACCAATTTATAAAAGAGAATCCCATAATTCTCTTTATAATGATCCCTTAACCCACATAGGTCTTGAGAACCATTATAATAGTTTCTATTTCAAAACCAAGATAAAAAAAAAAAATTATAAAAGAGAATCCCATACTTCTCTTTATAATGGTATCTTAACCCACATAGGTCTTAGAAACCATTATAATAGTTTCTATTTCAAAACCAATATTGAACTATTTTTCCTTAAAATCAAACCATCACTTACCAAGAATATTTCCATATAACAAACTAAAGTACAAACCAAAAGAGTTCACTTCTAAATTTATCAACTTTATATTGCAAAGGTAACATCCATCAATATTTCCTCTAATAAAAATGATTCTTTTAAAATAAACTCAACCTTCATAAAGTTGAAGAGTTACCTAAACTTTACTATAAAAATAATTTAATCTTTTCCTTCATCGAAAGTGAAACAAAGACTACTCTGACTAATGCACATCAAACAACCTATAAACAAATGTGATTGACCTCAATATAAAGTAAGAATATCGATTTACCATTACCAGATATGATACATTCGCTTAAAACAACAAGGAACATATCCCAAAAGAAAATATCAAGCATCAAGCACTCCAGAACACTCTCAAAGAATACATAAGGCAACAATGGGTTATACAAGCCCCTACGGACACATAAATTTGACTAGAAGGGCATCGGCCAAAGGAGAAAATACACATTACCAACCATTGATTGCTACATTCAAGCATGCACAGAACAATGAGCCAAAGCCAACATAGAGAAAAACCATAATACATAGTTCAAGAATGGTCATCTAGCTGACTACTGAGGTGATTTTTAGAGGTTTCAATTTAATAAACAACATTTTCCATAATACTTGCAAGCTACTCATGCATAACAACACAACCAACAAAAGCCAAACAGAAGCATGAGGTAATATGTTTCCAAAACCAAAGGAATAGAACCAATCAAGACAAACATTAAAGTACATGGTAAACTACCTTTGCTAGGATCATCCAATATCCTCCTCTCCAAATACGTGTTACCTCCTTCCAAGCTCCTAGTGTCTTCCCTCTAGAGCAAATACAATCCCTCCAAAACTTTCTACTCTATTCAAATAGGCTTGGGTGCTCTTTGCATGGTGAAGGTAACATTCAAAAGCTCAAGAAAATATTACACATCATTTCCAACATGATGCTAATTAAAGCATCACCCAAGTATGGCAAAATTAAAAGGTTTAATATAAACCATTTAGATTTCATTCCAAACATTAGGAACATAATGCAATAATTAAAGTATTCCTAAGAATTTATTTAATAATTCACTTTATTAATTTTAATTTCCAATATTAGCTTTTAGTATTGACATTAAATGTCACCAATCTAATTAATACTTTACTAGTCTAAAGTATTAAAGCCACCATTTAATTAACACTTTAATAATTCCAAAGTATTAATGTTACCAATTAATTAACACTTAATAATTATTATCCAAAAAAATCTATGCATACCACAAACAAACATAGATTCACACCAACAAGATCACACACCATTGTTTTATCCCTAAGTAGATAATCTTGTTTAAGATAGTCTAATGGTATTGCAAACCTATAAGGAGACTCATTGCACAAGCAACATCTTGACCCAATGGTGTGAACATGAAAATAAGCAAAATGCAAATGCATCTACATGAAGGGTATTTTGTTACCCTGAGTTGTCGATGACCAAGTCATCACCATCATTTCCCAAAATATCTCTCAATTTAGGTGGTTCACTCTTATAATCCCACCAATGAAAACCCTTGGTTATGCAACCACAAATACATTAGTAGTACCATATTCCAAGCATAAAATACAATTACTCAATCATATTGACATCATAAAAATGAAGTTACGTAATTAAGCATTCACACAAATACATAATTAATTGCTAATAATAATTTTTTCCAATAAGGGTTATTACATACTCTCCCCTTGGACTAAACATAATCCTCTATATTTTTTAGCAAGAGAGTAACAATTGTTTCATTCAAATAAGTATGAAAATTGTTGCTTCATTTCTTCAACATTTTCCCATGTGGCACAATTCTCAAAATACTAGTTCCACTAGACCTTATATTGATCTAAGGTTTGTTTCCTTAATACCTTGGAATAAAACCCTAGAATATTAACTTATCTCACCTCAATTCCTGAGGGATTTGCCATCTACAATTTAGAAATACTCCACATGTGAGTAGGATCAACAACATATTTCTTGAGCAAGGATATCTGGAAAGTATTATGTATCTTTGATAGTTTGGACAACAAAGTGAGCCTATAGGTATTGGAAAAATCTTATCAATGATTTCAAAGGGCCCAAAAAAGTGAGTATCCAACTTGGTTGAATTGATGGCAATTTTCATGGGTCTTACCCTCAAGAAAAATTTGTCCCCTACAAAGAATTCTCTTGGTGATATTTTCAGATCAACATAGATATTTTGGTGATTGGTCTCTTCCTTGAGCCTAAGTCAGATTACCCTGAGCTATTCTTCCATCTCTTAGACAGTGTCTAATCTAATCATCACCCAATAATTTGAATTATCCTATGATGAATATGTTTTGCATCTTTTGCCATACAAGAATTCAAATCGGGCCATCCCCAATGATGCATGGTACCCATTATTATATACAAATTAACAAGATGCAAAAAGTATTTCTACTTTGACTTTTGGTCCATACAATACATGTGTAGCATATCTTCTAAAATCTTGTTTACCCTCTCATTCTAACCATCTATTTTAGGATGATATGCAAAACTAATATTCAGCTTAGTGCCAATTGCACAATGAAGAGTCTGCCCAAATTTTGATGTGAACTTAGAATCTCTATCTGATATGATCACCTCAGGAAAACCAAGTAGCCTAAAAATTTCTTTAGAAAACTTTTTTTCCACCACTAGTGCATCATCCTTGATGTTCCCTGGTATGAAATGTGCAACCTTGGTCAACTTATCAACCACTACCAAGATTGCATCATGTTGGTACCTAGTCTTAGGTAAACCCACAATAAAATCCATAGAGATTACCTACCATTTTTGCATAGGTATATCATGTGGGTACAATTTTCCTATTGGGTGTTGATGTTCTACCTTCACCTTGTGGTATTCTAAACATCTTGCAATGAAATTAGTGATATCTTGCTTCATTCCAATCCAATACATCCTTTTCATGTTTTTCCTTATTTTTGACCCTCTTAGATGAGTAGAATAGGGAGAATTAGGTACCTCTTGCATAATTAATCTCCTCAGGTCACCTATTTTGGGTATAACTACTCTATATTTAAAGCATAAATATATATATTTTATGTTGAAATATTTATTCTCTTTAGGATTTCTCTCAGTTTTATCTTGGATTTCTATGCAATACGGGTCTTATAGGTACATTTCCTTGACCCTATCCATCAAGTCTATATGGCTCAGGGTCAATGCGACTATGCGCCTTCTCCTACTTGAGGCATCTACAATCTTATTCTCTTTTTCTTTGATATACTCAATACCAAATTTGCATTCAGCTAATAACTCTACCCATCTTCTTTGTCTTGTGTTCAACATAGGTTGGGTAAAAATATACCTCAGACTTTGATGGTATGTTCTTAGCTCAAATGGTATGCCCAAAAAATAATATCTCTAAACCTTTAGGGCATGCACAATTGTTGTCAATTCTAGATCATGTGTAGCATATTTTATCTCGTGCTTCTTTAGTTTTCTAGACTTGTAGGATACTATAGCCTCTTTCTAAGACAATAACCCACCCAAAACTTCTAGGGAAGCATTTGTACACATGGTAAAAATCCCAAGAGGATTTGGTATTTTGAGAATTAATGTTGTTTCTAACTTATTTTAAAGCCTCAAATGTAGCCTCACACTTATCTGTCCATTTGAACTCTTTCCCCTTGTAGACACAAAAACCTAGGCATCCACAAAACCTCATTTGCATCCTACATCACAACCCTGCATAATAAAAATTATATACCTAAGTCAAAACTTAGGTGTATAAAATCCTGCACATTATCCTATTTTCCATATTTTTAATAAATTTGGAAAATCAACCTAGGATAAGCTGCCTAATCAATAGACATGTGTCCTAGCAACCTCACTACCCCACCTTACCACATATCACCCACTTATGTCCCCATTGTCCCTTCACATGGGACATCCCTTACACCTCACTCCACTTGCAGCCACATCACCCCAGTTAAGTGAGACACCATGGGTGAATCACTCTAATTACCCCTTCCATTTGGTAGCCTTGGATTGCCACTTGGACATCCTGGCTTGCCACCTCCCTTTTTTTTCCAAAACCCTAAAGGGCCTATAAAGGCACCTTCACCCCACCAACCAAAAAAGGCTAAGAATATATACCATCAAGATGCTTAAATAGCACTAGGAGCTCGCATGCATCCCGAGGATACCAGAGATATAAAACCTCAAAGTCCATTTTTGGAGCCTTCTACCATTTAGTCAAAACCACCTGTCTATGGTTACATAGTTGAAAATGCCCTCGTGTGGTTTTCTCATCGCCCATACATGTTTGACCAGCCCAAACCATACATTTGTGGTTGCTCAGAACCAAAAAAACATGATGCGCATAGATCAGTAAGTTTAATTTTAGCAAGAAGTGCTTGAGGGGGTTGAACAACATCTCCAAACAAAAAGTTGTTTGTGATTTGGTTCGTGTGCATTCTCCGGATGTGGTGTTTATTTAGGAGACTAAATTGGCTATTGATAGTATGTTCAGTATTGCTCCCAAGTTGTGGATAAGGGGGCAATGCCAGTGTATTGGTGCATGTGGATATGCTGGTGGTGTTGCTTGTTTATGGGATCCGGTTAAGATATCCCCTCTTACTTGGATTTCTAGCAGATGGTCTATTTTGATGGTCGAGCATGATAATGAATCTGGTGAAACCATCCTACTTACAAATGTGTATGCTCCTATTGATTACAATGGTAAAGTGAATTTGTGGGAGCACATTTGCTTTGTGAGAAGTTTGGTTCCCCTGTACCCATGGATTTTGGCTAGAGACTTCAACTCTATCACTTGTCTGGAGGAGAAACGTGGTGGGGTGGACCGTCTCGAGCCTTTTTATTCTATCTTCAGTGCTCATATCTAGGCCCTAAAATTGGTTTAAATCAAGCTAGATAATGGGATATTTACTTGGCACAATAGAAGGTGTGGGGAAGCTTCCATATCAGAGAGACTGGATAGGTTTTTGATATCCAGTTATTGGATGGGTAATAACAAAAATGCTAGTTCTATGATTTTGGAGGGTAGGGGATCTGATCATTGGCCTATCAAACTCTCTGCTTTGGAGTTAGGGCTAAAAAAGAATTCCTCCTTTAAGTTTCAACTTATGTGGCTTCGTGATCCTAAGATTCATGATTTCATGCGAGGCTGGTGGACCACTGGAAAACCTCCTCATGGCACCGCTATGTATTCCTTTATGAAGTGACTATAATTTGTAAAACATAAATTGAAGAGATGGAATAGACTGAATTTTGGGAACCTTTCCTTGGCTAAGCTAGCAGCTCTTAGGAGGATGGAAGAAGCTTCAAGGAAGATTAGAGATTAGGGATTCATGAAGGAGCTTCTTGTTGAGGAATCTGAGGCTATGAAAGACCTTACTGAATGGGAACTGAGGGAAGAAATTTTTTGGAAATAAAAAGCTTGAGTAGATTGGCTTCAGGAAGGGGATATGAACACAACCTTCTTTTATAACTCAGTTAAGGCTTACCGTAATGGTAACCTGATTACCTCTCTTATGAATTCTTAGGGTGCCCTGCTATCTTCTTTTAGGGATATTTTAGAAGAGACTAAGAGGTATTTTTCCTCTCTCTTCAAGGAGGACTCCCTATCAGATGATGAGAATGAAAAGATTATTCTAAACTATATTCCAGCTATTATTTCTAGAGAGATGAATGAGCACTTGATGGGTCCAATTTCCCTTGAGGAGTTGGAAAATGTTGTATTAAATATGAAAAAAGGAAAATCCCTAGGCCCAGATGGATTCCCGATTGAGTTTTATCAAGAGTTTTGGGATTTAATCAAATTTGATCTTTTGGAGGTGGTCCATGAGTCCCAAAAGAACAAACAGATGCTAAGGGCCCTAAATGCTACCTTTGTGGTGCTTATACCCAAAAAAGAGGGAGCAAATTCCTTGGATATGTTCAGGCCTATTGCTCTCTACAATGTTGTGTATAAGATCATCACAAAAATTATTGCTGAGAGGCTAAAGATATGGTTGAGCAATGAGGAGCAAGGAGGGTTTGTTGATGGCCGAAAAATCTTGGATGGGGTTGTTATTGCTACAGAAGCTATTCACTCGATGGAAACTTCTAAGGAGAAAACTATGTTCATTAAGTTGGACATGGCCAAAGCTTATGATCGGGTCAGATGGTCCTTTCTTCAAAAAGTTCTTGCTGCTTTTGGATTTAAGGAGGAATGGATTAGATGGGTGATGAGTTGTGTTTCTTCTTCCTCATTCTCTATTCTTGTTAATAATGAGCCATCAGAGTTGTTTGAGGCCTCAAGGGGATTGAGGCAAGGAGATCCTTTATCTCCTTATTTGTTTATCATTATAGCGGAAGGGTTGGGAAGATTGCTCAAGTCTCAAGTCATGCAGGGTCTCATTCAAGGGTGGAAGTGGGATAGTAGTTTGCCACCTCTTTCCCACCTTCAATTTGTTGATGATACTACTTTGTTGGGAGTTGCCACTATCAGGGAAGTTGGCAATATTAGACAGTCTCTTGAAATATATCTTGGTGCTTCTGGACAGTTGATTAATGAGGACAAGTCTTCTATTTTCTTCTTCAATACCCCTCCTCTTATTCAAGCCAGGATTGCTCTCATTCTAAGATTTCAAGTTGGGACTCCCCCCTTCATTTATATTGGTATTCCAATTTCATCTCATTCTCTGCCTAGATCTTCTTGGTAGTCTATGCTTGATAAGTTTATAAGGAAGGTGAATCACTGGAATTTCAGATGGCTATCCACTGTAGGTAGAGTGTTGCTTTTAAAATCTATTGTTCAAGCTTTACCCATTTATAGATGTTTTGTACAAATAGCTCCCTCTCACTTCATAAAGGACATAGATGCTTTGTCAAGATAGTTTTTATGGTCTAGAAAACTTGATCAATCTAAATGGAGTTTGGTTAGGTGGGATTCTATATGTAGGCCGGTGCAAGAGGGAGGCCTTGGGTTGTAACAGACAACTCTTTTTGGGTAGGCTTTGGCTACAAAACTTTATTGGAGATGGTGTACCTCTCAAGATCAGATTTGGGCTAAAATATTATCTTGTAAATACTTGAGAGGTATTTATGAGGCTAATATCCCTAGAGTCAGCTTGGTTGGAAAAGGTTCAGTTATCTGGGACACTATAAAAAGAGGAGCTAATTTAATCAAGTAGGGTTTGTTTTGGATTTGCAATCAAGGATCAAATGCTCTTTTTTGGGAGGATTCTTGGGATGGCCACCCTCCTATATTGAATCAATATCCTAGGTTACGTTCCCTAAGCATTTTTTTCTTGGAAGCAAGTTGGTCTCATGTGGAGAACTTTAAAAAAATCCAGTCTTTTGGAAATATGGAGATGTACAGGTGGAAAGATCCGCAAGAATGGCCCTAGGGGGACTGGCCAAGGACAAAGAGGTGCTTGCTCTTATTCTTATGAGGAGGCCTTGTTCTTCATTGAGGGGTAAAGATATTCTATATTGGAACCCTGATCCTAAGGGAACCTACTCGATAGCCTATGGTTATCAGGTTCTTGATAAGCAAAAGTATGGGAGTCTTCCTATCACTTGGTCAAAAAAGGTGTGGAACAAATTTTCCTGGCCAAAATGTAACTTCTTTCTCTGGTTGGTAGCTCATAATAAATGCCTCACTTGGGATAATGTGAGAAAGAGGGGATTTCAAGGTCCCTCTTTTTGTATCCTTTGCAGTAAGAATGAGGATGACTCTTCTTATTTATTTTTCCAATGCTCCTTTTCCAGAGACATTTGGCACCGTTGGTGGAGTGCTTGGAACCATCCATGTTTTCATATGCTGTCCATGGTGGAGTTTTGGAGTAGTTTGGGCAGACCTCCGACCAAGGCCCCCTTCCTTCGGGTGGCTTGGAATTTGGGCCCTTCTTGCATCATCTGGTAAATTTGGCTTGAACAAAATTGACGCATATTTTAGGGCAGTTATTTGGTTGTTCAATAGATTTGGCAAATGATCATGTATATGGTTCAGGAAACCATCCATAGCAAATGTGATGTGGACCCTCTTTTGGATTCTAGGGAGGAGAAGGTACAACAAGCCCTTGGTCTCTTTAGGGATGGTGTGAACTCTTCTAGCCCTAGTAGGGTTCCTCAGCTCAGCAAGAAGGTTAGAAGAGATGGTAGGTGGAGGCCACCCCCTAGAGGAGTTTTAAAAATTAATACTGATGGATCATCCAGGGGTAATCCTGGACATGCTGGCATTGGCGGTGTTGGAAGAGATTCTATTGGTGGTGTCAGTTTTTTTTCCATTTATAAAGGTGTTCACTCCAACAATTTTATGGAATCTCTTGCAATTCTTGAGGCCTTGCAGAGGGGGTTTTATCTTGGTTGGCATAGGATTATCTACGAGTCTGAATCTCAAATTGTGGTTAATATTTTAAACAATAAAAGGGTGGAGGAAGTTAATTGGCAGTTGGCCTCTGTAGCTATTTAGATTATCAGAATGAGTGAAGAGTTTGAATTTATATCCTTTGTGCACATTCCAAGGGAATGGAATGTGGTTGTTGATTACCTAGCCAAAAGGGCTTCTGAGCTGCTGGATCATTGGAGTATTGATAATTGGGAGAGTCTCCTATCTGGGGACTCTCAATGCCTGTGGGAGTTGATCCACAAGGATGTACATAATTAATGTGGTTTGTTCTTGTTGTCTTTTCTAGGTGTCATTCTAGTCTAGTGGTTTTAGCTTGTTTGGCTATTTATTTGAGTCCTGGTTGGAAGCTCAGTTATACTCTGTAATCCAGACTTTTTATCAATAAATTTTTACCCCTTTATTTAAAAAAAAGTTTGATTTTAGCAAGACATCCAATTCAATTTTCTATGTTTTTTACAACTTTTATTTGAGGGTTTTATTGAATGGTTTTCATTCTTGTATACAAGTGCTACTAAACCCCCATTTGACTTTTCATGTGTGTAGAAAACAAGTATCTTGGAAATCTATTGAAGTTGGAGTGGTCCTATTGGTGGATATCAGAAGCCCACTCACCCTTTAAAGATGTACCTAAGGAGCGAAGAACACACAAGCTTGTTGAAGATTTTGAAGAACCACATTATCAAAGTATTGTAATAAAAAAAGAGGATAAAGCATTGTAACATTATCCCCAACACACTTGGGGTAATTTAAAAATCATTGTAAAATTGGGAGGTTCAGGCTCCCATGTATTAATATAAAGAATCAATTTTTTCAATATCTCTTTTTTGTGTTATATCTTTGTTTGTGTTCAATTTTTTTGGTTAAAGAAATGGTGATCATGATGGGACCCCCTAAGGGTTCTATTTTTTTTGCTTTGTTATTTTCTATTACTGATTTATGTTTTCTGTGATTGCAGGTTTCTAGAGCTTGATCGCATGAATAGTAGAAATCAGAATTGATAGATCTAGAGCTTATTTTAGTTTGGCCCTATTCTTGAGTAATCACAAGTGCATATTTATAGATTTTAGGAACTGTGTATCAGTGGTTGGACTTCCATAAAACCACACACCGATAGTTGGAGCACTGTAGAACTGCAGATCAACGATTGACAAAATTGAAAGGAGCAACAAAAGGATAACAAGTCTGTACATCTGAATCCTCATTTCTTTTCTATTACTTTCACATTGAATTTGGGTTAAATAGGAGTCTCTATCCCTATTTTATATTTTTTGCATTTAGGTCTTAGGATAGGCATACTAATGTTTTATAAAAAAAGAAGAAATCAAAGAATCTTCACTCTAGATCAGTTAGCAGAGCATTTGCATAGCTTGATTAGAAATAATATAGGCATATTTGGTGTTTCAATCCTATCCTACCTCATGTTCTATTACATAGCTAGAACCGTGGACCCATGGTAGGGAATTCCCAAATGCGTGTGCATGATTGGTTAACCGTGCAAAGGCGGTTTACTAGACCTAACCGCCCATCGACGGTTGGCCTTGAATGACAAAACCTTTTTTATATCTCACTTGAAATTAACTATTTTGACCCCTAATCTATTTTTTCTACTACTGTATATTTTTTTCTTTCTTCATTTGGGTAATAAATAGAATTACATGCCATATTGCATCACACAATAATAAACAAAGCCTTCACACATGCACTTGAATGTTGGACAAGGTTGGACTTCACCACCAGCCTCCAATATATTTACACCATTATTTGGCCAAAGCTAGCTTCAAGAACCATCGTAGCCATGGAAAATAGCACACATTCCTCTTCGTAGGGTGTATCGCTACCCATGGTGAATTGGATGAGGATTGGTAGGACCTAGGCTCCCTCATCGAATTTGGGTTTCATCTCCAAGTCCTAGTGGGTTTCACAACTCAGACTTCATCACCAGGTTAGTGTGTGAGAGCGTCTAGGCAAAATATGTAGACTCATTTTAGGGCTAAACATTTGCACATCATTTTTTTTTTTTACCAAAAACTTAAAAAAATAAAAAAAATTCAAAAAAAATAAAAAACTTTAAAAAAAAATCAAACTTTGCACAAACTTAGGAATAAAAACTTGTTTGTTTGTTTTCTTTGAGTGTTGTTTTGCTTTGTGCTTCCATAACACATTCAAACATATAAATTCACATTTTATATCTCATCCCACCTTTAGCGTATGGTAACAACTTGTGGTCAAGCCAGAAGGTTAGCCCTAGTTCAGAGTCAGTTGCCTTCTCCCATGGATCCATCTTAGTCCTATCAAGCCCCTAACACTTCAATGGTAGGGAAATTTAATGTAGCCCCTACTGTGTCCCTAACCCTAAATGTTGATACCTCTAGTGGTACTCCCATATTGGACATAGATCTTATGCAGAGGGCTACTCATATCACCATCCCTAAGACTCCTAGGAGTGAGCCACTTATACCATCAGATGTCATGTCACATATTTGGAAATGGACACCATTTGGCTATACCTGAATGTAGCTGGTCTGGTTTTCCCATCACTACCTCCACTAACCATTCCACCCTGCAACATTCCATTTATTTATCAGGAAGCCACCTTCCCGCACCTATAGTAGTCCAACCAAACCTTCATGAATCCACTTTTTTAATTGACTACTACCACCATAGCCCATAAAAATCCATCATCATATAACCAACATCCCTTCATATTGTTGAATCAAAATGTCATTTGCACCAACCCCCTCTATGTAGTGTATATTAGGGTTACTCCACAGATCCCTATATCCATATCATCCACCACACTTGTAATCCCTATGCATCATAACATCCCCCATTCAATGGTAATACCTTTTGCAACTTACCCTCCACAAACATCCACTAACATGATTGCCACCCAACCAAATTCATCATCCACCACCTACACAACCATACCATCTTCATCCATGACTGCCATGCAATAGGTCTTCTTGCAATTACAATAAATGATCATGGATAATGCTAACCAAAGCATTAATTCCAACCTGCATCAGCAATCGTAGGGACTAAACCCAAATAAACCATCCACATCTCAACCCCACACCTTTTTCACTCAAGATCCATCTTGGGTGTTTCATCCCCAACCACAACCATAGCCACTAATTCACTTCATCAAATGTATGCTAACCCTTTAAGTCATCATGCTATCATACCCCCATCACCTTATTATCATTAAATACCTCATAAGCAACCATACCATAATTCATTCAATGCTAGCATACCACATCATCCAAACCCCACCAATTATGCACAATATTACCAACAACAGTAAGCCAACCAGGGTTTTAACCCTCTAGAGGATCCTAAGTTCCAATTTTTGTAGAGTCAAATTGATAGCCTAGCCATGTATAGATTAGGTATGCAATACCAAAAACCCACCTTGAGGTAGCTACTCAATCACCCAATTCATGCTTTGGTACCATCATCGTCCTATTCGATAGACTTTCAGATTTCAAAGTTTAACATATTCAAGGGGGATGAGGACCCTTGAGAGCATGTAACTAGATTCATTAATGCATGCTTTAGGATAAAAAACAACAATGCACTCATGCTCCATACCTCTCCTTAGATATTTGGGGGAGATACCTTGGATTGGTACAACCACTTATCACATCAAAGTATTTACACTTTTGAGAAACTAGCAGACCAATTCCTAGAGTGGTTCTCTTTAAATATTAGAAAGAAGACCACATTGATCGATATAATTAATTTAATACAATATGATGATGAATCAGTCTATGATTTTGGCAACCATTGGAGGGCAGTCATGATCAAATTACCATTCTCTCTCCCTATGACAAAGTTAACATGAATGTTCACAAAGAGTTTTACCAATTCTATCTCCTTGTTGTTATAGCTACAATAATATAGAAAATTCAAAGAGGCACTCGTACAAGCTCAAGTAATAGAAGAGATCAAGATTCAAGAAGGTGAGATCAAACCCAAAAAGAAAGAATGGCAAAATAAGAATCTAAAGGGGAATAACCATGACCGGTCCAAGGTCGGACATGTTAATCAAGTAGTATTGGACCAAACTTTATAGCAAATCCAACAAGCCCAAGTCCAAGTACAACATCCCCAACAACAACAATAGCAACCACAACAACAAAATTATCAAGTGGTTCCACACCCACAACATATGCAAAACCAATTTCAACTTGCAGAGAGGAAACAACATCAATTAAGGCTCAAACGCAATTACACCCCATTACCTGAACCATATTCATCCATTTTCACATTGTCATAAATGAAGTTTGAAGATCTGAATAAGCCAAAACAAAAAATCTATAGAGAGCACCTATATTGCATCTTTCATCGGTAGAAAGTGAATGACATTGAGACCTACAATGGGTTTAAGAAAATTGTGCAAGATTTATTAGAAGTGGGGAAGATCAAGATTGACAACCCATTAGCCCAACCCAATCAAAACCTTGGGATATATTAGACACATTTGCCTCATCATATGGTGAATCAACAAGCAATGGGAGCATCAACTTCTAAATTTCCTCCCAATCAAGTTAATCATGTATCACAACTATACCAAGGTTTTATGGGGGCTATCAGTGTAGTCACCTGCGAGCAAAGAAAAATGACTCACACAAATGAGATAACCCAAGCAACACCAACTCCTGTAGCACAACCTAGTGTACCCATAAAACTAGGCCCAACCATTCTGCCTCCACCCATCCATAATCCAAATCATCCATCTCTCCCAATCATTAGCCTGAGAAGTCGATTGACACAGACCCTAAAAATGGCATCAACCAAACTATCAATATATGAGCTAATACAACAATCTTCCCCACATCGTGAGACATTGATAAAAATACTAAATTCCATTGAAGTGCAAATAAAATATCCTAACACCTTCAACACTTTTGTGGGGAGTGTCCACAATGCATGGAATCCTCAATGTTATTCTATGACTTTGAGAAAAAGAGCATATCATTGGAGCTACTTGATCCTCCATTGCATATTGTGGCTTGTATTGGTAGAAAACCATTTAATAGATTGCTCATTGATATCGGTTCCTCCATTAATCTCATCACCACCCTAAAAATAAAGCATCTTAACTTGTCATCATCCCATATCACATCATCCACCTTCACCCTGCGGGCCTTCAATGATGCTTTGTGTTCCACTGTGGAGAATGTAGTTCTACCTATCACCATGGGGGTGAAGACTATCCATGTAATCTTCCACATATTGTAAGGGGTTATGAAATATAACATACTTCTTGGACATCCCTATATTAGGGAAATGAAGTGTGTGCCATCGACATTACACCAATGTCTAAAATATGTACACGAGGGTAAATTCCATTGCATTCAAGTTGACACTAAGCCTTTCAAGTATTGCAACTTAATAGCAAACCCATATGAGCCATTGCTTCCATCCACCCATATTTCCATTCAGCCCCTCATTGTTTGAACCACCCCAACTAACACCACATCATCCAAAGTGCTTAGAGACCTTGCCAGTAGTTGATCCTGCTTTTGCATCCCAAAGCATCAACTCAAGTCAACCCTCATACACTTCATATCATTTTTCCATTGCATCTAATAATCCCACTAACCAACCATCAACTTCATTAGTTGCACCTCCTACTTCACAAACACAATTCACATTTTTAGCTCAACCAAATCCACCAACCACTAACAATCCCATCAAACCTAATCCACCTCAAACCTCACCACCAATTTTATCATAGATAGGGTCACCTATCCGAGAAGATCCATCACCAAGTGAACCATCACATCCATCTAAACTGCATACCACCATTGAAGCATCCACCTCATCACCTGAACCATCCACATCCTAGCCGACTCAAGTTGCAGTTCATCTCGCTAATCTAGGTATTGGTGAGTACATAGATGAGAGTATCATAGTAACACCACCTATCCAATTAGTTAGAGAGTATGGTTGCCTGCATGACCCACCTTTAGCTATAGGTGTAGTGTACACTATGGATTCCTAGCCAAATAGGATCAAATTTATATGGGGGAGTGGATTCTTCATCCAATCCACCTCCTCCTAATGAGGAACCCATACAAAAATTCGGTGTCAATCTAGAATATTTGTCCAACCTATATTTTCCCTTGTGATATTTTTGTAGGGTTAGCTGGTAGGGATTTGGTCTCAAATGACATGAATAGAGTCCACATCACATCATTGATTTACAATATCAAGAAGTTCATGATCGCTCTGGCTTAGGATATAGGTCATCAAACTCAAACTCTCCTTTCGAGCATACATTTCAATGACTCATCTTAGAGTATGAAGAAGAGGATAAGGAGAGTGAACCCAGTGATGATAGTAATGATGAGTACGTGGACCCTGACTTTGCACCTTATTTACATGAGGCCTTTCCAAAAATATGACCGCATATCGACATGATCAATTAAATATTCGATGTTGACTATGAGGAAGACTTTGGAGAGGAATTTGATGTCCTATCTATCACCTTCAATGATTTCAAATATGTGGCCCCCATAGTGTCCATTGATGACAAAAATGAGTACTACATCAGAATTTTTCTATCAATCAACCCATATTTTGGTTGCTCCTGCCGAGAGAACAACCTGAGCAAACTTTAAAAAACAAATTTATATGCACGTCTTAAAAAAATAATAAAACAACAAAAAGCAAAATAAAATTAACATACACATTGCATTTTAATACATCCATTCATGCATTCCAATTCCACTACAATTACACAGTTATACCATTTGTATTTCATACATCCATCCATGCATTCTACCAATATTTTATAGATGCATTCTAGGCATATGTTCATACCATTCATCATGTTAGGGATCATTTGGTTAATTTGGATGATTGCTAGTCCACTCACGTCTTGTTGCCTTAATCAGGGGCACCTTACATCAAACATCACTCATCCATCCATCAAAAGAAATAATTTGTAGCTTTCCTTATAATATTTGATGATTAAGGTGTTCACATAAATTAGGATAGATATCGTATAATTGTTAGAAATAATGATTATGTAGCCACTGACTATTTTGTATGCACCTTTTAATTTTCAAAATCTTGCAATGAAAGTATCACAAAACCTTACTACCATATCAATCCATAAGCAAAGCCCAAATGTTTTCAATCACTCAGCCATTTCTAGTGTTTTGAGCAACCTCGATTCAAAAATCAAATAATCTTTAGAAACAATAAGATGTTCATTGTCAATCAAGTTTTCTCTTGGACCATGCACATCAAAAACACATTAAACATTGTGAATCTTGGAATAACAAAGTTAAAAGTTGCTATTGCCATAAAGTGAAAGTTTTCCCTTGTTCATCCAATTATGTGCATGGTCTAGAATGCTAAGAGCTGAAAAAAGGACAACTCCACCTTCATCCCCCCCCAAAAAAAGTAAAATTTCTTGCTCTTCCTCAAAATGAGCAAGTATCCCAACAACATTCAAAAAGAAATAAAAATCCCTTGCTCTTCATCAAAGTGAGCAAGTATATGAAAATCATTCCAAAACCAATAAAAATTCCCTTGTTCTTCCATAAAAAGATCCAGTATACCAAAAAAAACATCTCAAAGCAATACAATTCCCTTGCTCCTCCTCAAAATGAGCAAGTATCCAAAAAGCAATAAAAATCCAATTTGCTCCAACACAAATATGGGCAAACTCAAAAATAATATCCCCAAATTCTAATGAAATAAAATAAGGGGAAGGAGCTTGAATCCCCTAGAACTCTTAGTGTCTCAAAAATCGTGGGGTGATCCTCATTACAACAATGGGTTGAATGAAACTTGCCTGGAAATGGGGTATCCTTACGTGTGGTGCCATGTCTGTCACATTAGTGACCTTCTTTTGTATAGACCTATGGCCTCTCATGGATGAGCTAGCTTATTGGCATAAGTTACAATTGATTAGTTTGACCTAACTCATAATGGGGAATGAATAATCATTGCACACATAGCTAGTCCTCCAAAAATTTGAAACCACTAGGACAACCTTGGCATCATAAAGATTTGCGAAATTATAGATAATTTTGTTCAAGGTCACTAGAATATTTAAGTCTTTGCAAAACAATCACAGATCATTTATCCAAACCATCTATACTCATTTGCATTAGTAAATCTCATTATACATTCCATATATAAATACCACATGTCAATGCCCCTGATTAAGTGATGAGAATATAGTTGATCAATAAAAAGTCTATAACATACCAAATGACCATTACAACATAGCATTCATCATTCATTTAGTTCAATTACTACATCATTTCATATGCATCCATACATATAATAAAACAAAAAAGCAACAAAAAAAACACAAATAATCACCCTCTCAAAATAACCAAATCCATCACATGCATCATCATCAAACATCATAATCATCATCATCATCATCATCATGCATTACCATAAACATCAACATCATCATCATCATCATTAAGTGAACCTTGTATCTAGTGCATTACCCTACATACCTGGCGATTGCAGTGATTGCTAATCCATGCAATCTAGTAGAATGGGTGGCTCACCATAAGGATACTAAAACATTCAACATAATCACATGCAACATTAAAATAGTTGAAACCTCAATATTTTAGTATGGCTCTATTAAGGCTAATTTGCACGAGGTTGTCCTTAAGCTCTATTTCATTGGGTTACAAAAGCAGAAACAACCAATCACAATTTGGTAACAATCAACAATCACTCAAGTATCGAATTCCCAGTGCAATGGTTCCTAACACAGGAATTCCTAAAAGTAGCAGGACCCTCAAACTCCCAATGTGGTTGGTGATTTTACCACAACATTTTGCACATCATCAAAACCAAAGGTAAATTTACAAAAACACAAACCATCCCAAACTTGGGGTATCAAGTTGATTTTAATGTCATACATTTGCATACATAACATCACCATCATTTAATCCTCCACCTCCTTTCATCATCCACATTTGATCAATTGGCTCGTGGGTTTCATTATTTACCTATTCATTAATTGAGGGGGTAAGCAAACAAATCAAAATTTTCAAAAAAAAATTATTCATTCTTATGCATCGAGAAGATTTGAGTCCATCCATCCAATAAAGACAGGTTTCATTTATTTTTGCACCACATTGTGTTTTACAAAACATAGTCCAAAAAGGGGCATCTGTAGACACAAAAACCTAGGCATCCACAAAAACTCATTTGCATCCCACATCACAACATTGCATAATAAAAATTATATACCTAAGTCAAAACTTAGGTGTATAAATCATGCACATTATCTTATTTTCTAATTTATAATAAATCTAGAAAATCAGCCTAGGATACCCTACCTAATCACTAGACATGTGTCCTATCCACCTCACTATCCCACCTTACCACATCTCACCCACTCATGTTCCCCTTGTCCCTTCACATGGGACATCCCTTACACCTCACTCCACTTGCAGCCACATCATCCCAGTTAAGTGAGACACCTTGGGTGACTCACTCTAATTGCTCCTTCCATTTGGCAGTCCTGGATTACCACTTGGTAATCCTAGCTTGCCACCTTCCTTTTCCCTCCAAAACCCTAAGGGGCCTATAAAGGCACCTTCACCCCACCAACCAAAAAAGGTTGAGAAAATATACTATTAGGCTATCGAAATAGTACTAGGAGCTTGCATGCATCTCGAGGAGACCAGAGATCTAAAGCCCCAGAGTCCATTTTTGGAGCCTTCTACCATTCAACCAAAACCTCCCATCTGTGGTTACACAGTCAAAACCACCCTCGCACGATGTCCTCATCTCCCATCCATGTTTAACAAGCCCAAACAAAACATCTATGATTACTCAGAACCAATAAAATACGACACACATAGATCAGTAAGTTTAATTTCAGCAAGGCATCTAGTTCGATTTTATCTATTTTTTGTAATTTTTATTTGAGGGTTTTATTACATGGTTTTCATTCTTGTATACAGGTGCTACTAAACCCTTGTTTACCTTTTCATGTGTGTAGGAAATAGGTATATTAAAGAGCTATTGAAGCTAGAGTGGCCCCATTACTGGATATCAGAAGCCCACTCACCCTTTGAAGTTGTAGTTGAGGAGCAAAGAACACACAAGCTTGTTGAAGATTTGGAAGACCCCCATTATCAAAGCATTGTAATCAGAAGAGAGGACAAACCATTGTAACATAACCCCCAACATAGTTGGGGCAATTCAAAAATCATTGTAAAATCAGGATGTTCAGGCTCCCCTGTATCAATATAAAGAATATTTTTTTGCAATCTCTCTTTTCTATGTTATATCTTTGTTTGTGTTCAGTTATTTTGGTTACACCTCTTTTTCTGAAGATTGGTGATAGAATAGGTAACCTTGGAGTAATCTCTCACAAAATTCCTATAATAGCCAATGAGTCCTATGAAACTCCTGACTTATATCACATTTTTTGACAAAGACCAACTTAATATAGCCTCAGTTTTCTTTGGATCCACAACAATTCCCTCTATCAAGATGATGTGTCCCAAATATTGCACCTATAGGGTTTAAAATTCACACTTGGAAAATTTCCCATATAGCCGGTTTGATAGGGATTAGTAGCATTTATTTTTAATAAGTTGTTAGTTTTTGTAATGGTTAAGGTTTTACTATCATTAATACAACTTTATTCATAACCTATGCTTTATAATGCATATTTATAGGCATATTTTGATATTGTAATGCAGTTTTTGTTAGAGTAGATTGTTTACCTTAGCTCATGTTAACCTAGGTAATTTATTTTCCTTTTATTTAGTTATTCCATGTATTTTCCCCACCCACTTATGTGTGGATATTTCATTTATCTTATTTAGATATTATGAGATGTTACATATTTATTTCTTATATATTATGGGGATATTTTTAGGTTTGATTATTCCTAAGAGTTGTGGGGATATTTTTAGGTATATTTGGAGGGTTGATATTCTTTCTCTTCATAACGGTTATTGATCTATGGACCATATCACTTATTCCTTTTGTACGATGGATATTTATCCTTAGCTTGATCCTACCACTATGGTTGATCATTCTTGCCTATATAAGCAAGGCACCTTCATTGTACTCATTGAGAAGTTCCATTTTCATATATAATATATGATATTGTTGCTCTTTGTTTTGCATATCTATTTGTAAGCTTGTGCTATCAATTTGTTTTCAAATTCTTGTTTTGGTTTAATGTGGTGTTTATTTAACACTTGAGATACTTGTATATTTGAATGATCTGAATATCATTCCTTTCATGGCATCAGAGTAATATGTGTTGCAGTCATCCATTTGTGAGTGTTGTGTAGTTGTTTCTCTTGCAAGTTTGAAGATTGGTGTGGAAGCTTCAGTTTTTGTGATCGGGTCCTTTGTGGAGTTTTTTGGCAAGTTTGTGTATCTCCTTACATTGTAATATCATCATCAGCCTTCTAAAATATCTTTTACCCATACTGTAATAGCCTCATTCCCTTGGATCTGTCCAAAGCATTTTTTTCTTGAGCATTTCCTTTATTGGCAGGGTCACCAACCCAGCCCGTTTTTATATTTTGCATGTATCTCCTGATAGAAATGGATTTTTTTCATGAATATTTTTGGAGGTCTGTAGATGCATTCATGTGAGTTGTGCCCAAAATTGCATCTCATTTAGATACCTAGTCTTGAAGATATCACGATTTTACAAAAACCTACACGTTTTTAGTAATCTGCGTATATCTTCATAAAAACTTTAAATTTATTGCATATTGTTTTACAGAATGTTTAAAATAAGATAATATACCTTCCCATTAAATTTTAGATAATTTGGAGCTGTATTCTAACTATTACAGTGATTTTACTATTTTTAGTAAACTCATCCTTTCAAGAGAAATATTAGGATTTTCTCAGCGAATTTTTTTCCAGGCCTGTAAAATCATTTTCCTGATATGTATGTAAAATTTCAGATTTTTTGGATCTGTATTTTGACATTTATAGTGATTTTATTACTGCACTCTCAATAATGCATTGTGAAAAAGGATTTTACACTTGAACCGGTATATGGACTGTTGTTATAAAGTCTCATCTTCCTTCATTTGTTGTTTTTCCACTTAGTTTGGAACTTTGTGATCAGCTTACTTGGTGTTAAGTATTGGTGGATCCTACACATTGTTGTTCTTGAGGAGTCCTTTGTCTTTGACTTCCCTTGCTTTGTTGTGGTGCATCCTCTTGTGCCAATCTTCCTCATTGAGACACTTAGTTTGGAGGGGATTATTTTGAGAATTCCTTTGGAGATTTTTTCAAAGTTTAGAAGCTTCATTTGTGCATTGATGTGATTTTGTGGTATTTTGCACCACCTTGTGACATCACACTAGACCTCTTACATTATAATGGCAATTGATTTTGGGGGAGGCTCTTCTACTTTTGAGGACATCTTGAAAACTTCTTTTTTTAAACTTAGCATAGAGGCAAATGCTGAAACTTTTGAAGCATGGTTTAAGGTACTTTTTTCATTATGTCAAAGTGAATTTTTGGATCCTTTGTTCATAACTCCAAAACACAAACCAATGGTGAAGGATAAGGAGTATAGGACATGGTTCATGAACAATTTAAGGATCTCTAACATGCTTTATTATTCAATTTATGGGGAGCTTCAAAATTTTATTGGAGTTCACAAGAACACACCTCACCTTTCTTATCATATGTTGAAAATAAATTTTTTACCCAAGGTACCTTCTCTTACAATTTCTTGCATGGAGGACATCATTTGTGACATTGCACCTTTGTTTTTAGAGTTACTATCTCATGATGTTTTGGATGATGAGGTTGATGCTATAGTACCTGCTTCAAATATTTTATAGGATACATCTCCATACATGTCTTATGTGGATGATAATTTTGATGTTGCAGCATATACATTAGTGATTTCATGGCATGTTACATCCTTACATATATATGACTTCTTGGATGGTGTTGCCTCTCTCTTCATTGAGAGTCACACATGTGATTTTCTTAACATGTATGAGGATCTCACTCATTTATTTGATGATGATGTATACATTGTATCTCCTCCATGTACTTCTTCCTTTTTGGACTCTTTTTTGGTGTGCCCTCCTTTGAGTGTGGTAAGACCTCAAGGTCTTACTATAAATTAATCGTTCAAGGCTTTTTTTCCTATTGGTCTCCTTAATTATGATTCTTTTCTTTTATTCATGGATTTTTGATATGGATGCCAACTATATATTATCTACCCTAAAGCTACGTTGGGCTGTGTTCACGATGAGAGAGTGATGTTCACGTTTGAAGGTGTTTTTTTTTTTTTTTTTGGTTGTGTGGGTTTTTTTGTGGTTTTTGTTGGGTTTTTTTTTGTTGTTTGGTTTTTTGGTTTTTTTTTGTTTGTTTTATTTGGGATTTGGGTTGTTTTGTATGGTTTTTTTTTTTTGTGATGTTTTTTGGTTGGTGTTGGTTTTGTGCTTGTGGTTGTGTGTTTTTTGTACTGGGTGGGGTGTTTTTGTGTTGGGGGATTTATTGTGTGTGTTTTGGTGGGGTCATCTTAGTAGGGTTTTTGTGTTTTTGAGTGGTTTGGGGTTTGTTTGGGGTGATGTTTATGGTTTGTGGGTTGTTTTTTTGTTTGTGGTTGTTTTTTTTGGGTTGGGTTTTTGGCATTGGTGTTGATTATTTTTGGGGGGGTGGGGGTTTTGGGTTTTTTTTTTGTTGGTTGTAGGTCTTCTATAAATGTAATGGCTAAGGGGTTTGTGTTGATATGGTTTGGATATGATTATTATAAGGATGATTTTGACTTTAAGTATTGAGAGTGTTGGTGTGTGGATTTTTTTTTTTATTGGGATAGAGTGAGCCACCTTGTCCACCATTTTCTTCTCCTATTTCTTTCACATTGGATGATGTACTCCTACAGAAGTTGGATACAAAGATTTTGTCTTCGATTGGACTCTCACTTGGAGATCTTGAAGATCATGTTGATTCTTTTGAGGCTTTTAAGCCTCCACTTATTTCTCTTATTTCTTCCATGGGCTCATCATCACTTATGCAGTAGGATATTGGTGATTCTTCCTTTATGGATGCTCTTAACACATCTCTTTCACTTGTACACACTCATGGTTTTGTGCACATTGATATTTTAGATGTTGATTGGGACTGTATTCTAGCCTATTTTGGTGTTGGTTTGGGCTTCTACATTCTTGGAGATTCATTTCATAATTTATTGGTGGCATCTTATTCACTTTAGCTTAGATTGAAGGATTCTACGTCATCATTCTACATTTTATTCCCATCTTCTCACACTCACTTGGAGTAGGAAGACATTCAACGGATGTTTTATGGCTACTTTCTTCCTCGTGGGAGACACATTGTTCATCGTAGAGGCATCCACTTCTTCAGAGGACTTCTTCATGGAGCTCATCATCCTAGGGGGGTGTTGGGAGCACTCCTTGGCTCCAATCCTACTTTTTCTTCTCTCTTTATAGCTAGATGGTTTTTTTCCATATGGTTTTCCACCTTCTGGTTCAAGAAATTTTGGATACACATTGTACATGAGTACCTAATCAGGCCTTGTTATCGGGAATCATATTGTGGATATGCCACTTTACTATTTGACACCTAGATTCACTTGAGGGGGGTGTTAGAGTAGGTTGTTTACCTTAGCTCATGTTCACCTAGGTAATTTATTTTCCTTTTATTTAGTTATTCCATGTAGTTTTCCCACCCACTTATGTGTGGATATTTCATTTATCTTATTATGAGATGTTACATATTTATTTCTTAGATATTATAGGGATATTTTTAGGTTTGACTATTCTTAGGAGTTATGGGGATATTTTTAGGTATATTTGGAGGGTTGCTATTATTTCTCTTCATAATGGTTATAGATCTATGGACCATATCACTTATTCCTTTTGTACGGTGGATATTTATCCTTAGCTTGATCCTACCACTATGGTTGATCATACTCACATATATAAGCAAGGCACCTTCATTGTACTCATTGAGAAGTTTCATTTTCATATATAATATATGATATTGTTTCTCTTTATTTTACATATCTATTTGTAAGCTTATGCTATCAATTTGCTTTCAGATTCTTGTTTTGGTTGAATGTTGTGTTCTATTAACACTTGATATCCTTGCATCTTGAAATGATCTGATTATCATTCCTTTCAGTTTTCATTCATGTAAACCTTTGGTTGTCTATTTGTAATTGTGTGTTCCATATCATTGGAATAATAGTCGAGCATAGGGTAGGCAAGTATTTTCTTCTTGTAGGCCATTTTTTATTCAAATGAGGAATGAGAAAGCCTCCTGTGGATCTTGTTTTGGTGGTATAATCCACCTTGGAACACTTTTACATTTTGTTATAGATATTTGGAAGCTTTTATCTTGGTTTACACCTTGTTGGATTTGAAAACTCTGCTTTATATTTTTTGTTTCATACTCGTTTAACTCATGATCTGGTGCCCTTGCACCATCCTTGTTCTTGGTCACCATCCATTTTCGTATTTGATGGTATGATGTCAAGTTTGATAGTTTTTCTCAATGAGGTCTCTGACAACATTATCTATAACCTATGCTTTGTAATGCCTATTTATAGGCATCTTTTGATATTGTAATACAATTTTCATTTGTGCAAACCTTTAATTGTCTATTTGTAATTGTGTGTTCCATATCATGGTTCTTCGTTAGTACTTCTAATACCAACCTACTATGATGGTTGTGTTCTTCCTTAATATAAAAATATATCATAATATCATCTAGGAATACTAAGACAAATTGATCCAAATATTTCTTGAACACACTATTCATCAAATTCATAAAAGTTTTCAATGCATTTGTCAACCCAAATGGCAATACTATAAACTCATAATACCCATATCGGGTTTTAAAGGTTGTATTATGAGTATCCTCTTCTTGAATCCTTAACCGATGATATCATTATCTTAGATCTATTTTTTAAAATATGGTAGCATCCTTTAGCTGATCAAAAAGGTCATTGATCCTAGGCAAAGGATACTTATTCTTAATGGTTACCTTATTCAACATCCTGTAATCTATGTATAACCTCAAGGAACCATCCTTATATTTCATAAATAACATTGGAGCATCCAAGGTGATACACGTGGTTTAATGAGACATTTTTCCAACAAGTTTTGGAGTTGTACCTTTAATTCTTGCAACTCGATTGGGGTTATTTTGTAAGGCATTCTTGAAATGGTTTCAACCTCTAGCATTAACTCAATAAATAAATTAAACTCTTACAAAGGTGGTAGGCCTAGGAGATCTTTTGGAAACATGTACCTAAACTCATGTAAAATTGGGTGTTTCTTAAACATCTCCTCATCTCCTTTTTTCTAGATTTTCCATTGATCTTGACTACATACAACATACCACCTCTTTTAATGGCCTTATTTAGTTGCATAGTGGATAAAAAATGGGGTTGAAAATACCCTTGCTTACTCTAAATACTTACTCTCTTCTTATCCTTATTGGTGTATTCCATCCACCTCTCTTGGAAGTTGATTAAGGCTCCATGAGCCTTTAACCAATCTATACCTAGGATAACATCAAAGGCATGAAGTGGTGCTATATAAAAATTCCACATGGTAGCTCCATTGCGTAAGGTTATCTCATTTATAGGGAGACATTGATCCACTAAGTAGGTATGTCCAGAACCATACTCGACTTTCCACCCTTATGCCAAAAATCCAAGTCTTTCCAATATATCCCTGATAATACTAGCAAAAATAAAACTAATAGTAGCCCCACTATCTATTAATATTTTAACATATCTATCAAACAACTTACCATTAAGTATCATCAATGTTGCTTATCTATCCAAATATTAATTCCCAATAGCTGTATATATTTGATATGACTGCTCCTTTATCCTATAGCTTGACTCTAATATTTGGGGATACTTATTACCATAATGGGGACTCCCACATATGTAGCAACCTGCCCTGGTACCTATGATATCTTTTCTTTTCTCCCTTAATTCCTCCTTTTATGCAGATTCAATTTGCTTTGGAGGATGAGGATTGGAACTATCCTTCCTCTAAAACTTCTTATCTTACCTTTGATTTCCATTGTTCCTATTACTAAACTTTTGGTTGCCCTAATTTATCTTGTATTTTCCTTATCCCACTTCATAAATCCTACACTCTTTATTTTCTTAAGTTCATATCTCTCCAACTTCATCGACCCTGAATAGTTGAAGAAAGACTTTTTTGTTTGAATATTAGTCTCTTCTTTTCTAGCCAAGTCATAAGCCTCTTGCAAAGTTTTAGGTTTGAGCAAATTAATCACTGTCCTTATCTTAGGGTCTATCCCTAGAATGAACTTATGCACCTTTAGATATTAATTTCTCTCATACTTTGGTACATACTTCAAAATTTTCACATATCTCTAAAAGTACACCTCTATTGATAGTGATCCTTGTTGAAGTGTAGATAATTCCTCAAACTTCTCTACATAAAATTACTCCAAAAGAAATATTTTATTAAATTCCCCAACAAAATCATCCCACTTAAGTTCCATGGCTTAGATATTTTTTCCTATACTAAATGTGTCTCACCATTCTAGGGCTACATCCAAAAGATGAAAGGTAGCCCAAATAGTTTATGCCTCACAGGAGTAACTTTTCATAGTAAATAAGGTCTCTAACTCTTTAGCCATGACTCGGTCGCATCCCCCCTTATTTCCCATTAAATTTGGTTACTTTCACATTCTTAAGGTCTCTTGCTAGCTCAACCTCTATCCAGGCTCTACCCTCTTGGCTTCTTCTGATAGGGTTATCTTCATGTCTACCATTTATATTTCTAGAGATAGTTTCCTTGTTGATCAACATTTCTATCAATTTTTTTTGTTGCTTCAAATGCTCTTGAAGCAAATTTACTATGGAGGATATATCTTCTACTCTCCCATAGAAACCTATTATTCCCTTAACATCCCTATCAGGGCTTATTGTCCTCTCAACTATTTTACTAGGAGTCATTGCTCTCCTAGTTTTCTTACTAAATTCCATAGTTCACCCTATTTTTTATATTGCATTACCCCCTTGTGCAACCATCTTGGTTTTCTTTGGAAAACTTCCTTTTTAAACAAGTGCCATATCCTCTCTACAAAAATGAGTTGGGTAAGTTACAATTTTTCTCAATTGTATTTACAATTAGTTAGCTTCATTCTTCTTATGAACTAATATAGATTATTATCACTCAATTGATAATAATAAAGGTCACACTTACCTCACCGTAAGGTTCCAAACCTAAAGTCACACATCAAGTCAAGGCTCAACTTAGGCACAATCCATGGAAGCTTCTAGCCCTACGACCTAGAGCTTTGATACCAACTGTAACAACCCAAAACTACCAACCCAAGAGAGATAATTATATCTATATACACATCACAAGCAAGGTTCTCAAGAGTTCCCCATGATTTTCTTCAACAATCTCTAGGCTTCACCACATTTGAGTTCTATGTCACTGCAGATGACACTCAATGGATAGGAATGACCAACCTCATGTAATCTTCTAGGGTTCACCTTACTAAAACTCATCATTTATAAGGATACCAAAGTGGTCCCCTCAATTTTTTCATACCTTACATGGTACAGGATAATGCAACCACAATATGGGAATTATCCTTTAAGGCCCATAACACTTCAAGGGAAACACATATTCCCTAACAAAAATTTAAGTCTATCTAGGTAGGTTATTTCAATGTAAAGCCTTGGTGCTTAGTTACCACACCTTCGTAGGCTAACTAAGGTCAATACCACTCACTTGGTATTGGAAATGACTACTCAAGTCTACACATTTTAGGAATCATAACTATTGTCTTATGAAGGGTTCCACAATACCTTTATGGGATACACTTGATCCTACTCATTCAAGATGTAATGATTCACAAGAAAACTTGGCTATTGTATTCACACAATGCCTTTTAGGTTCATGAGTTCTTAGCTATTACATTCTTGCAAATCCTTCTAATACTCATATCTACTTGGTTATTGCATTCTCACAACTCCTCCTAGGATTGGGCTTTATCTGACTTGGGTCCCACAAGAAATTCTAACTATCCCAAGTTAACCTTATCTCTAATAATATTATTTCACTTTAAAGCATTCTTCTAAATTAAAGCAACACACATTACATAATATCAAAAGCACTTTAATTCAAGTCATCATCTATTTGATCTAAGATGATAAAATAGATAAACATGGTTGCATCTTAAGTAAAAGCTAAATTTAGCTTAGCTCAAATGCTAGACATAAATATTCAAAAGTTGCATTCCTTTAACTTAAATGCTATAACATAAATGATCCAAGTATTTATCATAAATTTATATAAATATACATTCCAAAAAATTGATAGAGCTCAATACTATTGTTCCTACTAAAATATTGCAATATCATCATAATGTACAAGACCCATGGTAACATTAAAGCAACATAAACCTTTAATTTGTACAATATTCAAGTTTACAACACTCATTTAACAAGATATTCTTTTACATAGCCTTTGTTTCCATAACATTTACATATTTAAAAAGTACTATGAATCCATCTATAATAATATCCAAGCCATCTATAATCCATAATCCTCTTCATAAAAGGGAAATCTACCTACACTCTTGAGGAATACATAGGGATCAGGAAAACTCCAAATGTAATGCAATTTAAATATTCCATTAATACTATGTATGCAACCACGCATAGTAAAAAAAAACATTGAAGAAGAGAATACCACACTTCTCTCTCTATAAGGGTCCCTTTACCCATATGAGTATTGGGAACCAAAATAGTTTCTCTTTCAAAACAAGATCAAAAAATTAATTTATGAAAGAGAATCTCATACTTCTCTTTATAATGATCGCTTAACCCACATAGGTCTTGAGAACCATTATAATATTTTCTCTTTCAAAACCAAGATCAAAAAAATAGTATATAAAAGAGAATCCCATACTTATCTTTATAATGATCCCTTAACCCACGTAGGTCTCAAGAACTATTATAATAGTTTCTCTTTCCAAACCAATATTGAACTATTTTTTCTTAAAATCAAACCATAACTTATGAAGAATCTTTCCATATAATAAACTAAAATACAAACCAAAAGAGTTCAATTATAAATTTATCAACTTTAGATTGTAAAGGTAACACCCATAAATATTTCCTCTAATAACAAAGAATTATTTTTAAAATAAACTCAACCTTCATAAAGCTAAAGTTTTACCTAAAATTTAGTATAAAAATAATTTAAGTCTTTCCTTCAATGAAAGTGAAACAAAAATGACTCTAACTGATGCACATCAAACAACCTATAAACAAAGGGGTTTGGCCTCAACATAAAGGAAGAAGATCGAATTACCATTACCAAAGATGATATGTTTGCTTAAAAATATAGCAAGGAATGTATCCCAACAAAAAATATCAAGCATCAAGTACTCTAGAACACTCTCAAAGAATACATAAGACAACAATGGATTATACAAACCCCTACAAATGCATAGACCTGACTAGAAGGGCATTTACCAAATGAGAAAACACATTACCAACCATCGATCACTACAGACAAGCATGCATAGAAAAATGAGCCAAAGGCAATATAGAGAAAAACCATAATACATGGGTCAATAATAGTCATTCAACCGACTACCAAGGTTATCTAGAGGTTTTAATTTAATAAAACAACAATTTTCTATAAGACTTGCAGGCTATGCAAGCATAACAATACAAAAAATAAATAGAAGCAAGATGCAATACATTGCTAAAACCAAAGCAATGGAACCAATCAAGACAAACATTAAAGCACTTGGTAAACTATATTTTCCAGGCTTGTCCGATTTCCTCCTCTCCAAAGACATGCTACCTCCTTCCAAGATTCCAGTGCCTTCCCTCTTGAGCAAAAACAATTCCTCTAAAACTTTCTACTATATTCAAATAGGTTTGGGCACTCTTTGCATGGTGAAGGTAGCGTTTACAAACTCAAGAAAATATTACACACCATTGCCACCATGATGCTAATTAAAGCACCACCCACGACAAAATTAAAAGGTTTAATCTAAGCCATTTAGATTTCATTCCAAACATTAGGAACATAATGCAATAATTAAAGCATTCCTAAGAATTTATTTAATAATTCACTTTACTAATATTAATTGCCAAAATTAGCTTTTAGTATTGACATTAAAAATCATAAATCTATTAATGCTTTACCAGTATAAAGTATTAAAGCCACCATTTAATTAACACTTTAATAATTTTGAAGTATTAATGTTACCAATTAATTAACACTTAATAATTCTTATCCAACAAAATCTATGCATACCACAAACAAACATAGATTCACACCAATAATATTACACACCATTATTTTATCCCTAAGTAGACGGTCTCCTTTCAGATAGTCTAATTCTCTCACCAACCTATTAAGGAGACTCATTGCATAAGCAAAATCCTGGCCCAATGGTGTGAACATGGAAACAAGAAAAATGAAAATGCATCTACATGAAGGGTATTTTATTGTTAAAATATATTACATTATTTGGTATGTGTGAATATAACACCTTGGATACATCATTAGATTAGGAGAGTATCTTAGATTAAGGTTTGAGTATTTACTTTATGCAATGTAATAAATGCACAAGTGTTAGAATGTGCAATGATATAAATGTGCATGTAGTCCACATGTACATGAGTCATAGAATAGGAAGATGAAGAGTCATAGGTAGGTGAAAGGCCAAGGTTCATATCTCTATATATAGGCCTTTGATAGAGTGAAGGATAGAGAGAATTCAATAGAGAAGCATATAGAATAGTAGAGCATAGTGATGAGAAGAGAAGGTAAATACAATGTAGATCATGCAATATTTTGGAGTGTTTAAGACCTCCATTATATTACATTGTACTATTTTTGTGATCTTTCATTAATGGCTATTTTATTAGTTATTTCAAAAGTTTCTCATATAGTTTTCTTACATATTATATTCCTATTATCATATAGTTAACATTGCTTGCTCATTTTAGATCTTATGGTTGCATTTCCTTTAATATATATCATCAAAAGCTAACAATAGTATCAGAGCACTAGCCGTAGGGTTATGCATAGCGACTATTTATTACTAAATTAGCTAAAATTAGGATTTTCAAAATTTGGAATTGGCTAATAATTGGGACCCTTGACAAGGACCCATTAGCCAAAACATTCTGGGTGCAATTTTTTTGGGTCGATTCGCACCAATTTTATAATAATTTGACCATTTTAAGTTTAAATTTCCAACATTACCCCTAATAATAGTGAACCTTCTACATGTGTTTGGACATTATTCACCTGGATTTCAAAACTGATTCACCAAATTTTTATAAATATATTTTGGGGCCGATCCCTTATGCATAATACTAGCACTAGGTTGATTGCTAGAAAATAGAGAGAGCCACAAGAGATATTGAGAGGATATAAGAAATTTCATTTTTAGAATTTCTAAAATTGCATCTGTCTAGAGTCTTTCCATAGAGTTGATGAAAAACTTTTGAAGACTAGGACTCAACATTGATTCTACTAGATTGATAAATCAACTAGTGAAGTTTATTTTCTTTATATTAAAAAAAATTACTATTATCATATTCTAATACTTTATTGCAGAAAAGAGGAGATTAAAATAAATTTGAGAAGCTTCCTACAAGATCTAGGAAGAATATCTTCTTTATAATCAATCCAACACTTGAAGCAACAAGTTGAAGATTGAATATTTTGGAGGCCTTAAGGAAAAGGTCCCATTGCAAGAGTTGCAGATTTCAAGAGAGAAGATTAAGGAGACTCAAGAAAGATATCTCCATTAAATATGAAGACTTCACATTGAATATTGAAGAGACCCATAGGAGGTCCTATTGAAGGAATTTCAGATTTGGAAGATTGAAGATAAAGAAGGACTAGCAAAGGTCCTATTTCAGATTTCAGAAGCAGCAGATTTTAGAGATCCAAGAAAGAGATTTCATTGCAAGACTTCCATAGTTGAATATTGGAGAGATCAAGGAAGATCTCATTGAATATTTGATAAGACTAGAGAAGCTGCAAGATTTGAAGACCTAAGGAGAAGACCTCAAGCTAAATTGAAAGGAGAAAGAAGGAGAAGGTTAGGAAAGCCTCATTGAAGGAGACTTGGATAAGTCCATTGGAGAATATTGTTAGCAAGGAAGAGTACCTAATAGTGAAGAATTTAGGAAAATTTTTGCCATCTGATAACAAGCCCAAAAGAAATAAATATTTGGCAAGAAGTTTTTCAAATTCTAGAAAGGATTTCCAAAGACCTCAAGACATTTAGATTCTTGAGAAGAAGGCCAACAAACAAGCAAATATTAAAGTTAGAAATTGACAAATAAATTAGAAAAGAAAGGAGCTGGAAGAGGCCACCATATTAGAGAAATTTGAGGACAACCACAAAGGATTTTAAGGCTGATATAAGAAAGAAGATATTGTTGTTTCTACAACATAATTCCAAGATTTAAGGACAACATATCAGAGGAGAAATAGGCTGCGTGAGAACCTAAAAATTTTAGAGCTCAAGGATAGTTAGAAGGCAACATTTAAGAAGCATAAATAGCTACTAATTTTCAGAATTCAAATAGGCTACTTGGAGGATATTTGAAGCCATAAAACCATAGTTTTAGGAAGTAAGTTAAAGGAGTTACAAAGTTGCAAATTGGAAGATTTAAGGAGTTGATTTGAACAAAAATAAGAGATGCAAAATATACTAGTTTAAAGGTAGAAAAATAATACAAATTGAAACTGCAAATTTATCAAACTCAGAGCAGAAATGAGGTGATCCAAATCACCAATAAATCTATCACCATACAGAGGTCAAAAAGGTATGCAACATTGGTGTGAAAGGTTCAATAATTAAACATTTATATTATCTTATTATTAAGTTTTGTTAAGCATCAAATTCAAGGTTTAAAGTTGCAAAAGGAAGGTTTCTAGTTTGAGTTTTCAAAGAACTGCAGAAGATAGTTTTTACAGGGAGTAAAACCTATAAATAAGAAAGAGGAGTTAGATATTTTTCAAAGGAAAATAATAATATCAACCTCCTACTATCTATTGAAATCAAATAAGACATTATTCTCAAGCATAGATTTGATATATAATAGTGCAAACCATAGCCATCCAAAAGGTATAGTATTGTATGATTAAAAATATTGAAATCATAATTGGAAAGTTAACCAAGCAATGAGACTTAGGAGGGAGTTGTCAAGGAGGAGAAGGCAACATTGAATACACCATTAAACACAGGTAAAGCTACAACAAATCTTGGTGAAGAGAAGTGGCCAAAGGAGCACTACAACCACCAAGGAATAGAGAAGGTGCCACTTTACTTAAGACAAGGAAGAAAGCTACATAAAGAGACTAAGAGAGTCTTGAAATATAGCAAAAGGAAGATAAAAGTTAAAGTGTCTTAAGACACCAAAGTAGCATAAAGTTGTAGTTATCAAGTGATAATATTATCCAGTCTAAGGAAGAAACTATGAAGCAAATAGAAAAGGGCCATCTAAGGGCTCAAAAATCATCTTATTCAAGGTGTATTAAGATACCAAATAATGCACCATAGTCCCATGAAGGTAGCTCTCATAGTGCAAAAGGAACCTGCAACAAGAAATGAGACTAAGCAAGGACAACATAATGCAACTAAGGTGCAAGTTGCAAGGAGAATAACACAAGGATAATAACATAATAAAAATACAAGTATCAAGGAGTGTTACCCAAGTAGAAGAGGAGAGAAGCTTGGATGAACAACCACCTGGAAGAGAGCATTGAAACACCATAGGAGGAGCCACCTTCATTGGATAGGAGCCATAATATGATGGAGAAAGCATATTGTTCTTACAAGAGAAGCCAAACAACTTGCAAGGAGTTGGCAAGAGAGTTAAGGATATAAGGGACATTGAGTGCTTGGTTACATTCAAGGGAATAATCCTCCACTTGCCACACCAAATAAAGGAATCTTGTGCCATTTGGCACAAAGGAGAAGAGCACCTATGAATTATTAGTAACATCTCATAAATATAATGCCTACGCAAGGAGAAGAGCATCCAATTTTGAAGTAACGGTCCATTCAAGCAAGAAAAGAATAAAATATCATTACTTCAACATCCATAAGGATAGATAACACATGCACCACCTAAAAATGAGATCTACGTTCAAGAGCAACGTAAATGCCATGTTTCATGCATTCCAAATGGAGATAGAGAAGTATTAATAGCCTTGCTTGATAAGAATGTGCATATCAATCTTATATAGGTCAAAGAGCAATAAAAGGAGAGCAGGACTATCTAGAGTGCA